>CM033646.1:104875248-105036242 GCA_019512145.1 Engystomops pustulosus | reverse complement strand
GGGGGGGGCAGGCTGTATACTACTGGGGGCAGGCTGTATACTACTGGGGGCAAGCTGTATACTACTGGGGGCAAGCTGTATACTACTGGGGGCAGGCTGTATACTACTGGGGGCAGAATGTATACTACTGGGGGCAAGCTGTATACTACTGGGGGCAGGCTTCATACTACTGGGGGCAAGCTGTATAATACTGGGGGTAGGCTGGGCTGGCTGTATACTACTGGGGGCAAGCTGGCTATATACTGGGGGGGGGGTCTGTGACCAATGCATTTCCCACCCTCGGCTTATTCTCGAGTCAATAGGTTTTCCCAGTTTTTGGTGGTAAAATTAGGGGCCTCGGCTTGTACCCGGGTCGGCTTATACTCGAGTATATACTCGAGTATGAACTTTTGAGTAATATTTATTCGTTTTTGCAAAGTCAAAAAGGCACTTGCCCGGGTTGGCCGGGTGCTGGCGCCGGGCCTGTATATACTCAAGTATGAACTTTTGAGTAATATTTATTCGTTTTTGCAAAGTCAAAAAAGTATGAACTTTTGAGTAATATTTATTCGTTTTTGCAAAGTCAAAAATTTACATACATCTCATTAGTATTTGGTATTGTTTGCCTTTAAACTGTATGACTTGGGTCAAACGTTTTGGATATCCTTCCACTAGTTTCTCACAAGAATAGGCAGACATTTGGGCCCATTCCTCCTGACAGAACTAGTGTAACTGAGCCATGTTTCTAGGCATCCTTTCTTGCAACTTGCCTTTCAGCTTAGCCTAAATTTTCTGTAGCATTTAGTGATGGCCACTCCAAAACATTGACTTTGCTATCCTTAAGCCACTTTGTAACCAGTTTGCAGTATGCTGCGGATGGCTATATACTACATGGGGCTGGCTGGCTATATACTACAGGGGGTAGGATGGGTTTATATTACAGGGGGCTGGTTATATACTGCATGGGGTCAGGATGGCTATATACTACATGGGGCAGGAATGGCTATATACTACAGGGGCAGGATGGCTATATACTACAGGGGGCATTATGGCTATATACTACATGGAGGCAGGCTGGCTATATACTACATGGGGCAGGATGGCTATATACTACATGGGGCAGGATGGCTATATACTACATGGGGCTGGCTGGCTATATACTACATGGGGCTGTCTGGCTATATACTACAGGGGGCAGGATGGCTATATACTACAGAGGGCAGGATGACTATATACTACATGGGGGGAGGATGGCTATATATCGGTTATGCGGGCAATAGGGTTTTTTATTTTGGGGGTGCAGGGTAGGGGGTGCAATACGAGCCTTGGGTGTTGATTGTCTGTCACGGGTGGGCAAAATACTGGAAGGTAAGGCAGCGGGGTGAAAAACAAACTCAGGGGAGCGACGCTACTACGACAATCCTAGTGGCAAGACTGCAGGGCGAAGGAGCCGTAACCGACTGGAGCAGTGGGGGGCAGCTGCATAATCGGAGAGAAATGGTCCAACAGTAGGGCCATCGTGAATAAGCCTGCAGGGACACAGACTCTCCATTCTGTGTGGGGGGGGGCTAAAATAGAAACCATGGCGTAAATATAATCTTTCAGTTTTATTACGTTGGGCATGATCCATGACACAGGGAGTCAATTACTATTATAATGTACATAGAGAATAATCAGTTTCATCCTTGGCGCTCATTATAGAAATGACCGTGATAAATAAGAAACAAAGACCGCACGCTGTTTCAAGAGGTCGTTATTTTGACATTTCTATTTCTCTGTTTTATCTTTTAGAATATTATTTTAAATCCTTCATTTTTTGTCTATTTTCAATCATTTTCCCAAGAAGGAGTTACCCCTAGGGAGGCGGATGATACAAGACAGCAAATGTTCTCAAGACCAATCATTTACAGATTTAGGAAAAGTTCCCTATAAATACTGTAGTACAGGTCGGTTGAGGTTAGGGTGGAGAGAGCCCATTGTTTCATGTGGTTGGTTATAAAGCTCTCACAATCATTTTCAGTTCTTTTTTGATCTGGGTTAAGTATTTTACTCCAAGCTGCATACTATAAATAATGATGTCCAAATATTTTCAGCAACTTTTTTCTATGCTCAATGCATTCTCCTGAGGAATTTCATAGTCCAGCAAATGCTCAGGCCATAGGTTTCTGTGGATGAAGGCAATGTAGAAGTGCATACAGAATACAAAGATGACCTGGATATACACAAAGGGGTTAAGTAAAAAAAGCTTTATTACAAAAGGAGTTCAGTGCTTCCAAAAGATGTTACAAATTTAAAAATAAAATGACACAACATAGCAAAACAGTTACAAATAAAAATAGAAAAATAATGGATCTACAAATTAAGGTAAATCCTACCCTGGAGGTAGGAGTATATGTCAAAAGTTAATAAATGGGGAGAGTCAGGAATATTTTAAAAAGTCCTTTGTCCTGTGGAGGAAGGGTAAGTGGAGGCAAGAGACGTCCTTGTAAGTTTGTCTTTTAAGTTTGCCCAGAACAGTCTTCAGGTCATAGTTTATCAAGCTGTAAAACCTCCAGGAGTCATAAAAGCTGCCGAGACACTTCAAAAAAATCTCCGGGGGTGTGTCCAGGAGACCACATGTAGTAGGTCGAACACTACTTAGCTCCTGCTCCCACCTCTTTAAAAAAATTAGCTATGAAACCTGGCTACCAACCACAAAAAAGGTCCAAAAGAGATTAGAACCCTTCCCACCCCTAACTCGGAGGTCTGGGTGATGGACCTGGTTTAATCAGATCTCCCAGAACTCCAAAATCCACCATGTAATCACTGCCTCGGACAAAGAGATCTGAGTCCCCCTCAACAGCCCAGAACCATCCCTACACTCCAGCTATGCAGCAGTGGCATCAAGACTTAGCGACTATGTACCCCACGCCACTTCCTACTGACTGGGCACATACTGCACACCTTATCTCCTGCTCTGAAGTGAGCCTCCCTCAAGAAGCCGCACATTACATTTGCAGCTTGGGTCCATTATCTGGTTTGAACAATACCCATTAACCCTTACCTAACCTATAGTTTTTTCTTTGTAAAAGTTTACCACTGGCCACTGAATGAGACACTCATTAGAAACCGGTGCAGAGAGAGTCTAGGCCTCCACCTAAAAGACATTTTTCAGGCTAATGAAACCCTTAAATCCCCCAGCTTTGTGTCACATAATGATGTAGGGACCTTGATCTCTATGGCCACTGCTCTAAATGACTACCAGGAGCTTTGCAGAAATCACAGCTGACTACAGTTGAGTCTTGCATCTCGCCATCACAGTCACTACTTAAACTGGTCATTGAGACCAAGGAAAAACTGAAAGAGCTTCACATGCTCCATAACAAAAAACTTGTACTCATTCTAGACAAAGTATTTCGTTATAAAGCCCATAAACCTTTTAGCTCGCCAGTTAACGAAAAGGACTCAGAAAAGCCCAATGCATATGCACTGTGCAGTCAAAATGGCTCCATACGCATGACTCACGGAAATTTCCTATTGTTTAGCACACTACTACTTCAAACTCCACGACTTCCCTCAGTTCCATCCAGAGAATTGCCCATTTAGATGCCTTTTTAAAAGTCGCTGTCACTTCCTCAACTCCCAGCAGAAGCTTGAGCAGCCCCTTAACATCCCTTACTAAGAGAAGCTTTCTGAAAGCCTAAAAGACCTCCCAACGGGAAAGCTGAACGGCCAATGGTCTGACTTACCTCTCTTACTAGACGTATGAATCTCTACTTTCCCCATACCTGATTGCCTATACAACAGCTGAAAGAAGAAGAAAACAATCGCGGCACTCACCAATGCAGTCTTTAAGTTTTATTCACAGATATGCGAAATACAGGACGCCGACGTGCCTTGGCCGCGTCGGCGTCCTGTATTATCTGCATATCTGTGAATAAACTTAAGACTGATTGGTGAGTGCGCGATTGTCTTTCTTCTTCTTTCACTGTGATACTGCCCTCCTACTTGAGCACCACTATAGTCTTCACATCCCTGCAGTATACTGCCAGTCGTCCTTACTCCAAACAGTCCCATCACGCCTAAGACTTTAGTGCATGTGTGTAGTGCCAGCACCGCTACTACTTCGTTGTGACTTTATACAACAGCTTCCTAGAAGGGAAGCCTGTACCACATTATATGTCTAAATCAAGGATCACCCCATTCCTAGCTAGGGAAACACCCCACTGGACTGCTCCAATTACAGTCCCATATCATTAATAAACACTGATTACAAAGTATTTAAAAAATATTACATAGCAGGCTAAAGCAGTGGCTCCCTCAATAATCAAAATGGGCCAAGTGGTATGGAGCTATTGCCTTACGCTTCCCCTTACAGTCGAACAATCACCCATGACATATTTCTATATAGTCCAGGGCTACCTCAGGCTTATAGAAAGTCAAGTTTACCACTCAGCTCACCACCCTGTAATCTGCCTATTGTGTCGATCCGGCAGGGGCCACATTACTGCCTAGGCATGCGGAAATTCAAAATATATTCACGGTTTCAGCCAGTTTCCACGACAATATTAGACTTTTTTCGGTTACATCATAACACTGCATGAAACAATACATACGCTCAACGTAACGCTTCAAGCAGAGAAACCGCCCTTACTCATGACATGTACGAACCTCAGGGCTTACAGGACAGATGTCCAAACCATGGCACGACAAAGGTTCTAGTCGCTTTGCAGATATACAGACGACAGAACTAGAGAACTGCTGGACTTTCCGCACTTAAGAGGCAGGTTCTCTTGCCCTCCTCCCTCTTTATACTACCTGCAGAACCTGCAGTTGTTCCTAATCTCACTGTATGACAATCAGGCAGTCTCCAAAACCATAGAGTTTGAGAGGATATGCAAAGTGGGTACCTCCACAGCGGACTTTGCAGATCCATATCCAAATTAACTCCTCCCAACTACAACAAGGGAGACCTTCCTGGCAGAAAATGGAGCCCATCAACATGGTGTACAATATGGGAGAGGTAACCAAAACTACCAAAGTATTCAATACATGTTTATAGCAATGCTGCAGGTGGTCCTAGTAGTTGTCAATGTCTTATGGCATAAGACTCTGGACTTTCCAAAAATGATATTATGGTAATAGAATTGGTCTTGCAGAATGGTACAAGGTAGTTAATGTGTTAACCCTGGTGGAGTAATTCAGCCTTTGAGATTGATGAATGGCTGGAGTTATGATATTTTAGCCAGATCTGGTACCCTCAGTATTGGGTATGTGAAATTTAGAATGTTTAAAAGAAATTTACTCCCGGGATTAAGGATGTAACCAAGCACACTAACTACTGGTGTGTCCCCCTCTGGCAGGAGCAGCTCTTCTTTATACTCCATATGCCCTTGTTTTTAAGAATAAAAATGACCTATAAAGCCCAGAGCCCCTCTGGTTCATTTGCATAATTGTAAAGTTTAGCTTAGGCATAAAAGCTAAAGTGGAGCAGATCCTGCAAGAAGTAGCAAACACCAGTATGGCAGTGTACTTGTTTACAACCTTGATCTTGGTGGTAGACTTCCTTTAAAGTTGGAGTTGCACTTTGCTGGGCCAAAGGAAGGTGGATTTAAAATGTATTAAATAAATAAGTAATTGTACTAAATAGTGCTCTAAATAGGTGCACTAAAAAAGGGTGTTCACTCTTCCAGAGGAGTGCAGGGTGCGCAGATTATTGACTATTGGTGCAAGACTGGTGTGTCGTCATTTATCTGGCGCACCCTGCACTCCTCTGGAAAGTGACACCCTTTTTTAGTGCACTTTAGTAAAAACACAATTCTGTCGAGACCGGTATTAATGTGTTGCAAACTCGACAAATTACCAAAATTGTGCTAGGGCAGTCAAAAATAAGGTATCTGGGCATCAATTAAACATAACTGTTATTGTGTTATGTCATTAATAAATATTATAAGGTACTGTCCCATAAAAACCCAGGACATGTTGGACTTTTGCACAATATTAATGTAAGTACCAATACAATTCTGGCCTATTAGTCATTAAGAACTCTGCTTGCACCTACAAAATAATATCGAATTAAGCAGGCTCAGATTTATTTCAGGGCAACTGCTTTCACCGCGATTTAATTAAGTGTCCCGCGACACATTTTGCAGCTGCACATTCTGCACTGAAAGGGACGCTCCAGTGCACAGTCAGACGATGCGCCACATTATCATGCAGTGTCTGACAGATTGTTCCAGCACATCTTGTTAGAGGTGCACCAAAAAAAAAATTGGTACACCTGTTGGAGCAGTGCAGGGGGTCGCAGAATGTCCAACACCAATGCCTAATCTGGTGCACCCTGCACACTTCACAGCACATGTGCAGTTTGTGCCATTTTAATAATGTGGGCCAGTGAGATCATCACTACAGGAAGGAGCTCTGTCAATATATATTATAATCATCATATATATATATAGTAATTCAAAATTGTAGTTATCTCTAACAAACTGAAATATAGAGTATTGAGTTTGCCAGCTTTGCACAGAGGCCTGAAAGGGAGCACATTTCTTGTTTAAGTTATTTTTTAAATAGATTTATATTTTAACACGCCCCTCTAGTGCTAATTTTTTTGCTGCTTGTGGGACATAGTGCACCCCGCAACACAAGACTGGTGTAGACACCAAAAACATTTGCAGCTCCAAAGAAGTTGGTTTCAGTGCAAATAAGACAAAAAAATGGTGAAACCAGTTAATACCACCTGAGGCTGTGTGTCTTTATTTGAGGTGAATGGAGTCAACAGCAAAAACATATACATGTTTTTCTCACTGTCTGACATGAAATCAGAAAACGTTTCCTGTTTTGTGTCAATTAGGATCACCAAAAGTAATTACCGTATAAACTCGTGTATAAGCCGAGTTTTTCAGCACAAAGATGTGCTAAAAAACATCCCCTCGCTTATACACGAATCAATCAAAAGTAAAAATTACTTTAAAAAAAAATAACTATATACTCACCCTCCGGTGGCCCCGATGCGTAGTGCTGCTCCCCCAATGTCCGCGCGGCTCGTCTTCAAGCATCCACACCCGTCTTCTGTCTTCTGCAGGGCGCCGCCATTGTTTTTCATACTATGTGCCTGCCGTGAGAGAACAATGGCGTCGCCCTGCAGAAGAAGAAACGGGTGTGGAAGCCTGAAGACGAGCCGCACGACCTCGGGGGAGCAGCGCTACGCATCGGGGCCACCGGAGGGTGAGTATATAAGTTTTTTTTTTTTTTTAATGCTGGGCTCGCTGCATACTACTGGGGGCAGGCTGTATACTACTGGGGGCGGCTGGGGTGAACCTATACTACTGGGGGCAGGCTGTATACTATGGGGGCAGGCTGTATACTAACTGGGGCAAGCTGTATACTACTGGGGCAGCTGTATACTACGGGGGCAATTATAACTACTACTGGGGGCAAGCTGTATACTACTGGGGGCAGGCTTTCATACTACTGGGGGCAACTGTATAATACTGGGGGTAGGCTGGGCTGGCTGTATACTACTGGGGCAAGCTGGCTAAATACTGGGGGGGGGTCTGTGACCAATGCATTTCCCACCTAGGCTTATTCTCAGTCATAGGTTTTCCCGTTTTGGTGGTAAAATTAGGGGCCTCGGCTTGTACCCGGGTCTGCTTTATACTCGAGTATATACAAGGGCGGCTCCAGGTTTTAGTGGGCCCCTGGGCTACAAGAGCCTTAGTGGGCCCCTCCGTGACCGCCCTCCATGGCACACTGCGCCCCCTCCCCCTGCGAACACTGACCCTGGGGACCACTGATCCCCGCCCCACCCCCCCCGGCAGCACACTGAACCCCCCCCTCCCTGCGAAACACTGAACCCCCCCTCCCCTGCGGACACACTGAGCCGGACACACTAACCCCCCTGCTGACCAACATGACCCCCTCCAGACACATTGAACAACCCCCCCTCCCCCTGTGGACACAATGCCCCCCCTACTGACACACTAACAACCACACCCCCCCCCTCTCCCCCTGTATACCACACTGACCCCACCGCCCCCCGTGGACACCCTCATTCCCCTCCGGAAAAGAAAAAGAAAAAACTCACCTTTCCTGGTTCCCACGGAGCAGTCCTGCACTGTCTCTGCCTGGGCCTCCCGTACGCGCCGGCTCTGAAGCCGGCACACGTGATCCTTCAAAGCCGTCGCATACCCTGCGGAGCGCCGCATCGTGGGAACCGGGACAGGTGAGTTTTAGATTCTTCCTCAAGTTTTAGATTCTGCCTCTATGCTGCACTCCCGACCAGCGCAGCATAGAGGCAAAAAAGCGATCGTTCCGGATGGTGATCATTGTACCATGCTTATAGCGACACTGGTACAATTGATCCGGGGGCCCGAGTGGGCCCTCAGTACCCCGGGGCCCGCACTTGCCCGGGTTGGCGGGTGCTGGCGCCGGGCCGTATACTACTAATATACTTTTGAGTAATATTTATTCGTTTTGCAAAGTCAAAAATTTACATACACTCATTAGTATTTGGTATTGTTTGCCTTTAACTGTATAACTTGGGTCAAACGTTTTGGATATCCTTCACTAGTTTCTCACAACAGAGGCAGAGACTTTGGGCCCATTCCTCCTGACAGACTAGTGTAACTGAGCCATGTTCTAGGCATCCTTTCTTGCAACTTGCCTTTCAGCTTAGCCTAAAATTTTCTGTACATTTAGTGATGGCCACTCCAAAAATTGACTTTGCTCTTTGCTATCCTTAAGCCACTTTGTAACCAGTTTGCAGTATGCTGCGCGTCTTTGTCCATACAGCTTTAACTTTCTAACTGTTGTCTTGAAACGTTAGTATTGCCACATAATGTTCTTTCCTCATGATGCCATCAATTGTGTGAAGTGCACCAGTCCCTTCTGAAACAAATAAATCCCCACAAAATGATGCTGCCACCCCTGTGTTTCACAGTTGTGATGGTGTTCTTAGTTTCGCAAGGTTCTCCCCTTTTCTTCCAAATGTAATGATGATCATTATGGCTAAACATTAAGGGTAGTGGAGGCCCCGGGCGCAGACTAGTTGGGGCCCTCCCCACAATCTTAGCAAATGTTGCTAGAAATAAATTTATACAGCTGCCCCAGTAATATATATATATATATATATATATATATATATAGTAAAAAAGAGAATATAGCAGCACTCAAAAAAGAAAAATATTACTCAGGTGCACGTTCCCAGAACCGGGATCACAGTTCATCCAACGTATAGAGTAAGAAAAATGGCAGCACTCCGAGATTCAATGTGGTCAAAAATGTACTATTTTATTCCAGCATGGCACATGGCACAAGGCAACAGTGACTCAAATCCGTTACAACCAAGGTAGGCAGAAGAGCATCTCTGAATGCACAGTACGTCGAACTTTGAGGCAGATGGGCTACAGCAGCAGAAGACCACACCGGGTGGCAGAATAGGAAAATGGAAGGTTCAATTTGCAGAACGCTCATGGAAATTGGACAGTAGAAGATTGGAAAACATTGCCGGGTCTGATGAGTCTTGATTTCTGCTGCGCTTCGGAATGGTATGGTCAGAATTTGGCGTCAACAACATGAAAGATGGATCCATCCTTGCCTTGTATCAACGGTTCAGGCTGGTGGTGGTGGTATCATGGTGTGGGGAATATTTTCTTGGCACTCTTTGGGCCCCTTGGTACCAATTGAGCATCCACAGCCTACCTGAATATTGTTGCTGACCATGTCCATCCTTTTATGACCACAATGTACCCAACATCGGATGGCTACTTTCAGCAGGATAATGCGCCATGTCATAATGCTGGAATCATCTCAGACTGGTTTCCTGAACATGACAATGAGTTCACTGTACTCAAATGGCCTCCACAGGCACTCCGACCAGCGCAGCATAGAGGCAAAAAAAGCGATCGTTCCGGATGGTGATCATTGTACCAGTGTCTTATAGCGACCACTGGTACAATTGATCCGGGGGCCGAGTGGGCCCCTCAGTACCCCGGGGCCCGCACTTGCCCGGGTTGGCGGGTGCTGGCGCCGGGCCTGATATACTCAAGTATGAACTTTTGAGTAATATTTATCGTTTTTGCAAAGTAAAAATTTACATACATCTCATTAGTATTTGGTATTGTTTGCCTTTAAACTGTATGACTTGGGTCAAACGTTTTGGATATCCTTCCACTAGTTTCTCACAACATAGGCAGAGACATTTGGGCCCATTCCTCCTGACAGAACTAGTGTAACTGAGCCATGTTTCTAGGCATCCTTTCTTGCAAAATTGCCTTTCAGCTTAGCCTAAATTTTCTGTAGCATTTAGTGATGGCCACTCCAAAACATTGACTTTGCTATCCTTAAGCCACTTTGTAACCAGTTTGCAGTATGCTGCGCGTCTTTGTCCATACAGCTTTAACTTTCTAACTGTTGTCTTGAAACGTTAGTATTGCCACATAATGTTTCCTCATGATGCCATCAATTGTGTGTGAAGTGCACAGTCCTTCTGAAACAATAAATCCCCACAAAATGATGCTGCCACCCCTGTGTTTCACAGTTGTGATGGTGTTTCTAGTTCGCAAGGTTCTCCCCTTTCTTCCAAATGTAATGATGATCATTATGGCTAAACATTAAGGGTAGTGGAGGCCCGCGGCGCAGAATAGTGGGGCCCTCCCCACAATCTTAGCAAATGTTGCTAGAAAATAAATTTATACAGCTGCCCCCGTAGATATAGATATATATAATATATATATATATAGTAGTAAAAGAGAATATAGCAGCACTCAAAAAAGAAAATATTAACAGGTGCACGTTCCCAGAACGGATCACAGTTCATCAAGTATAGAGTAAGAAAAAATGCAGCACTCCGAGAATTCAATGTGGTCAAAAATGTACTATTTTATTCCAGCATGGCAAGGCACAAGGAACAGTGACTCAAATCCGTTACAACCAAGGTAGGCAGAAGAGCATCTCTGAATGCACAGTACTCGTCGAACTTTGAGCAGATGGGCTACAGCAGCAGAAGACCACACGGGTTGGCACTCTTAGCTAAGAATAGGAAACTGAGGCTACAATTGCACAAGCTCATGGAAATTGGACAGTAGAAGATTGGGAAACATTGCCGGTCTGTATGAGTCTTGATTTCTGCTGCGACATTCGGATGGTATGGTCAGAATTTGGCGTCAACAACATGAAAGCATGGATCCATCCTGCTTGTATCAACGGTTCAGGCTGGTGGTGGTGGTATCATGGTGTGGGGAATATTTTCTTGGCACTCTTGGGCCCCCTTGGTACCAATTGGAGCATCCACAGCCTACCTGAATATTGTTGCTGACCATGCCATCCTTGTATGATTATGACCACAATGTACCCAACATCGGATGGCTACTTTCAGCAGGATAATGCGCCATGTCATAATGCTGGAATCATCTCAGACTGGTTTCCTGAACATGACAATGAGTTCACTGTACTCAAATGGCCTCCACAGTCACCAGATCTCAATCCAATAGAGCATCTTTGGGATGTGGTGGAACGGGAGATTCGCATCATGGATGTGCAGCCGACAAATCTGCGGCAACTGTGTGATGCCATCATGTCAATATGGACCGAAATCTCTGAGGAATGCTTCCAGCACCTTGTTGGATCTATGCCAAGAAGAATTGAGGCAGTTCTGAAGGCAAATGGGGGTTCAACCCGTTACTAGCATAAATAAAGTGGCCGGTGAGTGTACAGTCCCCTATAACTATATACAGCCTTCTATAACTATACACAGCCCTTCTATAACTATATACAGCCCACATATAACTACAAACAGCCCTTCTATTACAATATACAGCCCTAGGTAAAATAATAAAATTGTATTCACCCTTCTCCGTTCCCCTGATGAGCACCGACCTCCTCCTCCGGTGTCAGCATACAATTGGGCTCCAACAAGATGGCGCAGTGACGCCACATGCTGCACCGCCAGTGGCAGGGCATCAGTATCTTGTCGGGGCCTGATTGTCTATTTCAGAGCAGGGAACTTATTGTTCTCTCGCTCTGCTATAGACTCAAGTATATTAGATACTGCCCAGATCTCTGAAAAGGCTGTTAAAGCAGCAGCCGATTCAGAGAGCCAAACCTGCACATAATCTGCTCAATTTTGGCGGTCATGCGACCGTCTCAATCACCCACATTTGGTGGGGGCCCCTTTAAGTGCAAAGTGGTGGGGGCCCTGGGGCGCATGCCCCTGCAGCCCTGCCTATAGTCGAGTCTGCAATTTTAGCATCATCAGACTACAGAAAATACCTCCAAAAATGAAAGTTTTTTTCCTGTATGCATTTGTAAACATCTATTTTTCTTTTGAAGTAATAGCTTCTTACTGGCAGAGTGGCCTATCAGACCATTTCAATACAGTACTCATTTCACTGTGGATAATGACAGCTTCAGCCAGAATCTTCACAAGGTCTTTTGCTTTTATCTTTGGGTTTATATGCACATTTTGCATAAGCAAGTTCAACTCTGGGACACAGAACCCATCTCCCTACTGAGCGGTATAATGGATGGACATTCCCATTTTGTTGGTACAAAATTGTTTGTACAGTTGGTCAAGGCACCATCAAATATCAGGAAATTGCACCCAAGATAACATATTGGCTATTTTATTTCTTTCCCATGATACAACACGAAGAAGCAGTGTACAGTAACTCACCATGTTAGCTTAGATATTGCTTCCCCAAAATGAATTCTAACATATACAGTGTCACCCTTTAATTAAAATGTATAGTGCCTTCCAAATTAAATGTCAGTCATGGATTATTATTATTATAGTGATTTGAAAATATACTTCACCAGAACAAAGCTTACAGAATACAGCACCAGTATGGAGCTCAATACATAAGTACAGTACTAGAATCTAATGTAAATACTTTTGTGTAAAAACTACAAAAGTGATTAAGGATAGATATTAGATAGATATTGGCTAACCAGAAAAATGATATTTGCTGCAAGCTTTCAGGGCACATAGGCCCCTTCTTCAGGCATGGATACAAATGAAGCACTGAGAGAAAAACACAACATTTGAGGGATGTTACACTTAGTAATTAGTACATATGGTGAGACACAATTAGGATAAGGCGTGGCAATAAGCAGGAGTTTATGTTACACAGAGAAGGGTGATGGTGGGGTGGCCTAGGATGGCATGGGTCTGGAGCTTCATACAAATACACAGCACCAGGGCCAATTCCCAGGCCTTTTATACATATATACAATATCCCAAATGATTGTACATATGTACAGAGCCCTCTAATTTACAAGTATACAGTACACCCATAATGAATGAATACATGCAGTCCCTCCTTTCAATTCATACTGGGCACCCTGTAATAAATATAGATAGATACTGTGCCCCCTGTATGAGCTATATACTATGTTCCTCTCTATTAGATATATAGGTATATATAGTATATAGGCAACCCCGCTCACTCCTCAGCATATAGGCCGCCCCTCCCCCTCGTTTCCTCCACTGGGTTTCGCCCGGGCCGACGTCCACAGCATTTGGTGGCAGAAATGGGCGTAAATATAAATAATGGTAATCCTAACTGAGCAGAAAACGTTTATTTCGATTTCATGCTTATGTGTCTTTTTATATAGCATTTGTAAACTGGTTTCTGCTATGTAAAACCAGAGAATGACTGGTTAAAGTATAAATTCTCCCCATTTCAGCACTCTCCGTTGCTAGTTGTTTCTGGTGTTTGAAATGCAAGGAGCTATTGACAGCTCTGGCAGAGCCTCCTGCAGAGGGAGATTTCAGTACACTCTATATTTTTGTATATAATATCTGATGGTGAAGATGATGACACTTTTGCAGCATTTGTGTAATGTTCTCCAGATTTAGCAACACAAGAGGTACCTACTCAGCACTGAGAAGCAGATGATAGCAACAACCATACCCCACCCATTAGCAGACATGGACGCCTCCCTTGGATACCAGACATAAGTAATGTGAGTTGCCATCCCCCTGAAGCGACGTCATTGTGTATGTTATTATGTTACAGAAATAGTTGTGTGCTGCATGGTGAGAAAAGAACAGAAACAGCATTCATTAGAAAACTGTAGAGCTGACAAGTAACTACTCTGGGGCCCTCATATTTTACTTTTACTGAAGTCCCTCATTAATGATGATGAGAATTTATTAACAATGTTTAAGGCCCAATAATAAAGTGTACAACTGGAGCACAGCACAGCTGGCGAAGCCACCCCCACAGCTGCCATTTCTGCATCACAGGACGGCTGGGACATAATTAAACGTTGCTGTTGGTGGTTCCCAGTCTGGATCCAGCCGCACTGGAATGATTCATTTTGTTGGCAGCGGTTGTGATTTATTCTGGACCGGGCAACCCGACGCCTTGTTACAATGTGTCACAAATGTAAACCCATTACGTGTTCTATAATGAGGTAAAGAATTTGGATTGCTTCTACCAAATGATTGAAAAAGAAGAATTAAGAAGCAGCGAGGTTAGCTGACATCGGTGAGGATGACGTTCATCCATCGATAGCGTTCAATGGTTTCATGTAATGCTCCACTAGGAGAAATGAGTCTAAACTCATGTAGAAACAGAAAATCAAGATAAATTGGACTTATAAGTTGCTCTGACAGTATCAAGGCTTGGCCTGTATTTGTGTTTATGCCATTACCACGGTTACATGCAGAACCACCCATGTGCTAGTCTCTGATTGGCTACAGAGTCTGAGACATAATGAAAAAAATGGACACAAAGTATCATGTGTCTTGGATCGGGATTTTATACCTATTTTTTCAGTGTTTATTTGCTCTTTTTAAATTGTTCATGACATTAATGGCCGCAACCTCTGACCTGCCGAATATGATTATATAATTACCCTGTGACATCACTACAGCACCGGTATAAAAACATTTCAAAGCCTTCAAGTGGAGATGTCTTCAGATTTAAAGTGACTGCATCTTTGTGGCAGTAATTTCTGGTTACAAGCAAATTGTGTGGGATATCCTGAAAATCACTTGTGCAAAACGGAGCTGATTATGAAAACCCTAGAATGTTAATCCCATCAATCTGCTTCATATTACACAGCATTTCAATCTGCAGGCTCATAGTCCCATGCTTTAAATCGCAGATAGCGGCTCTTTATGGAGTATTCCTGTGATGCGGAGAACAACGCGCTAAAAGTCCATATTATGAAGCTATTAGTAACAATAACAAAAATATACTCATTTCCCACTGGTTTAGGGGGACAGTCCCAGGATTCGAGTATTTTTTTCCAACATGGATTTATGTTTTCTGTCACTTTCTGTTAGACCTCATGCACATGAATATTTAATACATGTATAATGTATCACCTGTAAACCTCTTTGGCAAATTTATTATCGGTATTAAAGGGGTATTGCCATGAAGACAAGTTTCTTATATTTACTCAGGATAACAAAATTATATATTTTCTAATTCACTGTTATTAACAATAATACAGCATTTCACAGATATAAGTCCAACCTGTCTCTATCAGTCCTCATGTACACAATTTCTGTTGGCCCTAGACACGACCCTGTAACTTCTGACTTAGGGTCGGGTGACTTGTATTTCTGTGTGAGAAATTTCTGCAAACTGCAAACTACAAGGAGATAAGTGATCCGGGGAAGGGGGAGGCAGGCACATATCTGTGAGATGTAGCAGAACTCATAGTGTAAAAGTGTAAAAGTCTGTCAGCCTCTGTCTGTCATGCCTCTGTGTAATAGGCATCTCATGCATCTCTCATCTCGTCCTATGTGTCAGTGTGTTAGTACAATGTCAAGCCAGATGAAATTGTTTATACACCTTGTACCCTGGTACCACTTCAAAGTAGATTTTCCGGATGATGCCACCACACTGACCCATGAAAGAAATACAATCTGGAAGTAGTTTATTAGCTCAATATCTGCTGCCAGGTTCCATTTAACCCCTTCCCGGCGCGCGCCGTACTAGTACGGTGCGCGCCAGGTCCCGGTGCATGGAGTGGGCTCGCGGGCCGAGCCCTCTCCATAGCCGGTAAGTCTTTGCTGCATATTGCAGCAAAGGCTTACCGGTAACCTCCGCGATCGGTGCTAGCACCGATCGCGGGTGCTTTCACGGCGATCGCCGCCGGCAATGCTGCCGGATCTTCGCTCCCCGATGACGTCACAGGGAGCGGTGATCCGTTGCCATGACAGCATCGGGTCTCACGAAGGCCCGAAGCTATCTCGTTTTAACCCATTCATTACAATGTGCTATCAGCACATTGTAATGAATGAGGAGTAAAATCCCCATATACTGCCATATTGCAGTATGGCCGTATATGGTAGGATCGATCAGACAACCTAGGGTTAAAGTACCCTAGGGAGTCTGAAAAATAGTTAAAGTAAAAGTAAAAAAAAGTTAAAAAAAAAATTATATTAAAAAAAACCTAAAAATTCTAATCTTTATATTAATAAACAGTAAAAATCATAAACACATTAGGTATCGCCGCGTCCGAAAATGTCCGATCAAAATATAATAACGGTTTTTTACAGCGTTTAACCCCGTAACGGAAAATAGCGTCCAAAGTCAAAAATGACATTTTTTTGCCATTTTGGAAAATATAAAAAAATGTATAAAAAGTGATCAAAAGGTAGAACAGTCCTAACAATGATAGCAATGAAAACGCCATCAAAAGTCACAAAAAATGACACCACCCACAGCTCCGTACACCAAAGTATGAAAAAGTTATTAGCGCCAGAAGTTGGCAAAATCAAAAAAAAATTTTTGTACAGGAGGTTTTAATTTTTTTAAATGTATGAAAACATTATAAACCCTGTACAAATGTGGTATCCCTGTGATCGTAGCAACCCAAAGAATAAAGTAGACCTGTCATTTGGGGCGCACAGTGAAAGCTGTAAAATCCAAGCCCACAAGAAAACGTCGCAAATGTGTTTTTTCACCATTTTCACTGCATTTGGAATTTTTTTCCCGCTTCCCAGTATGCGCCATGGAATATTAAATACCGTCACTACGAAGTGCAATTTGTTACGCAGAAAATAAGCCATAACAGAGCTCTTTATGTGGAAAAATAAAAAAGTTATAGATTTTTGAAGGTGGGGAGTGAAAAATGGAAGTGAAAAAACTAAAAAAGGCCAACTCGTTAAGGGGTTAACCTGTTGCTCCTTAATGAATTTTATTGAAATTATTGAAGCTCTCACTCTTAATTTCAGGGTTCTGTTTGTTATAAAGTAACATTAATGACTAACAACAGGGGCCAGATGTAGGAACAGCTGCATCCAGACTGTACTGGGAGAAGATCAGTAGTGACGTGACCTCCTCATGTGAGATATCTATCGCATCACACTCAGTTGCATGTAACACAGATAGTATTGCAAGATAACGTAAAAAAAAACATTGCATGGATGACCCTCAACCCCTACATAAGGGTGATGTCAGGAGAATGAGATTTACAGTATCAGTGGAACGGCATTTGAGCAGATGTGACAATGTATTTCTATCATTGACAGCACTGGAATGAAAAACAAGATGGGTTTAATTTCCTAATCAGAAACATTAGATACACATTATGTATGATATATTAATTTTCAGTAATTCTTTCAACAAATGACTCATGTAGTGCAAAATGTATAGAAAAACATTGTGAGACTTAGGTCTAATGAGTTGTGAAAATGTGGTAAATGAGGTCTGAAGTAGCAGATGTTAATTAACACGCTATAGCAGAGTTATTTAAATGGCAAGCATGACCACCAACTTTTGTTGAGGTGAAAGAGGAACAAAAGATGGGTCGCTCACCATGGGAAATTTTTGGGACCTAAGACCCGCCTTTTGTACAGCCCCTTCCTCAACCTACAACACTATAATTCTCCCCTCAGTGCCCCCTTTCTCACATTGTGGCATCCTCAAATTGTGCCCAGCTCCCCATAGCCATCTGCTTTCTCTCACATTGTGGCCTCCTGCTTCTCCTAAAAAACACCAGGTACTTACCTTTGCCTACAGCAGTTCTCCTCCTCTCCTTTCCTGTTCTGTCTAGGGGCTCATTGTATTACCTCTGTATTCAACTCCAGTGTATGCTGATAGAGTTGATCTCCTGAAATCTGGGACTGTCCCACCTGACTGGTTGGGAGGTATGGGTAAATAATTTGTTATATATTACGTTAATGATTGCTGCATCCATATAAATAGGCATAACATGATAGCATCACAGTAGTATCATAGTATTTTAGTGTAAATAAAGACTCAGGTGCAGAAAGTCCAACCTAAGAGCATTTTTAGTTTCCTCTTTTATCAGTTCTATAAACAGGAGCTAAAATTATGGGCTTGACAGTGAGAAACTTGTTTGGCTCCTTTAAGGGACAGCACACAGCTGCACTAAATGTAAAACTTTTTAATTGATCAATTCACACCGTGTGTCTGTTACATTAAAAAGGAGAGCATGTCGTAGTCTGACCCGCCTTTTACAAAACACTTATAGACTGTAGTTTAAACAGATGCCAAAAGTATAAAAACATCCATTTTTCTCTGTCAAGAATTGCCTTGGTCATATTACTTGAGTACAAGACCTTTTTGAACAACATTAAATACGAAATCAGGAAGGGGATCTGAGAATTTGATTGGAGGATAAATACATTTCTTTAATGAAACCCTTTTAGGACTATGCACTTTTCTGTTTTATACTTCCCGCATTCCCAAAAACATATCTTTGGCATCACTTTGTAGCAGGCATTTTTGTCAAACTTTTACTGTGTGGTCACGTTTAATCCTTTATTGTATAGGTTTGTTATGTCTTTAAAACATTAAAAAACTCTACAAAAAGTGCATTTGCAAAGTCAAAGGGAAAAGGTGTTTAATAACACAGTAGGTACCTGGCGGGAGCAACCGCTCTGTTTGCAGGAAGCGCTAGTCATTAACTCGCCTGCCAACTACAGTATAGCATTTTTCTCTTTAGCGATTTATACATGCTTCACCCATTGACTCTATAGGAATACATGTATAAATAAGTATGGATCTCAGAAACAAGAGTAATTACAAACTACATATGTTTGGCAAAGCCATCACCACAGGTCATGCTACAATATACAACTAAGTGAAACCCAAAGTGAAACCCATGGACAAAAACAGGACAAAAGAAAACACAGTGGGAGGTTGTATAAATATGAGTGAAAAAAGAAGACTACTCAGAACAGGAAAAGTAAGAAAATGGAAGGTAAGAAAAGATTAGAAAAAACAAGATTAAGCAATAGCCAATGCACTGGAGAATACTTATGGCAAGCACTAAGAAGAGGACAAATGAACTTCTTATCGGATATTAGTCCAAGTCCAGACATGATTGGACCAGCCTCAATAATTCTAACTCAATTCAATAAAAGGACAAACAGGGAAGGAATGTGAATGGAGTATGCATCTGTCCATGAGCTACCTTAACTGTATGCAGCCCTGAACAAAGTCAGCAGGAGACAGATGGCGTGCTGAAATTCAATACAGACAGCCAGGAGTGAAATAGGGCAGTGTTCAGACTAGTGCAAGACAAAAAGTGCAAAAAATCATAGTAACAGTGCATCCTCATTGGTACTTCACATACAAAGGTTGGTGCAAAAGTCCAGTTTACACTCTGCATGTTACTGCATGCTGGATGGCGGCTCCCAGAATCATGTACAAAACTATAACTAAAATCAGTACAATCAGAAATAGAAAAAAGTTGAGAAAGATTCACAGGATTTTTATCTGGTTTTAAAGAGAATTAGGATGATTTAGGACACTAAACCCACTGCAGGTCCTTATGGATTTTGTGTAGTGTCCCAAATGACTCTATATATCCCTTGTGGGTGCAATAAAAAATATAAATGTGTATACTTACCTAGATGTAAGACTCATTAGGCACATTGGACTTACATCTAGAGCTCTTGGCACCTCCTCTTATTATGCTTTAATAAAACCCAGGCTTTATTGTGCATGTGCCCTACCTACAGCGCTTGCGCAGTGATTCCAGAATGTACTGTGCCAGTTTCACTTTCAGCATTGTGCAGGTGCAGAGGGCTCAAGACCAAAGTGAGCATAAACATTTGTTTTCTTTAATGAGATCACAGACAAAGCTCACATCCACAGGTCCTTATGGAACAAATCGTTCTCAAAGGTTCCCTTTATTACATCAAAATAAAAATGGATTACATGTTCTCAGTAAGTGATTAATATATTACATATGTACTAATTTAATGTGTCCATTTCTTCAGCACCAGGGAGGTTTTAAGAATGGGGCTCACATCTGACATGTGGGGAAAGTTTATTGGAACAGGATGATGTGGAGGAAGTGTTCATTAATATTCATGAGTTTGCTTCATCTTCGAAGACTCTTGGACTCTTGCCCACAATTGTAACAAGAACATCAAAATCCAGTGAATGTTGCGTGACAACCAGGTCTAGTGTAGAACATGGGCGGATATGTTGGAAATGTCAGAAGCTGCCATCACCCTACACAAGGGTCATAGACAAGAATTACCACAAACATCCTTCTGTCATATTGCATTACATACCTATAGCTACACCAAAACTGCATGCATCTGGAGGCCCTTCCAGTGGGTTCAGGGTCCACTAGGAAAAGGGAATCACAGGTAAGGAAAAGTGGTCTTGGAATAATACAGTTCTATACATTTGTTTAAATTCCTCCTCTCATACACTTATATTGTTGTTGGTAGCTGTTTAATTAATAATCCATTTTAATGTCTGCATGAACAATGTCATCAGCCTACAAATATGCAGGGGTATATCCACAGGATAACAAGGTGATTGGTGAGGGTCTAACTACGGGACCCCCTCCAATAACCAAAAGAGACCACCAGCCATCAGGAGAACTGCATGCTTGTCCTGCTGCTCCATTCAATAGCATAGGAGTGTTAGATATTTAGGACACAGTGCTCAGCTATCTTCGGGACTCCTATTCACTGTCTACGTGAGGGCTGTAGAGTGCAGAGTGCTTTGTTCAGCAATTTCTGGCACTCCCAAACTATTAGTAAGTGGGACTCCCGGTCTCTGGATTGTAGGGGGTTTCATTCCCTTGATCATGGGGGTCATACAAGGGCGTAACTTGAGGGGTGCAGTGGGTGCGGTCGCAACAATGTCCAAGAGGCTTAGAGGGCACTTAAGGTGTCACTTTCCCATGTGAGAAAACTAGTACTATAAACTACATATTATAGTTGGGGGCCTGGCACAGACTTTGAACTAAGGCTCATCAGTTTCAAGTTATGCCACTAGAGTCATAGCAGTAAAACTAAGCACCGATCCTGTGGATAGGGAATCGCTTGAAAACTTGAGACAACACTTTGAAATAAAATAATAATTCCTGTGCACATTTGTTGTCTTTTAAAAAAGAGCTAAAGTTTTTCCACGGATCTTTTTCTACTTTTTGATAAATTGTGCCCTTGCCCTTAACAAAGTAGTTTTTACTTTGGATTTACCTTAGTTTTAAGAGTAAAATGCTTAATAATAATAATATATGACAGTTAAACCATGAAAGCTTATTCCCTATGATTTTCTTTGCAATGCGGCTCAATATACACAAGACTGGCAGCATCATTCTGGGCATCTTTTTCATGTTTAGCTGCGTTCCAAAAAATTACAGATATACTGTACATTTTTATATATCCCCATGGTGATCTACGGTATTTCATACGTCGGCGACTTGTATCTGTCTCCAGAGAATATTGTGCACATAGATTCACCAAAAATGGTACAGTTATGTTGATACAAAAACAGAAAAATGAACTATGAGACTCAACTATGTTTAATAGATTCTGGCAGGGAATTGAGCAAGTCACTAAGCTATATAAAGGCAAAAAATGAAGGGAAAACATCCAATTCAACAATAGTCAGGAACAATGCAACAATGAACTTATATGTAGTTGCCCCCTGCCAAGCATAGCTATTTGTATTCAGTACATAATTACTCTACATGAGGTATAATAAATCTGAGGCTACAGATCATCCACAAAATGTGACACTCCTGAAGGTGACTTCAGCAGGTCTGATCATTATGCATGTCTGACAAATATCTAATCATTAAAGGGTTAATCCCACAAAGACAAGATTCTTAAAGGGGTATTCCGGGAATATGAACATCTGACACAAAAACCCCTGATGCTTTAAATAAATGAATACAACAATACTCAAAGTCATTAGTCACAAAATGGAGCTTAAATAGTTTGATTTTATGATTTACAAAATGTATGGCCTCTCTAAAGTAGGTGGAGTTATCACTAAGATGGCCGCCACTGGAAACTACAAGTGCCATGATCCTTTAGTTCTCAGTAACCCCTCCTCCCTCTTATGCTCTGCTCCCACTGATGATCTAACAGGTTTTCTTGCTCTGTTACCATAGTAATGATGTGCAGCTGCCATCACCACAACACCGGCCATACTGAATGCACTGCAACCAACCGACTACAGCCAAACATAGTGGTGATCACATGACCTGCCCAGGCAGGTGCAGGACATGTGATGTGGACATGTGACCAGCGGCCATCTTCTGCTGGTCACCGGACCGAGCAGAGGAAATTAACGGACTGATTAAAGGGCCAGTAGCATTTTAATTCTTCATTACAGTCTATGTCACCAGCATTTTCTGCTAAGGGGAGCAAAATTTTAAATAACAACTAATTACATATTAGCTTATATTTTACTGACCCATTTGTATATGAATTATGCTGATTCCTGGAATACCCCTTTAAATATGCTCAGGATAGCAAAATAGCACATTGGTCCACATTTATCAAAAATAGAGGATGCAGGATGCGCCAGATTTATGAAATGTGTTGCATGGTCTTCATGAATTTGGTGTATCTGCTTTGGCAGAATGCACCACTATTTTTTGTCACACTTTGTTCATGGTACAAAATTGTGGCGCAAATACAACGACACAATTGTGGTGCACGTTGCGAAGCATTGTGTTGTACAGTCCGACTAAGCAGTAACACGCCCCTTTAGGTGCACATTTTTTCTGTCTTGTCGGACACAGTACAGCTGCAACACAAAACTGGTGTAGACATTTCTTAAATGCATGCAAGCCGTCTGCATATTCTATCTAGTGCAAAGTTGAATAATGTTGGCCATTCTGTAATTCACTAGTATTGACAAAAATACAGCATTTCACAGATATAATTCCAACCTGTCTCGATCAGTGTTGGTGTTTACAATTTTTTGTCTTTGGATACGACCGTAAATCTCCTTACTATGGTCAGATTCTTCTCATAAATAGCTTCTCTTGTCTGCACAATGTAGTGCTCTATTCCTCCTGCCCCTCCCCCCTGCATTACAAGACCAGCTCAGACACAGGTACTTCCTGCCAGTAAGAAGCAGTGTGCAGAGGCTTACTTCCTAGCTACAGACAGATAAGGTCTTTTAGCAGAGCTGACTCTGTGTTTTATTGATTAGGTGAGGGAGCAGAGCTCATTGTGTCATTGTGTTTTGAATCCGTCTCATAGCTCTGATCTCTGATCTCTCTTTTCTATGTGTCAGATACTAGTAGAATGGCAGAAGCTAAATTAATGTATAGGTAAACCTGTAGCTGGATAATCTAAGCACATTGTCAGCACACAACATCTCATAGCACTAGATGGACGGTCTGCTTAGAGAGTCCCCGCTCACAGGAGCTAAAACAGCAATAAAACTGAGTAAAATTGTAACGTAAGGGGGATAAAAATGATCTTTATTATGTAAACATCACTATGGAATTCAAATTTGAGAACTTTGTTCCATAGGCAAACCCCTTTAAAGGAAATCTACCATCCACATCAAGCATCTTAAACCAGGGGCACTTAAAGCAAATCTACCATGAGGAATCTACTATCAGAAGTAGATCTGATGGTAGATTCCTCCTGTCTACCTCTGCCCTAATCTGGAATCTAACCTAACTTGTTAAAAAAAAACCTTTATTTTAGTAATATGTAAATTAACTGCAAAGGCTAGGGGTCGTGTACTAACCTTAGTTCCCATTGCCCGGCCAGGCTAATACACAAAGAGTAGCCTCCACAGTTAATTTATACATTACTAAAATGAAGGTTTTTTTAACAAGTTAGGTTAGGTTCCAGGATTATTAAATTACAGATTATGGCAGAGGCAGTCAGGAGGAATCTACCATCAGATCTACTTGTGATAGTAGATTTGTCATGGTAGGTTTCCTTTAATCATAGATGCAGACACTGTGACTGTGGTAATCTTCTTAGATTTGTTATCTATGCCTTCCTTCAATCCAAAATGTACTTTTTTAACATTGCAGTACATTGAGAGGAGTTCTGGTAACACCCTCAAAGCCCTTCTGGCTCATTAGCATATTGTTACAAGCTGATTTTACAAGGAAGGATGCCATAAATAATAAATATAAGATGACCAAGGTCACGGTGCCTGGATGTATAAGTGTCCCTGGTTTATCAGGCTAGATTTTGTTGGTAGATTTGAATGGCAAAGTAGATTATCAAGAGTGCTACCTACATATTTTACCTTTACCCCAGGCACTATCAATTCAGATGTTGAGGGATGGGTCACTGGATCAAAAACCACTAGATATCTATAAATATGGAGCAATATTAACTTTTATGGAATTCCAGTTGTTTTTCCATGACCTGAGCAAGTTTAGGCATTTTGATAATTAATCAGTTTTATCTTGGTAAGTGGAAAATGAAAGGCTGCATCATTGATTTGTCATGGTGGTATTATTATCCATTTGAGGGAACAGGATTATTTTTGAGTTAATAAGGTTAGATTGACAGGGCGATGATTGGTAGAGAGCGGCCTCACATGTTCTTCCATCCACTTGTCCATGGTTCACAATGTTGTCACAATCAGTAGTATAATGAGCTCTAAATTCCCAGTGATTGCCACAAGTATAATGTTACCCCTAGTGTTACGTTCCATCGGATAGGAAACATATGTCAGTGACGAACTCTTCATGTCATTATTTGTTGTTGTTTGGTCTTTCCGTGTGCAAAACTCACTAGAAATCTTTGGCTATTTTATTGGTCTTATATATGTATATATATACAAATATATATATACAGGCGGTCCCCGGGTTATGTACAAGATAAGTTCTTTAGGTTTGTTCTTAAGTTGAATTTGTAAGTAAGTCAAAACTGTATATTTTATCACTGTAACCCCAGTGGTCTCTGTGACTATAGGAAAAATGTTGGGTTGTCATAAGAACCAGGATTAACAATAAAGCTTAATATCAGACACTTTTTATAAATGTTATAGTTGTTTATTGTAGCCTAAGGCTAAAGTACAGTAAATTACCAATATCCAGAGGTTCGTTTGTAACTTGGGGTCGTCTGTAAGTTGGGTGTTCTTAAGTAGGGGACCGCCTGTATATATACTATACATTTAGTAGGGTCAAGAAATTTACCAAAAATTCTCCATTTTGTGATACAGAAGTGTTTTGTATAGTGCAGAGGTAGATACATGCTGAGGGACCAGGAAAAGTTTAACAGCCTGTGAAGCTACAGCATGGAGGGGGTCTAGTATTGTTGTCATCGGCCCTTTGGCTCATTAGCATAAATTTAATTGTAAAAATGTATTTTAAAAGGAAGGAGGCCATTTAACACATTTAAGAAGATTACCACAGTCAAAGTGCCTGGATCTATGCGTAAGTGTCGCTGGTTTATTATGCTTGATTTTGATCCTTAAACTGCTCACTAGGTTTGTGAATGAGGATTACTAATTAAAACTTAGTGCAATAGGGTCGGTGGGTTAGATTTAGTGAGATAGGATAGGGAGTTAGTCAGTTAAGTTTATGGGTGTTGTTTTAGTGACGATGTCCTAGTTTTATAAATATATATAAATATAAATATTTATGCAGTAAGCTTGTTAAGTTAACATATTTATTCATTAAAGGACACCTGTCATCAGGTCTCTGCCACTAGTCCTGTCACTAGTACCTGTTGAAGCAGCCCACAAGGATCCCATCCCAGCCTTTATCTAGTCATTTCATACATAATTCATTGTAAAATCATCTATTTTTTACCATGTAAATGAGGCTGGTCACATGGTCAGGGGCAGTGATGTCACCCCTGTTACCCCTCCCCTCTCCTCCCCCTGCTCATGTCTGTGTGTAATGTATAGTAAAGCATGTGCAACACCCTCGCCGATGCAAGGCGGAGGAGTGGTTGCGAATACGTCCCACCATGTAGCTTGCAGCCTGTGTAGGGTCTAGTCAGCACCACAGCATGTCACTACATCACACTACATAGTCCTTATAGGACACAGGGGAACATTGCAGTGGTAGATCCTGCCTGGTAAGGCAGGAGTTAAGTGTTTTGTGTGATGTAAGATGTGTCATCCAATCACATGTGTTACACACTGTTTCTGTGAGCTGAGATGTAATTGGAGGAGTAGCCACCACCTGACCAGGGGAGTTACAAGACCCTGTCAGGAAACTTCCAGAAGAGAGCAGTCTCTCCCTGGAGAGAGAAGAGACCAGTTCTAGCCAGACCTAGGAGTCTGCAGAAGCAGACTGGAGTAACTCCAGTCTAAACTCTATACAGCTAGCATACCAGACCAGAGCAGGAAGAGCCTAGCCCCTGCCTGAAGAGTGGAGCTAATAGCTAAGAGTTAGTGTGGAAAGGGGTATCATCCTACCTTCAAGGGTGATACCTGAAGCACTCCAGGTCAAGCTGAAGCTTCCTATTAGGACACAGCTACCTCCCAGCCTGCCCTCTGCATCCAGGCTGGCGATCTACCTCCTGTGGCTCCCTCCAACTGCATCTCAGTACTCCACCATTTTGTTAAGGCACGTTGCTGCGGTTCCTGTCGGTTCCAATAAAGAACTGTAAGTTGTTTTTGTTCAACCTCTGCCTCCGTCTGGTCCCTGCTACTACGGCTGCCATCTTCACAGGCACCCTGTCCACTACACAGAGACTTATACTCTAGACACCAAAGGGTTGCCCCAGGGAGATCCGCTATAGCAGCCTCTCCCTCATCATTTCTTGCCAACACCACCCTGCTGGAGACCTGCCAGGCTGTAGGACAGCCCTCCAGTTCCCCCATACCAAGCACCGTGACACTAGCGTGCCTAGGCCGCAACCGCCAGCCACTCAGGTACTGCGGGCCCCGGCTGACTCCAGGACCCAAGAAAAAGCTAGGCCCCAGTAGGGGATGTTGCACATGGCTAGTGTGTGCTGCATCTGCTGACATGCTGCATCCTCCTAATATACAGGTGAGAGACACAGACATCAGCTACACAAGTACCTGACATGTTCTGCTGTAACATGGCTGCCTGGAGCTGCTGTATCTCTCCTAAACACACACACACATGCACACACAGGCTGCAGGGGGCGTGGCCACCAGCACCAGGAAGCACATCATTATACAGCCTCACATCATTATACAGGCTGTCAGTCAAGCACTGGGGGTGCAGCTGTGCCTCCCACTCATGAATAAGGTGGACAGCTTGAATATGCTAATGCTTCATTGGACATTTCACAGGTCATTTGCATACAGCTTTAGGACCTCATTGCTTAGGTTTACAGGCATGTAGAGGGACAATGAAGGGATAGAGGCAATGCTCTCTAATGGCAGTTTATGAAAATATATTTAGTTTAGGGGGGTTATTTTGCATGACGGGTTCTCTTTAAGCTTGGTAGGTTACAATATTTATAAAATAAGCTTGTTAGGTTACCATATTTAAATACAGAGTTTAAATACAGAGTTTTCCAAATCAGACTGTGTCCCCATGGGACTCAGAATCTAATCAACTTACCAGTATGTTTTGGAGTGTGGGATGAAACCCGAGGACCCGGAGGAAACCCACGCAAACTCTGAGAGAACATGTACATATATATATATTTGTTCCGTAAGCTTGGGTCTTTTACCATACCTGTACAGTAAGCTTGGGTCTTTTACCATAGCTATACAGTAAGCTTGGTTCTGTTGCTGTTTTTGTAGCGTAAGCTTGCATCTTTTACCATATCTATACTGTGACACCAGCGACTAAGTTGCCATCAAGCCAGCCACCCCACTCCTTGTAACCTGCTGCCCCCCATACACTGTCGTCCCTCGCTTGGGTTTATGCACAGGCAGCATGTCTGTCCAATTCTTAATCAAAATACTGATTAAACAATGATTAGAAATAAACAAAGATTGAATACTATAATTCACAGGTATCCACATACAGATAACAACATACGTTTTTCAGTACTTTTAATCTATTTAAATACAGTGGTGCCTAAGGAGGTTTTTACACAGCAGCATGGACTTACCAATAGTGAAGCAAAAAACTAAGCATAATATTATCATGCGAGGAGGAAGATGATAGTTTGGATGATTAGGCACATGGATGTAATATAGTCTGTACAATATGGTCACATTACAGCCTTTTGAATAACACTCCTCAATTAAGGATGACTCTGGAAGCTGCATCCTAAGGGAGTTTGTTTTCTTTCATCTTTTTGCTGCATTTGATTGACGTATTTGACTCCTGGTTATACTGAATGTTCTGCAGCCGGTATCTCCCTGGTAAAACATCCAGCAGAACAACAGGACATCCGCTCTACAACACAGTTATTTGTTAATCTGATTGGAAGTCTTTTAAAGCCTCTTGTCCAGCAGAAGCAGATCTCAGGGCACTGTCCACAGCTGACGCAAAGAATGTTCCAGAACAAAGTGTTGGAGCCAGAGACTGAGCTTTATAAATGTAAAGTTTACAGAGATACTGAAGACACTGTTATCACTCCTGTGTCTGGGAAGATGAGACCGCTGTCAACTAAAATTGAACACCAGTCCACTGCACCCATACATACTTTATGAATGAAGAATTTTATGACAGCATAAAATGCCTCAGAAGTTTGGAATGAAGGAAAAGTATACTCACCAGTGGGATTCTGTTATATCAGATTATTCTATTAGCTATATCATTGAGGGACTTAGATCCTTTATCTCTGGCCTGAGGATATAGTCAGTGGTCACACATGAGGGATTATGGAAGAAAACATATCAGAACCTTTTCATAGTTCCAATTTTAAGTGTCATATTCATGAATTGATGTCATCAGTCATCTGAGAACTGCGGTAAAATTAAAATGCAAGAACTGGAATATCAGTGACTCCTATGATTACTGATAATACCATGGCCTGAGGCAGTTGAGTGAAGAATATTTTCTTTACATTTTAGGCGTTTTTTTTAGATCTAGTAGATGACCTATTGGGCTGCAGAATGAGCTGCGACACACTTAACAGAAACAAAATCCACACAGCTCCATACATAGGGATAGCAGGGGTTATTTATCATATGGTAGCACTCGAGCGGCAGCATATGATAACCCTGACGCTGCTCCGGCGCTGCCAGATATATTAAAACGCTTCAGCCTCTTGAGGTATCCAGTGGGGTCCTGCGCAGAGTTTATCTATACAACAGGCCTACCCTAGTGTAGAAATTAACGCAGCTAGCATATTTTCAAACGCCCACAACCCATTTTCCTTCACGCCCCTCCACGCTCCCCTGTAAAGGGGGAAATAATTGCAAGTGCTAGCAATAAGCTAGCATTTGCGATTATTTCAAGGCTTCTACGCCACTGGCATTGTGCCCTGATAAATACCTCCAGTGTTTTTAAACTTTACATAGACCCTTTCCAATGTCCTGAACTGTGCTGCATTGGTGCCAAACAGATCATTGGTGGCCAAGGTTTATTAACCATGTTTGATATTGATGACCCATACTAAGTATCCATAAAGGCCCACATTTATTAATGTGTGGCACTCTGACATTGCAGTATAAAGAACGTGCAAAATGTTTGCACATGTATTTAGAAAGTGTCTGTGGCAGTTTTGTGTCGCGGCTGCTTTTCCAACAAGACAAGAAAAAATGTGCACCTAAAGGGGCGTGTTACTGCTTAGTCGGACAATTATGTCCAACGTGTGGCACAATTTTGTCTGAGCCACAATTCTACAGCATGAAGTGCACCAAAAAAATGGTGCAAACTTCCTGAGCAGTACATAATGGGGCTCATTTACTAAGGGTCCGACGATTTCCGATTTGCGCCGAATTCCGCTGGGATTTTGGCGTACGCGATCAGATTTTGGCGCAATCTCCCCAGGTTGCATTCAGTGGAAATTGGGGGGGGGGGGCGTGGCTGTCGGAAAACCCGACGGATTGGGAAGAATTATTTTTAAAAAAATGTGTCGCTTGACACACACTTACCTGCACCAAGAAATAGAAGGTGAACTCTGGTGAACTCCAGCGGACCTTGGCGCAGCAGCGACACCTAGTGGATATCGGCGCACTGACCTTAGTGAATCCCTGCCGGACCCGAATCAGCGTTGGAGAACCCACTGCTGGATCGCGACTGGACCGGGTAAGTAAATGTGCCGCAATATGTCTAATACATACAAGAATAAGACTTTCATAATATTGTCCCATATTTATTTATAATATTGCTCCATGAATCATAATTCTTGTGCATGCAAGTATAACTACTATTAAGCAGTAAATATATATAAAGTTGCTTGATCCAAGCTCAACTCATATTAGAAAAATATCAATAGATGCAGTTCCGGTGGGTAAGTAGGTTGTACTACTCTACTAATCTCAAAAATGGGGTCCATCATCACAAATTTCTGTTTACAACCTTTGTTTCAGTTTACATCACATTTCTGCTGCTATTTGCGTCTCTTCCTGAAGCAAGGTCCATCTTCTCTGAGGAAAGCATGAATCTATGTGATATGGTGTTGACACATTAGGGACAATTTATCAGACATGTCTGAGAGCAGAACTGTTCTAGTTGCCCATGGCAACCAATCAGGGCTCAGCTTACATTTTCACACAGCTTTTTATAAAATGAAAGCGGAACTCTGATTGGTTGTTATGGGTAACTGGAACAGTTCTGCTCTCAGACACTTCTAAGAAATTGACAATAAATCTTTAAATAAAATGGAGGGATCATGAAGCCAGACTTCTGGCACATTTTAAATGATTTAAGACCATTTTAATTCACTTTTCTGAGTTGTACAATAAAAGGGTACGTGGCCTGAAGAAAGAGGTGAATGGTGGGATAATAGTCTGTGGACCAAAAACATAGTTTTAAACCAGCTAAAAACAGGTCTAATAGCAGAACTCAAAAGTCTTAACCCCTTCCAGTCATTGCCCTTTTTTGTTTTTGCGTTTCCATTTTTTGCTTCCCATTTTTAGAAAACGTTTTTTAATTTTGCCTGTACGGAGCTTTACAAGGGATTGTTAATGTGTAGCAAATTTTACTTCCTATTGGCAGTATCTAATTTTCCATGCTTTGTACTCAGAGCAGAAAAAAAATTCAAATTGCAGTGAACCGCCATTTTCTAGTGGGCTCTATTTTTGCTTTTTTCACTGTGCACTCCAAATGACAAATCACCTTTATTCTTTAGGTCTGTGTGATAACGAAGATGTGTAAGGTGTCAATTTTTGCAGGATGTGATGACGTTTACATTTAAATGTTTTTTGGATAACTTTTTATTAAATTTTTTTAATAAGTGGCATTTCTGATATTTGGGTGCTGGGAATAACCATTTTTATACATTCACAAATCAGACGCAGTGATACCTTACATGTTTAAGATTTTTATTGTTTATTTATTTTTATATGAGAGAGAATCTGCAGAACAAATGGGCTCTGATTTTAGAAAGAAAGAAGCCATGGATAACAAATACTCTTTTTACCCTAAACAACCCCCAAACATAAGACCTAGTACAATTTTGTTCAAGCTTAAAATATAAGGCCTCCCCTGAAAATAAGACCTGGCAGCAGTCATTGCATTAGTAGATCTTAGATCTTAGTAGATGCTGCAAGAGGCTGTGATATGGGTGAAGAATTCACAGAGGAAAATCACTGCATTGTGTAAATGTACTACGAGCAGCTGACCGAACAAGAAGTCCTCACTGAAGGAAAGTGCTAAACATGAGAGATTAGGGCTAAAGATGCCAATAGAAATGAAGTCACAAGAAATTCAGCAGGAAATTCAGAGTTTGGAGAGTTATAAGGATTTTAGAAAAGCTGATTTTTTTGCCCAACAATAAATGTAAATTATTGTCCATGGAAAAATAAGAAATCTCCTGGAAATAAGAGCAAAAATGAATATACGACACTGGGGGGAGATTTATCAAGCTGTCTAAAAGTCAGAATATTCTTAGTTGCCCGTGGCAACCAATTACAATCTGCCCCACTGTTTTATTTTCAGGGATACACGGTACAAGATGACTACTACAGTCCAGGTAAGTAAGTGTCCCTGGTCTATAGGGCTTGTTTTTGATGGTAGATTTCCTTTAATTTCTTAATACACAATGAGGGGTGATCTATAATGGCATGTAGACCAGTTTTCTGTCAGAGAAGCCATGAAAAAGTTGTAATTCATGGCTGTCTTATCCCCTTATGCCAATGCCATGCCAAGTGAACAGAAAGGGGGTGTGGAGAGGCAGGGAGTGGGCTGGCCTAGCGCATTTGCTAAAGACTATGGTTATGTTTCATTTTGATGGTAGATTTCTTTCAAATTCAAGTCCTCCACAGACACCAAAGGACTCAGTCTGACCGTGGATTTTTCTAATTTTGGATTCTTCCTAGGTATCATTAGGTTGTCTTGAGAGGATTTTTATAATTCATTATATAACAGAAAAACTGAAATTCTGACAGGGCTTATCCTCCATATAAAGGAAAAAATGGATATTGATTGAATCCTTTTGATAACAATGGGCTCAATCAGATTTCTATAATGCTGTCAAGAATTTTGCTATACAAAAAAGTCTGTGATTTCTGACAGAATCCGTGACTGATGGCCGAACACTGCTTCTATGTATAAGAATATAACTATTAACCAAATAGTAATACAGCTACCCTAACATCTCCACAAAAATGTGGTACAATCTGCACTCCAAATAAATACTAATCTAATTTACTCAAAAAGTTTCAAGGATCCAAAGGTTAAGGATTGTGGTTCTGTGATCTAGAGAACTGGAAATACAGGCAGTTAAAGAGGACCTGTCACCCATAAAAAGGCACAAGGAGCTGCTTTTTAAAGTAAGCAGCTCCTAGTGCTACAACAGATGTAACAGTATTACACTGCTAGTGTTATCAGAAACCTCCGATAGCGTTAGCAGACACTGCCGCGCTGTCCATTGGAACGCTGGACCAAGCTCACAGCGGTCAGGTGTATTCATGAGGGGGTGGCCCGGGGCGATGCTTCTCCCCCGAACCACCCCTCCTACTCCATAGTTCATGCAGCAGGTCCTCTTTGAAGACATAGCAGGGAAAATGAGCTGCAGATAAAAATCCAATCCAATTAACTGCTTTAATATCTGGTTCTTTAGATCACAAAACCATAAACCTTATGTAATTTTAAAGAGGAGATTTGCATCTTACATTTTTAACCAAATGCATAGTTAAAATAGCATCTTAAATAATGCCCCCATCCAGTCTCTAAAAATGACTCACCTCTGCTCTGCTCATATTCATATGACCTTGGATGAGAATTTTTATAGGTTAATGGGCAAAGAAAGAGGGAATTTTTAAATGACATTTCACACCCTACCTGAGCCTGCTAGTATTTTAGTGAGGTAAATGGTGTTCATATAAGGATGGCTGCAATTGTCACTTTAACTTCTTAAGTGTAAAGAGGAACTTGGCTCCCTCTGTAGCAATAAAGGTTTGATAAATTATTATATCAGATCGCTGCAATGAGTCAGGTACAAGTTGGTCTCTGGCAATCATGTGGATCTGGTAAGTGCTGGTAAAGGCACTCCGGTGAATTTTTCTGTCCAGATGTTAAACATATGATTTCCCAGAGAGAAAGAGCAGTGTTTTACAGGAATCTGAAATCTGGGAATGTCGTCTGCTGTACTGGCAGCTCAGAGCCAGCAATATTCCCATCAGCATCATCATCATCTGCTACAACAATATAATGTGTCACAGGAAGCGTGTTCATATTGTGTCAATACAAAATGCTCAACCATTTATTAATGTCTGCAAGGACTCGTGGATGAGAAAGGGCAAAGATGACATGTTTAACAACAAAAACATAGCAATTTATCCTGCTGCTACTCTTCAATGCTTCTGCACCCGTTTCTCTGTTCCGGGTTTTACACAATGTTGAATGGACAGTGCTGTATATTCTGCCATTATCTGAAAACTAGTCACGTGCTAATTCAAATTTTCACAGAAAACCAAAATCATTCAGTTCCTTTGAGGATTGAAAAATGTTGTTGATGGATTCAGTCATCACTAAGACTCTGGTCATTTGGGAAACATTGGTTGTCTGGTACTGGTAGCAGCAGGTTCCTGGCAGCAGGAGCAGAACTAGTCTTTCTATGAAATGTGTCCTGCCCCCTGTACCTGTGTAAGAAGCTTGAAGCCATGTTATCGTATGTCACAAAGCTCTTTTTGCAAATTTCCTGTAATAAGAACTCCCACGTATCTGTAAATGAAGCTCATCAAGGGCTGCGATCACGGCTGACAACAGTTACAGCTCATGGGTCACATCAGAAAGCAAAATAATAAGTGTCATAAAGTCTATGTTCTGGGAAAAGATGATGGAAAATTCTGGTACATAGCTTGGCTGGCAGGAATGAAATGCAGCTTCATGAAGCCTGGAGCCGGAAGGTAGAAGATGAGGATGTGAGAGGATGTCCGATATGCAGTTTGCGGTTCTTGTGTAATATTTTTAAACTGTTGGTGACCACATACTGGACCTCAAATCACAACATTAGTGAGGTGGAATTCTATGTCATTTTCAACTTCCTCCATTATATCTTTTTCACAGATTCAAACACCTACTCCAAGCCTGTGAAGCCTTCATTCATACTTTCATGTTTGATCTTGCCATTACGTAATCAGCTTTACTTATCAGTATTGAAAATGAAATAGAAGTTAGATAAAGTAATGCAGAAAAAATATAACCAGAATCCACAGTCGTATTCTGCACTAGATAAATCATCAAAGAACTGTTGAGTCATATCTGTTATTAGTTTGTTTAGATTATTAGTTAGTCTAAAATTTCTGACCTTTTCATAAGGCCATGCCCATTTTTCAGAGAAGTTGGAAAACTGCCCAAAAATGGTCTAAATGTGGTGCACTTCATTTCAGGTGGAAATTAATGACGAATTATGGGGTACACAGGCTGATGAATCCACATTTTGTGTTTTTTCACATGGAAATGGTTTTTCAATTCAGAAAATAAACTGATGCCACTTTTCTGGCACACATTTTGTTACTTACACTTAAATCTATGGGCTTGTGAAAAAAGAGATGTCAGAAAAGATGCAAAAAATGAGTGTAAATGAGACAATAGTTGATGAAGATTGTGAGGACTGTTGGACTAGTCGCGGTGTGGTACCACCAGGTCGTTGCACAAGTGTCCGTGGTGGCGGCCAAAGCGAGGTACAGAAAAGTTCAGTAGAATCGTAATTGGCGACAAGCAGGAGGTCAGGACAGGCAGCAGAAGATCGGAGTTGGGGATGTAGCAGATGGTCAGTACAGGCAGCATGGGATCAAAGTCAATGACAGAACTGGGGTCACAACAGGAAATCGCAATAACAACACAAAAGGCATAGGAACAAAGTTTTCTCTAAGACACAAGGCATGGAGATCTAGCAGGGGACACAGCAAAGAAGGGCAGGGGATTTAAACAAGAAGGGCAGGTGGCCAGCACCAATTATCGGCGCACTGGCCCTCTAAATTTTAGAACGTCACTGTGCATGTCCCTGCCAAGCAAGGACATCATCTGTGGATCGGAGTCAGGTAAGAGAGCTAGGGGAGGTCCTGGGGAGCGGAGAGGGGCATGGGTGCACCTGCAACCCGGGTCGAGGGTCGCAGGAGCATCCAGTGACAGTACCCGTGAGAATGAGAAGTCCACGGTCCAAGATATTATCCTCTGGCTGGAACCCCTTCCAGTCAAACTAGAGGAACCGCTTACCTCTCACTGGGAGAAGTGGTTCAGGATGACTGGCTTGAGTAGAGATACGTGGAAGGAGTTCGGGATGCGCATGGTGGGAGGAAGGTGCAGCTTGTAGACCACAGGACTGAAGTGCCACAGCACCTCGAAAGGACCCAGGAAACGTGGACCAAGTTTGTAGCCAGGGATCTTTAGCCAGACATACCTGGAGGATAACCAGACTTTGTCACCCGGAGAGAAGATGGGAGGAGGCCTGCATTTCTTATCGGCCTGGACCTTAGTTTGAGCAGAAGCCTGCAGCAAGGGAAGACGAGTCTGCTCCCAAATGGACTTCAGATCCTGTACCAACTGTTTAAAGGCAGGAACGTCCGAGGACACAGGTAGAGGAAGAGTAGGGCATGGGTGCAGTCCGTAGACTATGAAGGATGGAGAAGAGCTGGCAGATCAGTAGTAAGAATTGGCCAAAACTTTTGGAAGATTTGTTGCATATCTTTCCATCTATTATGGTAAGTAGTGATGAATCGTGGGGGCTGCATAGCATTTGCCAGCTTCTTAGGGTAAAGAAGAGAATTACGGTTGGTAGCACAGGCCCGTCTATATGCTTTGTAAATACATATTTTACTGTAACCATGCTCAAGAAATCTGTGTTTAAGATCTGTGGCCTGTTTTTCAAATTCCACTGGTGACAAATTGTTTTCATGCGTAAAAATTGTCCTACTGGGACTGCATTAATGGTTTGAATAGGGTGGGCAGAAGTGGCATGTAAAAGAGTATTTGTTGAGGTTACTTTACGGAACACATCTGTTTGAAGATATCCAAAAGCATCTTTAATAATCCAAAAAAATCAACACTATGTCAATTTGATATTGCGTTGTCATTTAACTGATCCAAATAAGATACAAGATCAGTTTCATCTCCCTGCCAGATGATGGAGATGTCAACAATGTACCGCACCCAAAAGAGGACGCGGCACATTGCATCTCCACCATCTGACAGGCAGAGGTCCCTCTCCCACAGCCCCAGGAAAAGATTGGTATATGAGGGGGCAAATGCTGCCCCCATAGCTGTTCCCTGGAGCTACAGGTAGAAGGACCCATTGAAAGTGAAAGAGTTGTGCATGAGTGCAAACTCAAGAAGTGACAAAATGAAAGTAATCTCTGTATCTTTATATTGTGATAGATGCAACAGCCCTCAGTCCATCATCGTGTTTAATGGAAGTGTAGAGGGACTCCACATCATATTTCACGAGAAGCTGGCTGGGATAAAGATGGATTCCAGCTTCCGCAAGAGGTCAGTGGAGTCCCGTGTATAGGATGGAAGAGCCTGCAGATGTTGTCTGTGCAATTACCTCGACCAGAGATAATCGGTCTACTGGTCGGTATCGTCAGACTTTTATGGATTTTGGGCAGCAAATATAAAGTCGAAATCAAAGGATCCTTGATGAACAAAGCGTCAGACACCGATTTTGAGATGCTGTTGTCATCCACCACCTTCATTAAGAATATTTTGATCTGGGAATTAAAGGATAGCAGAGGGTTAAAAGTGAGTTTTTTGTAACAGACTTGATTTTTTTAACTGTCTATACGCTTCTTTTTTGTAGGCAGCTTCAGGCCATAACACAACATTGCCACCTTTGTCAGCTGACTTTACCAGCACCCCTTTGAGGGATTTCAGTTTTGATAGGCTGCAGCGTTCATCCCTGCTCAAATTATCACTCTGCACAAATTTTTGCAAAGTCATCAATTCACTTGAAACTGTTTTTACAAAGGCATCGACTGCTGGACAAGTGGAAAAAGCAGGAAGTTCATTCGATTTAACCTTGATAGATAAAGGGATTTTATGTAAATCACGTTTTCTATCATCGGTACTCACCTCTTGAGAAGTCGCATGTTCGTTGTACAGTTCTTCAAGAGTATTAACAGCCAGTTGGTATATATAAGATGTGAGGTTTGAATTGTCATCTTTGTGAAACCATCTCTTCAATATCAACTGCCAAGCGAAGAGATGTAAACTTTAATTATTGTAAACTTATCAATAGGAGAAGATGGTACTAATATTAAGCCCCTAGACAATACATCTGATAATGATAAGTTGATATTCTGTAATGATAAGTTGTCAGGGGTATACTGGTGATTGTTTATTAGGTCAATTTGACCTAGCATGTTCCCTTTTCATAATTCATTACAGGCATTTTATGTAGTTAAAATAATTAACTGGGGGCAATATATTCAAAATAATTCAGTAGAGGACATTGATATTTAAACTTCTTGTGTCTCCAATCTGTTGTTCTACACCCTAATTAACTGAGCCTTGTGCATCCAATGCGTAAAACTACAGTCCTTACTTTGACAGTAGATTGTACTGCATATGGATGTGGCATCGAAAAAATTCAGATGGCAAATAATTGTCCAAGTCTTCTGCAGTCTAGGGAGCTGAAATTATCAGCTCCTTGTAAAAATAAATGATAAATAATAGTGCACAAAATACAGGCGGTTCCCTACTTAAGAACATCCGACTTACAGACGACCCCTAGTTACAAACGGACCTCTGGATTTTGGTAATGTACTGTACTTTAGTCCCAGGCTACAATAAACAGCTATAACAGTTATCAAAGGTGTCTGCAATTAAGATTTATTGTTAATCCTGTTGACAAGCCAACTTTTAAAATCCAGTAGTCATAGAGACCAAAATTTTTTTTGCCTGGCCTTACAATAAAGTATACAGTTCTGACTTGCATACAAAGTCAACTTAAGAACAAATATGCAGAACCTATCTTGTACGTAACTCGGGGACTGCCTGTACTGTATGTAATGTGTCAATACTATTCAATGTAAAGTGAACCACACTGATCACTCAGACATTATACAGGTAAATTTATAAAAGAAGAAATGTTTGGTGTCATTGTAAATAAGAAAACGAAGGGATTATGCTCTACAATAAAGTTGTTTTTGTTAAAAGTAATACGTTTAAATTATTACAGGAAACTAATGAAAATTTACAAATTTTTCCTATTTTTTGGGAAACTTTCCTCTCGTAAAAGCCTAGAAAAAGTAAAATATACTAGCTTTATTTGGATACCATATTAAAGCCTCACTAGAGTTGCAAAAAAGGCAAAAAATATAGTTTGCAAAAGTATAAAACAAAAAAAAAGGATTAAGCTTACAAAATGTCCCACCAATAGGTGGAATTCTGCTGCAAAGACCGTGGTCTTAAAAGAGTTAATATAAATGATTAGTGGGGTACAATAAAGTTCACTAGGAGATTAAATACATATAATTTATTTAGGGGTTATAGTGTATCTAATATGTTAGAATATATTGAGGGGACACGGGTGGTCCACTGTGCTATAAGTAGAGATTTGAACAAAGTAGAATTCGGTCCAAATTTCAGGGAAAATTCAATTCAAATTCAAGTTTTTTTCTTCTTCTTTATTACCAAAATGGGCGCGAGCACAGCTTGTTACATGGGGCAGAGAACTCTGGGAAGAAGAAAGGAAGACCCTCGATCACATGTGCAAACCTGTAAGACAATCAGTGACCGGCAGGCTTATTTGATGTCAAAGCCCTATAAAAACAGGTAGCCATTTCCAATTGTGGCATTTCACACTGCATGTGCTGTCTCCAGCGTCTAACTGTTTGTACTGTACTGTGCTGTAGCAATTTCTGCTCCAGTCCCAGGGTGTCCGTTTTGGGGATATGTATATCCCAAATAGCAGTTCTTTTTTTGTTGCTGAAGTGAATAGGAAGAAATCTGTGTAAAATCCACATAGTTTCTTTAGTGATTTCTGGTCCAATCCCAGGGTACCTGTTTTGGGGGATCTGTATACCCCAAATAGAAGTTCTTTTTTATTTGCTGAAATGAATAGGAAGAAATCTGTGTAAAATCCACATAGTTTCTGTAGTAAAATCTGCTCCAATTCCAGGGTGTCACAAAATAGCAGAAAAATTCTTTTTCACAAAATTCTGTCATGTAGTATAAAAACAATTCTCAGCCAGAAAAATGACAGTTAAAAAGGTATAAGTTTAATTATAGTCCTTTAAAAGGGGACTGAGTACACCAAACACACACACTATCATAATCAATAAGTAAACAACAAAGCACTACATTCTAGTGCGATACATTAACAGGTGAACAGTTGAAAACATGCTCAAATCTCACGGTTAGAGGGTGGACAGGTTGGATTGGTACTACCTTGAGGGACCACGTGCTGTGTAGGATCCCTCTTGGATATACAACTTACCCAACACTGTGTCTATGAGGGGGTTGAGAGGGCTGGGTAGGGGGGTGGGGAGATACTTGTATTTCGTGTCCGATGGGGGAGGGGTGTGTGTGAATTATGTTCTACATACACCCTATCCCCCAAAAACAAGACTCCCGTCCTAACAAGGACAGTACCAATATCCTGTCCCTAATACTTATTCAAACAAAAAGCACACCTCCCTGACGCGTTTCCACAATCAAGCTTCATCAGAGGGAGAGTATATACTGACATGGACAAGTGGCCCTATGAACAGAAAAAATATATGGGGACACCAGTTTTAGTATTGGCCCTATGAACAGAAAAAATATATGGGGACACCAGTTTTAGTATTCGAAGTTAGTGCCTCCAACCAAAAACCTACAAGGGGTTGCATTACTCACCACATAATCCCGGGGTCAGTCCCAAACGAGTGCAGTAGGGAGGCGTGCCCTCCTCATCAACCTGTCCATCCCTCATGTTCACACCGGTAGACTTGGTTTGGTGTGACCCAATGCTGCTGTGTGCGCCGGTTTTAAATCCAGCCGGCTACGCCCCTCGTGACGTTTCCGGTCACGTCTGAACTTACGATAGGTCCCCCGTGCGTCCTCCAACTCACTCGGTTCCCGGTATGTACAGCGCCATGGTTTGCCGAACCGGAAGTGTCCCACGTCACTTCGGGTGGCGGCCGGAGTTAGTTACAGAGGTTGTCCGCAACCACTAATGCAGCATGCGATTAATGTTTACATCGCGGACGTCCTGCATGGCTCTTTTAATGCAGTACGAGCTATTCAGGTATACAAGCATAGGTAAGCTATATCGGATGCCACAGAAAGGTAAAAATCAAGTTACATCGCGGATGCCGTATGCGCAAAAAAACATAGTTAGAGAAGTTTATTAGATACGTCTTGTCAACCAGTTACAGAGGTAATGCCATGTGGGGGTCATTGTTGGTGACCTTGGTTATCTGCTACTTATATTACGTGCATTGATATAGGGGTTGGTGCCCATAGAGAGCTATCTTTCCGTACATGGGATTTAAAACAAACAAACAATGGGAAAGGACAAAAACTGTCACTGTAGAGCTAAGGATCAAAATTCAAAAACAAACAAAGGGTAAAAACAAAAAAAAGTATGATTTCTAAGAGGCACGACACCTTGCAAAGGTGAGCTGGCTATCTGGACAACAAAAACCGCCGGGTGCCATCTGACAATTGCATGAACAAAGGTACACCGTTAGACCGAGCTTGAAAGCTCTTGTGCAAAACCACAATCCACACACAGAGCGGGAAAAAAAAGGGGTACTGGCTCAGCCCGGCACAATAGTATCTGGCTCAAACCAAAACCGAAATTTACACATGGTTATACACGTATCTTAGCGCCAAAATCGGGATCGCGGGGGTCGAATATCCCCCACTGAACACCCCGAAAAATACTCGGACACAACTCTTGAAGTCATGGGCCCAACAGAAAAAAAACATATCAAGTCCACAGCATGTCGCCTTGGAATACCCCCTGGCGGAGCCAGGGAGGAAGCCCGAAGCGGGAACGGCCGGGAGTAGGCCGGCCAAAGAGGGTGGCCAGGCCTGACGAGGCAGGCGAGCACCCTGCAGGAAAACAACCACGATCTGTTGGACAGCCACCCAATCCTGGAGGGGGCTCGGGTATGGGCTATGCACCACGCGTTGCCCGAGACCGGGCCCCGCGAAGGGAGACGCGAGCCAACCAGGCACAGCGCGAAGTGCGGGGGCCATACAGAGGGGCCAGGTGGGGGAAAACACAGCGGGAACCCGGCCGCCCCAGGATCAACGCAACTCATGCTCATTGTGGCCTTGGGTCCCCTTGCTCCTCGCCCTCATTACAGGCAGAGGGCCTGGCGGGCCTACGGGGAACAAACTGGGACGGGCAGCCGAAACCGGGTATCCGGACATATCCGCGCGCCGGGAACCGAGGGCCGGAGGCGGCACGAAAAGGAGCGGGAACTCCTTGTTATCACTGCAGTGGACGTCTCTGATTCTGAGAGAGGTGCCTGGAGGGATTCCGCGGCCACAGTTCCGGGGAGGGACCCGGTGCCAGCGAAAAAGTAAAAGAGCAAAAAAAAGGACAGGAGAGTGGTATGGTGGGTTTGCGATAGACCGAGGGTGGGGAACTCCCATTCGCTGTCGGGTGGGAATGCAGCGACAACATCCAAAGGGAACGCAGCCGGGGGAGGAACCACAATCGAAACCAGAAGTCCAAAGAGAGGAGGAGGGAAGCGGCACCAAGGCGCGGGAAGGAGGCCAGCTCCCCGCCAGATACGAATAGACATCGATCTAGCTAAGAAAAACTCGACGAAGAAATATGCAGGGTGAGAGCTGCCAAAATGTTACCACGACTCCAACACATACATCCATCATATAGACAAGTGGTATGATCTTATACAGATAATGAGAATTACACCCAGTATACAGGACAGGAGAAGTGGTACTGTGCAGTGTCCATATATACAGAATAAGGGCAGATACTGAGAATTACATCCAGTATACAGGACAGGAGAAGTGGTACTGTGCAGTGTCTGTATATACAGAATAAGAGCAGATACTGAGAATTACAACCCAGTATACAGGACAGGAGAAGTGGTACTGTGCAGTGTCCATATATATACAGAATAAGAGCAGATACTGAGAATTACACCCAATATACAGGACAAGAGAAGTGGTACTGTGCAGTGTCCATATATACAGAATAAGAGCAGATACTGAGAATTACACCCAGTATACAGGACAAGAGAAGTGGTACTGTGCAGTGTATATATACAGAATAAGAGCAGATACTGAGAATTACACCCAGTATACAGGACAGGAGAAGTGGTACTGTGCAGTGTCCATATATACAGAATAAGAGCAGATACTGAGAATTACACCATATACAGGACAGTAGAATGGTACTGTGCAGTGCCATATACAGAATAAGAAGCAGATAGTGAGAATTACAACCAGTAATACAGACAGAGAAGTGGTACTGTGCGAGTCCATATATACAGAATAGAGCAGATACTGAATTACAACCAGTATACAGGACAGAGAAGTGTACGGTGCAGTGTCCAATTACAATAAAATACAGATACTGAGAATTACACCCGTATACAGGACAGGAAAAGTGGTACTGTGCAGTGTCCATATATACAATAAGAGCAGATACTGAGAATTACACCAATATACAGGGCAGGAGAAGTGGTACTGTGCAGTGTCCATATAAGAATAAGAGCAGATAGGAGAATACACATATAATAGGACAGGAGAAGGGGTACTTTGCAGTGTCCATGTATACAGTAGAGCAGATACTGAAAATTACAACCAGTATAGGACAGGAGAAGTGGTACTGTGCGGTCCCATAATACAAAAGAAGAGCAGATACGTAATTACACCAGTATACAGACATGAGAAGTGTCTGTGCAGTGTCCATATATACAGAATAAGAGTGAATACTGAGAATTACACCCCAGTATACAGGACATGAAAGTGGTACTGTGCAGTGTCCATATATACAGATAAGAGCAGATCTGAGAATACAACCAAGTATACAGCAAGAGAATTGGTACTGTGCAGTGTCCATATATACAGAATAAGAGCAGATACGGAGAATTACACCCAGTATACAGAGACAGGAGAAGGGTACTGTGCAGTGTCCATATATACAGAATAAGGAGATACTGAGAATTACACCCGTATACAAGGACAGAGAAGTGGTACTGTGCAGTGTCCATATATACAGAATAAAAGCAGATACTGAAAATTACACCGTATACAGGACAGGAGAATGGTACTGTGCAGTGTCCATATATACAGAATAAGAGCAGTACTGAGATTACACCAGTATACAGGACAGAGAAATGGTATTGTGCAGTGTCCATATATACAGAAAAAGAGCAGATACGAGAATTACACCCAGTACAGGACAAGAGAAGTGGTACTGTGCAGTGTCCATATACAGAATAAGAGCAGATCAAGAGAATTACATCCAGTATACTGGCAGAGAAGTGGTTAGCTGTAAGTTTCCATATATACAGAATAGAGTAGATACTGAGAATTACACCCAGTATACAGGACAGAGAAGTGGTACTGTGCAGTGTCCATATATAAGAATAAGAGCAGATACTGGAGAATACACCAGTATACAGGACAAAGAGTGGTACTTTGCAGTGTCCATTTATACAGAATAAAGCAGATACTGAGAATTACACCAGTATACAGGACAAGAAGTGTTACTGTACAGTGTCCATATATACAGAATAAGACAGATACTGAGAATTACACCCAGTATACAGGGCAGGAGAATGGTACTGTGCAGTGTTCATATATACATATAAACAGGAGATACTGAGAATTACACCCGTATCAGGACAGGAGAGTGGTACTGTGCAGTGTCCTATATATAGAATAGAGCAGATTACGAGAATTACACCCAGTATACAGGAAGAGAAAGTGGTACTGTGCAGTGTCCATATATACGATAAGAGCAGATACTGAGAATTACACCATTATACAGGACAGGAGAAGTGGTACTGTGAAGTGTCCATATACAAATAAGAGCAGATACTGAAATTACACCAGTAACAGACAAGAGAAGTGGTCTGTGCAGTGTCCATATATACAGAAAAGAGCAGATACTGGAATAACACCCAGTATACGGACAAAGAAGTGGTACTGTGCAGTGTCCATATACAGAATAAGAGCAGATCAAGGAATTCCATCCAGTATACGGGCAGGAGAGTGGTACTGTGCAGGTCCATATAACAAATAGATAGATACGAGAATACACCCAGTATCGACAGAGAGAGTGTCTGTGCAGTTCCATATATAAAGAAGAGCAATGTACTAGAATTACAACCAGTATACAGGACAGAGAAGTGGTACTTTGCAGTGTCCATATTACAGAATAGAGCAGATACTGAGAATACAACCAGTATACAGGACAGGAAAGTGGGTACTGTACAGTGTCCATATATACAGAATAAGAGCAGATACTGAGAATTACACCCAGTATACAGGCAAGGAGAAGTGGTATGTGCAGTGTCCATAATCATAATAAGGAGATACTGAGAATACACCGTAACAGGACAGGAGAAGTGGTACTGTGCATGTCCTATATATGAATGAAGCAGATACTGAGATTACATCCATAACAGGACAAGAGAAGTGGTACTGTGCAGTGCTATATATACAGATAAGAGAGAACTGAAATTACACCCATTATACAGGACAGGAGAAGTGGTACTGTGCAGTGTCCATATATAGAATAAGAGCAGATACTGAGAATTACACCCAGTTACAGGACAAGAGAAGTGGTACTGTGCAGTGTTCAGTTATACAGAACAGAGCGAGACTGAGAATTACACCCTTATCAGGACAGAAAGTGGTACGTGCAGTGTCCATATATACAGATAAGAGCAATACTGAGAATTCACTCCGTATACAGGACAGGAGAAGTGGTACTGTGCAGTGTCCATATATACAGAATAAGAGCAGATGACTGAGAATTACACCTCCGTATACAGGGACAGGAGAAGTGGTACTGTGCAGTGTCCATATATAAGAATAAGAGCAAACTGAGAATTACACTCCGTTACAGGACAGAGAAGTGGTACTGTGCAGTGTCCAAATACAGAATAAGAGCAGAATCTGAGAATTACACCCAGTATACAGGACAGGAGAAGTGGTACTGTGCAGTGTCCATTATACAGGTAAGCGCAGATATGAGAATTACACCCAGTATACAGGACAAGAGAAGTGGTACTGTGCATGTCCATATATACAGAATAGAGAATACTGAGAATTACAACCAGTAACAGGACAGGAGAAGTGGTACTGTGCAGTGTCCATATATACAGAATAAGAGCAGATACTGAGAATTACACTCCAGTTACAGGACAGAGAAGTGGTACTGTCAGTGTCCATATACAGATAAGGAAGATACTGAGAATTACACCCAGTAAACAGGAAAGAGAAGTGGTACTGTCAGTGTCCATTATACAGAATAAGAGCAGATACCGAAAAACATCCTGTATACAGGACAGGAGAAGTGGTACGTGCAGTGCTATATATACAGAATAAGAGCAGATACTGAGAATTACACTCAGTATACAGGCAGGAGAAGTGGTACTGTGCAGTGTCCATGTATACAGGATAAGCACAGATACTGAGAATTACAGGACAGGAGAAGTGGTATTGTACACCCAGGATAAAGACAAGTAATAATAAACTTAGCAGGTGATTCCATGCTCCAATCCAAAAATGCTGACGATATTAATAAAAACTTTTAAAATCCCCCCCACCAGCCCATCCCCGGAATGCCACATGCATTCAGAAGACAAATGTGGCTCTTTTACACTCTGCGAAAACAAATTTCATACTAGATGCCTTTTCTAATGGTTAAGAACTGCAGTATTGAACATACACAGGCCAAAATGTCATCTAGTAAGTCAAAGCTTACGATTCTGCTACTTAAAGGAAAATTGCCGAGCATTGTACTTGGCGATTGCTGTCAGCTCCATAGAGATTAATGGAGCCGAAACGGTCATGCAAAGCCGTCTGCTCCATTAGTCTGAGGAGCAGCGAAGGTTTGGTCGGACCCCTTGTTCTCGCCATCTGCGGGTAACTCAGCACTGAGACCCCCACTGATCAGCAAGTTCCCGTGGGTAGGGCCTAACTTGCTTTCTTAGAAAAACTCCTTTAAGTTACAAAACTTCATGATGACTTTAGCCGCTGCAGAATTTGCAAGCCAGATGTCTTTGCTTATCTACACTTTGAAGGGCAGTTATTCGTTTTGGCACAGGGTGGCACTGGAACCATGCTATACTTTTCAGTGGGATGTAATTTTCTTGCACAACGGATTAATGAATTGGCGCATGGACTTAAACGTTTAGAAATCCCTAAAAAATGCTCTCCTTTTGCATCACAAATTGCACAAAAATGTGTAGGAAAAATAGAAGCACCAGAAAACTGGTGGATTCACAAGCCGCATCAAAACTTTGCGCCCAAAAAATACAACAAGTCAGGAGTGTCGGAAAACAACAATATTGTGGTGCTGAAACTTCATAAATTCAGACACAAGAGGTGCAGAAAGGAAAAATACAAAACACCATCAGTTTTCCGTTTGAAAGGCCCCCTTTGTCACAAAAAAATTCCACCGACACTTGCAGTGGAGTTTTCCCATGATAACTATGTCCCAGACTGTGCTCCTAAATAAAATGTGCTGTTCATAACACAAATAATGAGTCCGTGCTCCTAAATAGTATATACCTCTCACAATAAGCATTCCTACCTGTATATATCAGCTTGATAAGAGTTTTGTCAGCAGAAGTGGCATGACACAACTGCTTGATTGGCCTGGCCCTGCCTCTAAGCCGTTACTAACTGAGCATGCATTATTAGTTATATTACACACTGCAATATATTGTACAAGCGATCTGAAAAAAATTATAAAAATAAAGTTAAAACATTTTTAGTATAAAAAAAATAAATGAATAAATAAAAATTCCCCTATTAGACCACCAAATATAAAGTATAAACAACACAAAAAAAACTACATATTTGGTATCAACACATACGTAACAATCTGTTTAGTAAATATAAAGCAATGCTGAACCTGCAAAGTGAATGTTGTAAAAAAAAAAAAAAATCTTATCGTTATATTGGATTTTTCATCAAATACTCCACAAAAAATGTTATAAAAAGCAATCAAAAAAAGTTTTGTACCCCAAAATGGTACCACTGAAAACAACTACTCAAAAAAAAAAACAACTACGCAAAAAAATAAGTTCTCAACGAGCTCTGTCAAAAAGAAAAATACAGAAGAAATATCTCTGAAAAGCTAAAGCAAATGCGATTTTTCAAATATAATATTGTTTTTGCTGAGTAAAAAAAGTCTCATTTATAAATGAGATTTTCTCTGGTTCACTACAATTACGGTGATAAAGCTAAAATATTATTAATTTATGTTATGGAGAAGTGGCCGAAAAAGAATTGCTTAAAATCCAAAATAAAAAGTGATGATTTTCTTTGTGTCTTCCTTGAAATAGTTGATAAAACTCATGAATAAACTAACGATCCCACTCCAAAATGAAGTATCTATACAGAGCAGTTCATGCTGAAAAAATAAGTCCTAATATACTCGCAATACCAGATAAAATAAACATTTGTTAAAAATATGCTCTGAATGGCACTGTTTTCATTCAACACCCAGCTGTCTGTCCACACAGCAGTTTACCACCATATATGTGGTCTTGGCATGTTTGGGAGATATTTGCTATCAATCTCTGCAGAACATTTTGTAATTTAATTCATTGTGAATGTGTAACTTTTGACCAGAATGAATACATATTTACCAAAACAATACAGTTTCTAAATCGCACTTCCATTGTTTTAACCCCCTCTGAAACACTTAAAGGGTTAACAGACTTCATAAAAACAGTTTTACATATGTGTAGTTTCTATAGTGTATAGGGTAATTTATAGGGTCTTAGTATTATTTAGGCCTCTCTAAGTCACTTGAAAGCTGAGTTGCGTCTTTAGTTGGAACAAAAAAGCAGGGAGCTTCAGCGGAAGGGCTTGGAAAAAATATCAAATCCTCAGAAGGATATTCATTTTAAAAATCTTGCAGTAAGGTTACCTGCACCCCAACATTTGCAATTTTCTTCGAGGGTTTTTCAGGAGGGGAGGTAAATTTAGAAAATAAGACAAGGCGAGATAAGGCATCTATGTCTTAAAAGGGAACTTGTCATCATTAAGGGAATTTTTCAGTTATGATAGGTTCCAAAAGTCCTTTTTATTCTCATTACAAATTCCTGTTTGTTTAGACTTGGAATAATTTTCATTCTATAAAATATTTTACTTTATTTTACTTGGCTCATTAGTAGAATCCTGTGCTGAATCCTGGGGAAGAGGGGAGCAATTCAAATGTAAATGTTAGTCTGCTCTCCAGCATCCCTACTCAATACTCCTCTACATTCTTAGAGCACATGCCCTTCATTATGTGCTCCCAGCAGCCCTCCTTTTATACTGTGTTCCCCAACCTCCAGCAAAAGCTCCCTTTCATACTGTGCAACCCCAGAAGCAGCTCCCCTTCATACTGTGCAATTCCAGCAGCAGCTCCCCTCTAATACTGTGCAGCTCCCCTTTTTCTGGCCCCCCCCCCCCACGCCCCCTTTTTCTTTGGCCCCCCCCCCCCCCCCCAGCCCCCCCTTTCATACTGTGCCCCCCCCCCCCAGCACCTGCTGAAGGACACTGTGGGGAGGTGGAGGTGAAGTAGCAGCTTTGTCTCGCACATCTACTTTGCATTCCACCTCCTGGTCCTAATGAGTGATTGTCGGTAAAAGGAGCTGGGACACAGAGGAGATGTATGGGACAAAGCAGGGCAAACCGGAACAAAAACCAGGACTGCACGGGATGGAGAGAAAGCCCTGAAAAACTAGGACTGTCGTGCCGAATCTGGGATGATTGGGAGCTATATATTCCTATAAAACTGAACACGATATAACCTCTGCATATAAAACATGAACTCAATGGGGCACATTTACTAAGAACAATGCAAACTGTACTATGTGCAGTTTGCCTGTGTAGTGTCCATGGTGCGCCAGATTCATGAATTCTGGCGCACGTTCTTCAAGAATCTGGCGCCCCCTGCACTGCTCTGAAATGACCTGAAATAATAGCAATTTTTGAAACAGCAATTATTTTCTCCCTTACACCACCTCTGTGACAAGTGGGTGTGGAAGGGCATGAAGGGGAGGGGGGCTTAGTGGCCCAACGAAGGGCATTCCTGCCCCTCGCCTGCGCACATTCCAGTGCAGGTTCTAGCACCATTCTATGCAAGACAGATTGGAGGCTCCTGATATACAGCACTTAGAAAGGCAGAGTTTTCCTCATATGCTGATGCACAATGCGGCACATTTATCAAGCTGTCTGAAAGTCAGAATATTTCTAGTTTCCCATGGCAACCAATCACAGCTCCCCTTTAAAATATTCATAAGCACTGGTAAAATGAAAGCTGATCTGTGATGGGTTGCCATGGGCAACTAGAAATATTCAGACAGCTTGATAAATCTGCCACAATGTGTCTCACATTATCTGTAGTAATCGTGACCTTGGGTTTAGGAACACCCTGTATTTGCTTTCAATGGACACTTAGTTCATAATGACAGCCAGTTAATTGTGGTGCTAGTCAGGGTGGTAATTAGGTAGCCACTGCAGTCATCTGATTTAATAGATCCAGACAGATAATTGTGGTGCTAGTCAGGGTGGTAACTAGGTAGCCACTGCAGTCATCTGATTTAATAGATCCAACAGATAATTGTGGTGCTAGTCAGGGTGGTAACTAGGTACACTGCAGTCATCTGATTTAATAGATCCAACAGATAATTGTGGTGCTAGTCAGGGTGTAACTAGGTAGCCACTGCAGTCATCTGATTTAATAGATCCAGACAGATAATTGTGGTGCTAGTCAGGGTGGTAACTAGGTAGCCACTGCAGTCATCTGATTTAATAGATCCAGACAGATAATTGTGGTGCTAGTCAGGGTGGTAACTAGGTAGCCACTGCAGTCATCTGATTTATAGATCCAGACAGATAATTGTGGTCTAGTCAGGGTTAACTAGGTAGCCACTGCAGTCATCTGTTTAATAATCCAAAGATAATTGTGGTGCTAGTCAGGGTGGTAACTAGGTAGCCACTGCAGTCATCGGTTTAATAGATCCAGACAGATAATTGTGTGCTAGTCAGGGTGGTAACCTAGGTAGCCACTGCAGTCATCTGATTTAATAGTCCGAAATATATTGGGTGCTAGTCAGGGTGGTAACTAGGTAGCCACTGCAGTCATCTGATTTAATAAATCCAGGCTGATATTGTGGTGCTAGTCAGGGTGGTAACTAGGTAGCCACTGCAGTCATCTATTTAAATCCAGAAGATAATTGTGGTGCTAGTCAGGGTGGTAACTAGGTAGCCACTGCAGTCACTCTATTAATAAATCCAGTGTAATTGTGGTGCTAGTCAGGGTGGTAACTGGTAGCCACTGCAGTCATCTGATTAATAGATCCAGAGATAATTGTGGTGCTAGTCAGGGTGGTAACTAGGTAGCCACTGCAGTCATCTGATTTAATAGATCCAGACGATAATTGTGGTGCTAGTCAGGTGGTAACTAGGTAGCCACTGCAGTCATCTGATTTAATAAATCCAGAAAGATAATTGTGTGCTAGTCAGGGTGGTAACTAGGTAGCCACTGCAGTTATCTGATTTAATAGATCCAGAAGATAATTGTGGTGCTAGTCAGGGTGGTAACTAGGTAGCCACTGCAGTCATCTGATTGAATAGATCAGGAGGTTTGTGTGAGGAAAAAAAAAAAAAGGAGACTCCATATCTGATGAGAATCAAAACGGTCACCAGACATGTGAGGCAGCAGCGCCACCTGCTGTCAGAACCTTTACACTTCTGTGGTGAATGGCCCCCTCAAGTGGCCACATCACATATGACAGATTACTGCAACTAACTTCTGCTTTATGTGCCTCTTGCTTCAGTATGAGGTGAACTGTAAACAATTTGGGATTTAGGATCAGTTCCCTGACCCTCCTTAATTAAAAGTTAAAATATACATCACCCTCATTATTGCCCACAACACACACATGATGGGCACTTGCAATCTGAGATATCATCAGTGTGATTGTAATAAGTTACTGTTGTGATCCATTGAACCAATGGCAGCCAATTATGATCTCACTAGAATAATGGTGAGAAACGTTTCCAATTGTATGCATCACAATATTTTTCCTCATTGTTTTTTACATATCTATGGTACATTGATAACAGAAGATAGCATATTTTTTGTTACATTATTTAAAGCATTATTATTCAGAGGCATTGTGTAGATGTGTACATTATAGGCTTTTTCCAGTTAGTCATGCGTTGACCTTTCCTCATGGAGCCTCAACTATCAGCTAGTCCTTGCAACTGTATGGTGGCAACTTAGCGGAGCTAGGAATATATGTGTTCTCATTATACTTTAAAGTATTTACTTTAAACTACCACACTTTTTTGAGATCAGTTTGAAAATGCTCCACAGTCTAACAGTACAATGTCCACATTGTACAGCGACTGGTATTGTATTGCGATTGTATTGCGTCAGTTTTCCAATTGGATGTGAAAATATGAATCAATCATCTATGGTTCCGACTAGTGATGAGCAACCCAGAGGATCAAAATATGTGTGTGTGTGGGGGGTTGGTCCAGCAGCATTTAAATGGCCACAGGGTGCCTCAAACTGCCATTTTCCGGGGATTGCCATTCCTCAATGTGGTCACGGGCACGTATTTAGCTGCCATGCACACCATCTGCACACACCATCTGCCAGTCAATTACATGTGTTAAATAGGGCGGGGGTGAGGCACCCCAACCCAAAAGCTTGTGACTGAAGTCTGACTTTGGGTGGACCCAACCAGCAATGTTCTGAATGGATCCAAACATTGTGGGTTGAGGGTCGCTCATCAATTGACCTGCCTTTATTGTTGATCCTGTGGATTCATCAGAAAATAGCCTTTAGTCTCCCACCAGTTTCAAGTTGCTGCTCCTGTCACTAATGCAAAAAAAAAGGACACCGGGATCGATGGGATAAACGTTTTCATTGTTGTGTTGTCCTAAGCCTTGAAGGGAAAAAAATTGCAGTACAATGCATTTTATGAAAATCTCAGGTCATAAAATTAGACCACAGGGTTGGCTAAGTCACTGCTTGGGGGTCTGGTTGTCACAGAGCACTAATGCTAGGCCAGACAATCACTCTTGCTGAGCACAGATGAATGGCTCCCATCTTCCCACACCCCTCCCATCACCTCATGTTGGCACTTCTTATGACTCATTCAAGTAAAGAGCAGAGGTTCTCCCAACTACTGAGCTGTAAATATAGTGGACCACCCAGTCCTGGTTGCAGAGAACATTATTCTCCACAGTCCTATTAGGGATTATTTTCTTCCTTGTTATCTGGATCATCTTTTGGAGATACATGACTCATGTGTTATTGAGCCCCACGATGTCACCTGAAAAATATGGGGCTTGTGTTTGTAGAACTGAAGTGAGGATTGTATACAATCAGAGGCTGAAAACCACTGCTGGGGATTTGTTCCAGTGTATTAGCATAGGCAATGCTCTGTGGGCTCTCCAGGCCCTCTATGGTCTTGCGCTGATATCTTGTAACATCATCTGTATGAGCTGGTTAAGATATGGTCGGTTATTAACTATTAAACAATGTATGCATGTTATCCACTGGCAAAATCCAAACGTAAAAGGGAATGAGATACCTTTTTTAAAATTCACCACTATGAAATCAGGTCTTCTTTATAACAGACTGTGGCAGTTTTGAAGTAACTGTAGGAAGCTCCGATCCATTTGCAGCTACTATTTAAACAGTAGTTACTTTGGGCCCCCACATTTTTTTTTAAGTAAGTGTTCATTTGTTTCTATAAACGACCATTAATGACAGTTTTTGGTCCTAGAAAAGCTGGGTAAAAACCAGCATCCTTCTTACTTCCACACACAGTTACCATAATCCCAATACAGAAATCAGTGAAGGATTTCTGAACCCTTCACCCCACACGTTGCTCTACGCCAGTCCCTGGTGCCGGTTACCACAGCAACCAGGATGTCCACGTCTTAATGTCAGTCTATTGAGCGAGTCTATAACTCTCTCGTTACACAAATTACTAGACATTATGAAGACGCGGCCTAACCAGTTGCTATGAAACAGACTTTAGGTACGATTGGTCTATGCGACAGCCGTAGACTTGACTCCCACGCAGCTTTCATTAATCACTGAGACTTTTTCAGAAAGTCTTCACGCCTCTCTGTCACAGCTTATTCTTTGCTTGGTGTCCATTTACCTACAGGGTGATTCAGACGAGACACCTTTGCTCCTGTTTGAGCATGAATGGAACAAACATGATATGAGAGTAAGGGTAAGGTCACAGCCTGGGAGTGCAGGTACATGGGCAGAGCGGAACAGCCCACCGGCATGGATAATCTGTAGACATAATAATGATGGGAAGAGAGATGGAAAAGAGGTGGGGGAGGCTTTTATGTCTGTGCGTCCTGGTGGAAACATTAGTGCACATTTACTAAGGGCCATGTGCCAGACTTGCATGTTTTTTTTAGGTGCACACTGATTGCACGGTATTTATAGTGCCTGTGCCACATCTGTGTCACACGCAACCATTTTGTGGTGCAGCTCCGTTATATTCATGCAAATCAAATTTCTACACTGAAGGGGGGTGTTCCGCTGCTCAGTCGGACCAGTGCGCCAGATTTAAACATGCAAAATCTGACAGAGAGTGTTGCACACCCTATGTTAAAAGTGCACCAAAAAAAAGTGGTGCACTCTGTCGGAGCAGTGCAGGGGGATACAGATTCATGAAGAATGTGTGCCGAAATCCTGAATATGCTGCCCTCTGCACACTACACGGGAAACTGCATATGGTACAGAATGCAGTGTTCTTAGTAATATGGCTCCATTGTCACTAGAAATTAATGGTAAATGGATGTACCAATTCAGATTCTGTTGCAATATTATAAGCAGAAACAAATCGCCTCTATAATAGGATCATCCAAAAGTGGTGAATTCAAATTTGTTACATGTGGTCTGCCTTTATATTATTTATTTTTACATTCACTTAATATTGATTATCTAAACTCATCTGCTAGAATTTGTTCCAAGCCTCAACTACTCTTTTACATATTTTGTCTTATAGCAGAGGTCTCCAGAACACAATACACTGTCCCCGTATTCCAACAAGTTTCTGTAGGTTTGTTCTAAATTTAATTTTTACAGTTTGGTCCACAAATATTTCGGCACTACACACTTTTTATTTTTTTTTCACCTGTTTACTGAAACTATACAAGTTATAGTTATATAATGGCCATAACATACAGACTTTCAGCTTCAATTTGAGGGTATCCACATTAAAATTGGATGGAGGGTGCTTTCACTGGCATTTTTGGATGCTTCTTTACACGCAGCCCAGAAACTCATGCGTTTTTTACATGTTACCATGGGTTGGCTGGTTTGAAAGAGTTTTTCTTTATGTTTTAAGTGTAATACAATAATACAATACACACTTTCAAAGCTGCCAAACGCATGTGTTTTAAACGCATCCAAAACTGTGACTGCACCCAGGGTTTAGATTTTCAGCTCCTTACATGTGACACCCTGTTTTTAAAGAGAGCAAAAGTAAATGATGTGGGTAATTTTTCTCCATTATGACTTCTCAATTAAGCAGATTTTTTCAGTGTGCATATAAGAATTTCCTGTGAAGAAAACATTTGGTCAAAGGAGCTCTCTCATGTAAGTAAAAAACTTTTTCCTAAGGGTGATGCCACTTTTTCCCCAATGGCGTTTTTGGTCCGTTTATAACATGCATTTTCATCCATTTAAAACGCATACATTTTTAATACGCATCTGTTTTTTAACGTTTATCATGCGTGTGGCTGCTTTGAACCGTTTATCCATTAAATAAACAGGTTCAAAGCAGCCAAACGCATGGTAAACTGTAAAAAATGGATGCAGAAATGCCGTAATTTCTGTCAGCTCCATAGAGATTAATGGAGCAGAATGGTCACGTGCGGCCGTCTGCTCCATTAGTCTGGACGGAACAAGGGGTCCCACGGAGATACTTGGGACCTTATCGGACCCCTTTGTTTTCGTGATGTTGGGGGTCTCACCACGGAGACCCCACTGATCAGCAAATTGGGCCCTATCCTATGAATAAGGCCTAACTTTTGTTTGTGTGGAAAAAACCCCTTAACAGTTTTAGTATACGGCAGTCCCCGGGTTACATACAAGATAGGGTCCGTAGGTTTGTTCTTAAGTTGAATTGTATGTAAGTCGGACTGTAATTTTATTATTGTAATCCCAGACAGAACTTTTTTGTCTCTGTGACAATTGGATTTTAAAAATGTTGGGTTGTTATAAGAATCAATTGACTAAAGCTTCATTACAGACACCTGTGATAACTGTTTTAGCTGTTATTGTAGCCTAGGACTAAAGTACAATAAATACCATATCCAGGTCCGTTTGTAACTAGGGGTCATCTGTAAGTCGAGTGTTCTTAAGTAGGGACCGCCTGTATATGTTCCAAATACTCACTATTAATACCAGATGCAAATTATCCATAGATGGGCTAACCATTAGGTCAACACCTTGTAGCCGAAGCTATTAGCATGAGTATGAAGAGTAATTTCATGCTCTGTTATTCTCAACAACATTAATCACATCCACCCACCACAGTTTCATCAATACCAATGTGACACTTCATCCTAACGGTTGGCTACTAAATCATCCTTATCTTAATATCAATGTTAGCGGAAGACTTAGTGAAGAGACCTCACTGTTATGCAGCACAGACACAACAGTTGTGCTCCACACATATTTACCTTTTAGTCAATAGGTGGCCAACGATGCATGGCATATTTGGAAATTTTGTGTATGCTGACATTTTTAAATGTATTTTATACTTTGTATACATATTAGAATAAAAGAGTACTGTCACTGATGTCAGAGTACCTAAAGGGAACATGTCTAACCTACAAATTAAGCATATGCTGTCAAGCAGCAAATATCTTTCAGATAAAGTGTAGTGGCATCATCCAGAAAATCATTTTTGAAACAAGAAGTAAACAGTATATATAAGTCATGGGCGCTGTAGAGTTTATCGCTGAAGTCAAGCTCTCCCCACCCCAGAATGCCCTATTTTCTGTATTGATGCCCAAAAGTCCAGGTTTATCACCAATGTTTTTCTGGAAGTCTGGTTCGCCCGATCATGAAATGAAGAGGAAGAACATACAAAGAAGTGGCAATCATACTGATGACAAACTTCCAGCATGGCACTCTGCCTTCATACTTTATAGCACCATTTTACACTTGCTTCAAAGCTGATTTCTGTGATGCCACACACTGGGTCCTGAAGGAACAGGATTTAAATGGTGTTTATTTGCTTAACATCTTACTGGCGTGGATTATTAGGTCATTTTTGCTGATAGGTTACTTAAAGGAACCTATCATAGTGATTTGGGACACTAAACCACTGGTCCGTAAGAACCAGTGGGTGGTTTGGTGTCCCAAATGGCCATTGGTATTTTTAGAGAGATATTAAAAATCAAAATAAAGTTTATACTCACCTTATCCCTTGCTCCCTTTGGTATAGGTTTATATCCCGCTTCAGTCACCACATGAGGAAGCGCTGGTGCCTAAGCTGTGTCCCTTCGACTCACATCCAGGGGAGTATAAAACTTTTTTTTTTGTCACATAAGACTGATGGTTGGAAGACCAGACAGGTCTTCTTTACACGCCCTGACCTTAGGACCTCAACCATAATAGCTTAAGGCTATCATGCCTCTACTATATACAGTTGACAAAATCTTTAAAATGGCATAAAAAGGCAATCAAGAGCAAATCCAATCAAGGTGTAGGACAAAGAGTTTGACAACTTGAATCCACCTCACCAAGTTTTCTTTATCTTTAAAGCGGCCTGGGCAAAAGTTTCATCATTTTGTCACTAAAAGTCAACATACTATTTTGCTCTCCCTGAACCCATTGTCAAGAAGTTTCCTGGAGGTTTCCACAGGGCTAGAGCAAGTGTCAAACATATTCAGCAGTGGGATGTTTTCTTACCTAAAAAGCTAAGCTCACATTTCTTTCCCTCAGAGTCACATTTTTATAAACATCAAATTATAATATTGAATATGAAATCCAGCTCATTACCTTATAGCTGTTCCGTCCCTGATAGATTTGTGTAGGGTTTCTCCTAGCCTACACATAAGGGGCCCTTCTGCAAATATACTTAGGCCATTCCCTCCTTTATCATGTGTGGGGTGTGGTGGGCAGGATATGAGGTAATTACCAATATACTTTTATTAATTCTCCATGCTTTCATGATATGTAAAGTAAAGTCTCCAGTCTTTTCCCTCATCAGCCAGACATTCCTGTCCATAAAATTGCTGCAGATGGAGGGTCATGTGATCTCTAACTGGCGATTGCTCAGGGCATAAGAGATCACATGACCTCCACCTGCCCATTTTATGACAGAATCAGTTGTAAAATCATATCCCATCAAACCCATTAATGGGCTATAGTGAATTAGGACATTACAATGTTATGAGCTTCCTTACCCACTGTTCTGCATTTCTCTGGTTTCACCATTTTCTCAGTAACTTCCCACTATTGACTCTTGTCAAATCTTCTCTCTGATATAAGGGATATGTCACTTGACTTATTAACGTGTCAGTTTCCTCCAGTACCAGATCCGGTATGTTTGTAAAGGGAATGAAAGATAAATATGTGTCGGCTCCGACCTATTGGGGGTGTTTGCTCAATGGCTCAAAGACAAAGACTGCCGATATTGCTGCACAATCCCAGAGATGCACAAATTAACGGAATTTCGCGATCGTTCAGCAGGACGATGATTAGAGCTTCCACTACCATTGAAGATCTAAATACATTTATGCTCCAGCAAGTTCTGCCTCTGCAGCTAAAAAGTTAGCACTAGTATATTTTTTTTGTTCTATGTCAGCCATATTTCAGTCACAACCCAAAGTCTCATGACTTCCCTCCTTTATCCTTTATCCAGAGAGAAAGGTTCCCGCGGGTACAGAAAAGACATCACCACAAGTCAGACTCACCTTCATTTACTAATTAAAATAATATGTAAGCAATCAAAATGATAATAAAACACTACATGAAGCGAGGACACAAAATATACAAAATTCCTGCACAAAGAGATGCAAAAATGGCAGAAAAATGCAGCTGTGTGCCACATGAACAGCAGCCGACACACAACCTGCATTACAAGAGATGGTTTTGCTGCGGTTTTTTGGAAACCAGTTTGACAATGGTTCACATTGGCCATCACAGCTATACAGCAAGCAACCTATGAATATCCCCCCAACTCCTTGGAATGTGCATTTAGTGCAAAGCTTTACACTTTTCATAAAATAAATACCCCCCAGTAATTCATTCCTTTTGAAATGTTATATAAAATTCAATTGTACCATTCTTATATCCGTTGCTTGAAATATGTGTGATAACCATACAGTGACCATTCCAACTCCCACAGACCAACTTGAAGAATACAGTCATAGAAAAAGCAGAACCCTTTTTCACAGTTAGTTTCAAGACTACTTTTGTGTGGGGCCCTTTAAATCCAGTGAAAAGACATATACATCACCTTCCCATATAGTGTTATGGATATGTGCACATGGCATGGTAATGTTTGAGGTCCCTTTCCACTGGTGGTGATGGGGGGGTGAGCGCTATTTCCGCACCGCGACCATTCACAACAGACCTCTAGGTGGGACTGAGGTAGCCGCAATTTGTGTGGCTAGCCCTGAACCCATATTGGCCATGTACCATACTCTTAAGTGTATTTTTGCAAATTTAAAAATGTGGCCTCATCTGTCAACCAGGGGAGAGAGGACTGTTACAACCACAATGTTATAGAATCAGAAGGATGTTCTACATTCAGAACCCATTAACACCAGGAGTGAATGTTCCAAAGACAAGAGCTAACAGTCACGCACAACAACAAGCCAAACTGAATCTAGACATCTAGAAGGCAGCCTGTCTGTAGATCGTTGTTGTTGTGGTCCGTCTTCCTGCTCTTCTCACCCAACAACTACCGAAGGTGCAGCAGAGACTTGTTCAAGGATAATGTCCTTCAAACCACAGTAACTTATTTCTTATAAATGGATCACTACAGGATGATGTCACCCATGAGGGTTTTAACGATGTCACACTTTCCAGAATAATGTCCATAACAGTAGAGCAGATGTCTGAGGAGAGAAGAAAATATCACAATAACTACACCACAGAAACCTTCCTATTATTACTGTATCTTTCAGACTACAGACGCACTTTTTAGCAAGAAAAAATCTTGCTAAAATGTACTTGCGTCTTATTGTCCAAGGTCAGGGGGATCCAGCAGACCCTCTTGATCGCTGTAATGGAGATCGGGTGAGGTGCTGACGTAGTGCTTCACGCAATCTCTAAGAGAGCAGCCTCCACACTGTTCTTTACCTCTCCTAGCAGTGTCCCACCTGTAACACCCAGATATGGAGTGATGTCAGAGGCCTCCTACATCTCTCAAGGTCCTCATGAAGCTAAGGGCTAGGACAGGGTAAGAAGAGACATGTGTGTGTTTCTGTGTTTAGCAGTGCCCTGCAGTGTTCCTGTTGTTGTACATAGAAGAACAGTGTATGTAGCAGTGCCCAGTGTGCGTGTTTTTGTGTGCATAGCAGTGCCCAGTGTATAAGAACTTCCAGTGTACATAGCAATCCACATTCAGTATAACAGTGCCCAGTGTATATAGCATGTCCAGTGAGTAATAATAGTGCATAGTGTACAGCAGCACTCTATGCCGAGTGTGGTCCTATTTCTGTTCATGTGTGTGAGAAGACTGTGTGTGTGATTGAATGGATGTAGCAGCGCTGTGTGTGTAAAGCGTATGTAGCAGAGCTGTGTGGTGTTAATGTATGGATGTAGGAGAGCTGTGTGTACTGGTGCGTGACCAACTGGGATATTTTAATTGCTGTAAAATATAATTTTCCTTTTTTGGATGACTAAATCTGGGGTGTGTCTTATAGTCCAAAAATACAGTAATTATCATTTCTTTAATTGATTATTAGTTATCACTACATTCTGTGGTGTCACCTCCCTCCATTGCTATGTGTCATTTTGTATAAGTTGCAAGCATGTGGTGTGATGCTGTACAATATTTCTTTAGATCTATAATTTTGTTATCATTTTTTATAGTATCATGTAAAGTGGTACAGTATATTTATTGCTTATGCTGCATTTAATATACTGCTCGTGTGCACTGATGTTGTATATTATTATCCCATGTTCATGGGTACTATACTTTTTTAAAAAGCCTCTGTTAAGGTAAAGCTCGTTGTTTTTTTTCCTGCTCCATTATCTTCCTATAACTTTCCTTACCGGTTATCTGAGGGTGTTGCAGGAGTCCAGTACTGCTTGCCAGACAAGTTGACACTTCTCTACTCCTAATATTCTTGCACCATATCTGTAAGACAGAACACATATGAATCAGAACCAGAATAAGAAGAGTGACATGGAAAAGGGGACTAGGACACACCTGGTAAGATGCCCATCAGCTTTGCAGGGCTTGTCTGCGCGCGGCTTCTTTTTGTTCCTGTGTTCTTACAGGTCTGGGTTGAGTGCGGAGGGACCCCCCTGGCCAGATAGCTTGCTGAGTAAACGTAGGTAAAGTACCCAGCGCTGCAGACATGTAAAATTCACCACTTGGACCTCCAGCCACCTGTGAATCAAAGCAAGAGAAGGAACACAGAGTATGAGGGAGACAGAAGACTGCTCAGAACCTACAGAAAGCCTTCTGATCATCTTGCACTACCATAGGCTCCGGTGAGTGCCCGAGCTGTCGCTTCTCTGCACATCGCGTTCTGCCTCCTGGCAGGACCCGCTATATGTAACTGAGTATGCGCAGTATTGCAGTTGTTAAGCCTTGAACAGTGTTCAAGCCAATAAGTGGAAAATGTAAAAAAAAAAAGTTATAATTAAATAAAATAAAATTCCCCTAATCAGCCCAATTACTTAAAAAAACCAATAAGTATATAAAACACAAAAAAAACAGAAATAAGTACATATTTGGTATCATTGCATCCTTATAAATCTGTACTATAAATCTAAAAAAATATATGAAAAACTTCCCATATGCAATTTTTAATCAAAGACCTCACAAAAATGTTCTAAAAAGTGATCAAAAATGTTACGTGTCCTTATGTGATACGACTGAAAAGAACAACTCTTTTCACAAAAAATAAGCCCTCAACTAGATCTCTGAACAGAAAAATACAAAAGTTATGCCCCTAAAATTTTGTTGATAGTAAAATAATGCAAACCAAAGCACAAAGATAAACTATATTTTTACGTTACGGTGAGTGGGGGAAAAAAATTGCTAAAGATCCAAAATCAAAATGGATCATTTTGTTTGTATCCCCTTGAAATTGTTAATAAAATCTCATGAATTAACTAGAGCCCCCAAAATTAATTACCTAACATTGTATCTCACCTCGCAAATAATAAGAATCATATGTTGGCATTACCAAAAAAAAAAATGTAAATTTTATAGCCTGTACAAAGCGCTGCTTTGATCCTAAGCCCGCAGTGGGCCTCTCAAGTCGGGGTCCATACATAGGATGGGCCAGTGTTTTGTTAAACAGGAAAAAGAACTGTTTCCAGCTGGACATCAGACGTCAGTTTTAGGATAAAATATAACAAAATTTTATTCGGAATCCATTAAAAAAGGCACAATGATACATGACACAGCATAAGGAATAAAAAATAGCATCAAAGCTTACGCGTTTCGGTAATTAAACCTTATTCATAGCTTCTGCACAACTTTCTGCAGTCTGGCTATTTAACCCTGCCTTTTCAATCCCATGAATCTCTGGGTAAGGTTTTTAACCCTTTCCATGATTTTTTATAAAACGTAAACATACATAAGGGAAACTTTACATGTTTAAAAACAAGGAAATACAGGTGGTGATTATCACCTTAGTACCTACAAGAAAAGTATCACATTTCATTGTTTGTCTATCAAAGAAGCAAAAAAGGTGTATTACATCGGGAAAGTTATTGGATATTTTTATATTAGAAACAATGTTTTATGTTTATTGTATATATGAGTGCATATTTTATGAGTTGACATTTTTAGCAAAAATGAATCAATTCTTGTTTCTTATTTAATCCAAAAGGAACCCTAGTTTTCAAAGAAAAGATCCAATACGTTTCTCGATTTAAAAGGATCCTCCTAAGATCTCCACCTCGCTTAGGTTTTATTACTTTTTCGATACCCCTACATCTAAGAACACTGCAGTCTCCAGCATGGTGTTCCCTAACATGTCTAGATACTGCGGAAATATTAACCGCACTGTCTGCATTGACATCAGAGAGATGTCGGCGGATTCGGGTTTTGAGATTATTAGTGGTACAGCCAATATAATCTAATCCACATGAGATGCATTGTATCTGATAAATTACATATGATGTATTACAATTTATGAATTGTTTTATTTCTTGTTGTGCATCGTTGGAATATGAGGAGAAAGATTTGCTTTGGATCGCATACATGCAGCACTTACATCGGTCTGCTCCACATTTGAAGAAGCCTTTGGTGCTGAGCCATGTAGTGTGGCCTAAATTTGATTGGTATAAACTTGGTGACAGTAAGTTGCTGAGATTCGGAGCCTTTTTGGCTACACATTTTATATTATTGTGCACAATTTTGGACAGTATGTGATCAGTATGCAGAATGGGTAAGTTTTTATATATAATTTTTTCAATCTCTTTATACTGAACAATGTAGGTTGTAGTAAACACTATTGGTTGTTGTTTTTTGTGTTTACATTTTTTATTGTTATTCATGCTAATCAAATCTGAACGGGGGATATTATGGACTATATGAGAAGCCCTCTTTAACATCCACTCCGGGTATTTTCTACTTTTTAGCTTATCCCAAATTTTTTTCTCCTCTGTTTCATACAGGGAGGATGTGGAACAATTCCTTTTTGTGCGGATAAGTTCTCCTGTTGGGATATTTTTTATAACATGATTGGGGTGACAAGAACTGGCTAGTAAGATGGTGTTAGAGGCAGTGGGTTTGACATATGGAGAAACCTGAACTTCAGTTTTAGTTCCAGTTAAACTGATATCCAAAAAATTGATAGTTTTAACCTGTAAATTAAATGTAAATTTTAAATTCATGGAATTAGAATTCAGATATTTAACAAAATTTTCTGCATCCAATACAGTCCCCTCCCATATCAGGAGCTGGTCGTCAATATAACGGCCGTACCACCTGATATGGGAGAGAAAAGGATTGGCCTCAGAGAACAGGTAGAGTTCTTCCCATCTGGCCATGTACAAATTTGCTAGTGATGGGGAACATCTGCCCCCCATCGATGCACCGCATCTCTGTAAAAAATAACTGTCGTCAAATGAAAAATAATTCCTTTTCAGAAAAAAGTTAACTGCTTCCACTATGAACTCTTTTACTGCAAGTGAGTACATGCTATACTTATCCAACCAGTAGGTCAAGCATTGTAATGCAATTTCATGATTTAAAGATGGGTATAATGCCACCACATCACACGACAACCACATGAAGCTATGTTTCCATGGTATACCGTCAAGTAAAGAGATAGTATGTTTAGTATCTTTCAATAGGCCAGGAAGTGAAGCAACCAGTGGTTGGAGGTGGTGGTCAACCCACTCCCCCAATCTTTCACTCAGAGATCCGATACCCGCCACAATGGGGCGGAGGGGAGGAGGGAACACCTCCTTATGTATCTTCGGCAATGAGTGAAAGATTGGGGTAACAGGAAATTTGACATACAGGTAATCTGCTATTTTTTGGGATATTGCACCCATGTTTAAACCCTCATCCAACAATTTCCTTAACAGCATTTGAAATTCAATAGTGGGATTTGATTGTAATTTTAGATACGTGTTTGTGTCATTCAACATCTCTAAATTTAATTTTCTATACAGTCCAGCATTGAGGAGAACTATAGCGCCACCCTTGTCTGCAGAGCGGACTAAAAGATCAGAATTCATTTTAATTTCTTTTATGGCTTTTCGTTCCTGGTTGGAGATATTGTATTTCTGATGCTGGGAAGTAGCTTCTTTTAGTTCGATCAAGTCTCGTTCCACCTGCTCTTGGAAAATGTCCATTGTCGTCGATCTAGAATTGATGGGGTAGAACAGAGGATTGGAAGTACGGAAGGATTGGTTCAAATCCACTATGTCGTCTTCTTCAGATTGAAGCTGACGCAATGTCGAGAGGTGATATTGGTCTTCAAAAGTATTCATATCTTTGTTTAAACTTAGCATCACGGTATTACCACAGTCCTTAGAATAGGTCATATCACCCTCTGTGCATTCAAAAAAATGTTTTCGCAGGGTTATATTTCTAATAAATTTGTTTACGTCTAGGATGGTATGAAATATATTGAAATTATTGCTAGGTGAAAAACCTAAACCTTTGGACAGTAGGGAACTTTGTTGCGGACTTATAATATAACTGGATAAATTGTAAATGAGGTCTTGTTTCACTTCTGGTTCCTGAGAGTATATTTTTTGGAGGCTGGATCGATGCTTCCTGCCTCCCCTTCTGCGTTTTTTGGCTTTTTGTTTTTTCTTTTTCTTGATTTTTTCTCAGACTCCGAGTGAGTTCCGCTTGTGGATGCAAGAGAAGAAGCTGAAGAGTCAGATAGATCATCCGATGTTGTAGCAATGGAAGTCTCTGTATCAGTGAAACTCACACGACTATCACTTCTCATTTTTTTCTGTGCATTTTTATTTTTAAGAATAGATTTAGTTTGTTTGTATGATCTTCCGTAATTATTGCGTTTGCGGACATACACTTGGTTGGTAGCGTAGTCTTGTGCATCTCGTTGGAACTTGCTCGGTTTGGTTTTCATTATAGAGTCTTCAACTTTTGTAATATTGTTTTTCAGTTTCAAGTCCATTGTTTGGAAATCAGCAGTATTGGATAAAGGGTGTATTAAGTCCTGCATTTCTTTAATCTGTGTTCTGGTTTGAGTTAGTGCTAATTCTTCCTCTTTGATAATAAGATGCATAAGTTTTAAGGAACATTCAGATAAAACTGCATTCCATTGTTGTGTGAACTCAGGCGTATATTCCGTGGTTGGAAATTTTCTCAGGCGTAATCCTCGTGGTATCATATTTTTCTCCACATAGGACTTTAGAGTTGTGGAGTCCCACCAAATTTTCACTTCTTTAATTAATAGCGTTTCAAGCTGGTACATATAGGTGTTAAGAACATTGGAACTCTGATGTTCGGAAGTATTGTATTCAAAAATGCTGGCAGCCTTAGAAACTCTATCCGAGCAGTCTGTAATATCGGCTAGGCAATTGTTTTTAGCTTCCTCAGATGTTCCTTCCATTATGCTGTGTCAAAAAAACTGGTTGGAAACAGAGGGTGTGCACGATTAGACCTCCATATACACACAGAAAAAACTATCACAAAGAAACTCTTGTGAAATCAGCTCACCCTGAGAAACATGGCTCGGATGTGGAGGTCCATCCTGCCACCGCAGCAACAGCAGCAGCACCTAGTGGCACACATGCCATTTCAGCCAGTCAAGGCTCCAGCACCTCTGCCGTATCGAGCTTTTTATCCTTGACATCATCTCCCGGTCCAGATGCTCCTGCTCCTCACTACGCATGGCGCCAGCATTTGTTGAAAGAGGCGATTACAAAGAGACAACTCTATGCGTCCAGCCATCCTAAGGTGCAGACCTGACCGTGCTCCTAAGTTGTTGGTACTGCAGTCCTTCCCTTTCCAAGTCGTGGACTCTGCACCCTTGAGAGAACTAATGGCTTGTGCCAAACTGAGGTGGAGAGTTCCAAGCCAAAATTTATTTTCCAAAAAGGCAGTGTCAGCCCTACACAAATATGTAGAAGAGAAGGTGGGCCAGTCCTTGAGATTATCGGTTTCTTCCAAGGTGCACAGCAGCGCGGACGTGTGGAGCTGTAACTACGGTCAAGGCCAGTACATGTCCTTTACGGCCCACTGGGTGAATGTGCCTCCCACCCAGCTACAGCAACAACTTAAACAGGAGACGCCGCTTTCTGCTTTTTGTCAAACTGCTGTTCCTGCGCCAGTGTCCGCCTCCTCCTTCTCCTTCTCCACCACCACCTCAGCTTCCACAAGTCTGCTGCTCCAGCATACCACATGTGCAGGGCACAGCATTGTCACACAGTTCTATACCTGGTTTGCCTGGGCAAACGAAGTCACATAGGGGAGCAACTGCTCCACGTCATGCAAGAAGAAATCAATCTGTGGCTTTCTCTGCAACAACTGAAAATCGGACCCATGGTGACAGACAATGGGAGGAACATGGTGTCCGCACTGCACCGAGGAGGGATGGTCCATGCACCCTGCATGGCGCACGTGTTAAATCTGGTTGTCAAGAGGTTCCTCAAGTCTTTCACACATCTGCAAGACATTCTAAAAATGTCCAGGAAACTGTGCACGCACTTCAGCCATTCTTACAAAGCCAAGCACACCCTCCTCAAGTTGCAGCATCAGAACGGCCTTCCCCAACATAGTCTGATATGCGATGTTTCCACCCGTTGGAATTCCAGCCTCCATATGTTAGACCGCCTGTATGAACAGAGAAAAGCCATTAATGATTTTTTGATGATGCAAGCAGACTGGAGTACTCCCCTGTGTAACTTTGATGTCAGCCACTGGCAGCTCATGCGTGACACCTGCCGGCCCTTGCTGAGGCCACGTTACTTGTCAGTCTCCAGGACTGCGGATGAATAACGTCATTCCACTACTTCCTGGAACTCATGCTGCTAAAGCTCTCTGGTCAGGGCACTGGAGAAGTGGTGACTACATCTCATAGCCACATGAGTCCGATGGGTTTTGAAGTGGAGGAGGAGGAAGAGGACATTGGTGCACATGCAGAGTCTGGTGAAATCAGTGTTTTTTTTCACTCAGGTGACAAGAGATTAGGAGCAGGAACATCTGGAGGAGGTAGAAGACCAGGCAGATGACCCAGAAGCACCGTGGCATTATATAGTGGAGATGGAGGCTGGGAGTCCCTCGGAGTCACTTTGCCTAACTAGTGACAGCTGAATAGTGAACATCTGGCAAAGGGATGACTTTTGGCTCTCCACCCTCTTGGATCCTCGCTACCGGTCAAAAATGGGTGACTTTTTTTTTAGCTCCCGTACTATAGAGAAATACTGAAAAGGCAGTTGGCCACTGCCTATGTGCGCCATTGTCTGTCAGGTCTGACCAGGGGATTCCTGGCAGTCATTGCTCACGTACTACTGCCACGGCCACACATCTGTCAATTGCTCCATATGCCTCCCACCATCGTTACCAGGGACTGGAATTGTCACTCACCTTCTCACTCTGTCATTATGCCAGTCTGTGGCCTACCATGTTGCTGTCAGCTAAAGAATTTGTCATTGTGCCACTCTCATACCTCCTGCTGCCGCTGCAAACTCCACGCTCTGTCATAGTGCCACTTTCTGACCTCCTGCTGCTGGTGCCACCTCCATACTCTATCATTCTGCCACTCTGTGGCTTACCACGTTGCTGCCACCTCCACACTCTGTCATTGTGCCACTTTGTGGCCTCCCATGTTGCTGCCAACTAAAGAATTTGTCATTGTGCCACTCTCTGAACTCCCGCTGTTTCTTCTGATGCTGCCACCTCCACACTCTGTCGTTGTGCCACTCTGTGGCCTACCATGTTGCTGCCAGCTAAAGAATTTATCATTGTGCCACCCTCTGACCTCATGCTGCTGCTGGTGCCACCTTTGCAGTTCTTTATTGCCAAATATTTTCAGGAAAATTGTAATGTATTATGCATGTGGCGTAATCTTCAAATTCAAATTTAAATTGAAAATTTCAACTTCAAATTCGTTTCCAACTTCAAATTCGTTTCAAACTTCGTCATTGTGCCACACTGTGGCCTACCATGTTGCTGTCACCTAAAGAATTTGGCATCGTGCCACTCTCTGACCTCCTGCTGCTGCCGCCACCTACACACTCTGTCATTGTGGCCTACCAGGTTGCTGCCACCTCCTCACTGTGTCATTATGCCACTCTGTCGCCTCCTGCAGCTGCTGCTGCTGCCGCTGCCACCTCCACACTCTGTCATTGTGACACTTTGCGACCTATTCATGCTGCTGCCAACTGACCGCTGTCTCTCTGGAACCACCACTCTATGACGTTGCCACTGAAAGAATGAAAAGCCTCAGGATTGATAGCCAAAAGCAGGAGTGGATATAGAACACAGAGGACATGCAAATATCCCATTTACTGGTCATCTCTGTTTTGGATCCACTCCAGTTTTTTTTGGGCTTTAGCAATACTGATGATGGATTCTTGATCGATTGAAAGCGAACACTGACGGATGAAAAGAAGGGCAATATTTTTTTTTTTTTTTAATTCAACAAATCTTTATTCTTTTTCTAAGTTCATAATACAACAGTCCATTCTACAATCATTTACTTAAAAGCAGTAGGATATCTGATCAGCATTATTATTACATATCCGCCCCCCGCCTCCCACTTCTTATTACTTGTACCATCATCATCGTGCTTTTTAATAACCATTAACAATATGATCAGTGAAAATGATCAATGCAAAATTACTGCCGACAACCTCTCCACTCTTTTGGGGGTTTTCTACACGTTTAACAGAACAGGTTTTGTCGTAATCTATGGAATCATCTGATGTCAGTGTAAAAAGAGTGTGCTCTTTGATGTTATGGTGGGATCTTGGCCCTCACGTCAGTCCTTTTGAGCTGGCACAGACGTTACCTTGTCAGGCTGCATTCCCGCTTCGCTTATTTGGGGAACTTGGCCTATGTAAGTGCACATGGAGATGAATAGTGAAGTGATTCTAAGAGCCGTGGATGTCATGTGTGTGTCATACTAAAACACAGCATTGTTTGAAGACCAAACCACACTCCCTATGCATATTTAAGTATGGCACAACTTTCTACAACACCCTACAGGCTCTCTGCAGCCAGGAAATATCTGTTTTTCAACGTGATTCGTCATGATTTGATTCAGGTCAAATTGAATTTTTTTGAAAAATTTGGCCAATCGGGTTATACCAAATTTCAACGAATTCACCCATCTCTAGTTATAAGGTTCATATATTATTTAGTGGTATAAATTATATATTATTTACAGTTTGTGATTACCGTAATTGTTATGCAACAGGACACTAAAATGTGACAGTGTTATTTTAATGGGCGCCGAATAGAGAAATTCTGTGAAATTTGAATATTATTATCTGGGCAGCAAATTCTGAGGTTGTTCTAGACCCGATGGGGTAGACTGTGAGTAAGGTACCATTTCTGCCTCTATCTGATCAGTACTATTGTCATTGACTAACCTTTTAAAGTGTGAGATAACTCTCAGCATGTGGGAAGTTGTAATTATAATTAGTGTTTATCATTATTGTTGATGTCAGCACTTTTAATTGGTTGTTGTTTTAAGAATAACCTTTGTGGATGTAATGTAAGGGAGTTGGAGAATCAGGGGTAAAAAGGCTAAAGCTCAGATCTTGACCAGGACCCATAAATACATTTTCAGGTGAAAATAAACTACTATGACCTCATAATAGATCGGACATTACAATGATGTCTAAATACAAAGAAAATTATGAAACTTTTAGCACACATTATAACTGTCCAAAAAGCTGTTTCCCAGACTCCCTATAACAAGAATTGCTGTAATTCAGGAATACAACATTATCTAGAAAGATTTCATTGTTAGAAAATAATGTTTGTGGCTGCTATAACCCACTATGATCAACCAAACTTTCTCAAAAACTGATAAAACTTATAAATGCTTTTTTCTTTTTACAATTCTACCAAATGACTCAAATGTTTTATTTTTCCTGGGGATTATTGATTGCCAAATTAGCTAATTAGCTCTTCCAGGATTATCACTCAAAATTTGAACCCTGATGACATTACAGCATTGATGCTGTCCTGACCCTGGCCCAGGAATCCCATTGCCCACACGACTCTCATGGAAAGGTCAGAAGGTGGGAGTCCAGCCAGAGTGGCACACTTCTGGATGGATGCCGGGCCTTTTACAGTAGGTCAAAGGGTTCTCCATGTCATCAAAGAGACCAGTGACAGAGTAATGACAGCGATCAGCGCTGCCTCCCACACAGCTTTGTATGAAAGACACAGATGCCATTGTAATGCAGTGGTATATAAGTTTTAATTGGTTGTCTCCAAAGCAATATCTGAACGACCTTCCACAGTGGACACCACAGTATTGTCCAACTCAACATTTGATTATTTTTCACCAAGTTGTTTTGAATTAGGATCGTTGATTATTAGTAGATCTGTTGAAGCTTTTATTACATCAGTGTGAAGATCACCTGATTATGGCTGCACAAAGATTAAAGTACAAGCTGTGACTGCTGCTTTGGATGTGACTGGTGCCTAATGCTGAAAAATGCGTACAGAATGACTGGTGATACTGCCCGCAGGGCTCACTCCTCACCCACACATAATCTTATTTAATGTAAAATTACTCTATATATTAGAATTGTATAATTCCTATGATCTTTCCAGTCTGGTAGCAATTTTCAGATAAAAGCACTGCACTTTATGTTTTGATCACAGCTCACGTTTGTGCCGCCATGTTCTGTTTACACAACTGTCTGTATATTAAACACCAGTTGGGTGCTGAGAAGGCTCCAATGTCCTACATCAACCTCACATACACAGAGCAGAAACAAGGAAATCCTGACATGTTAACATTTATTCTTTATTCTCCAAATTCAGCGCTCAGAATATGTAGAATCATAAACCATGAAGAAATATGCAGGGTGAGAGCTGCCAAAATGTTACCACGACTCCACAATTAATTGTGTCTGGATCTATTAAATCAGATAACTGCAGTGGCTACCTAGTTACCACCCTGACTAGCCACCACAATTATCTTTCTGGATTTTAAATCAGATGACTGCAGTGGCTACCTGTACCCACCTGGACTAGCACCACAATTATCGTCGTGGATCTATTCAAATCAGATGACTGCAGTGGAACCTAGTTACCACCACTGACTAGCCACCACAATTATCTTCTGGATCCTATTAACAGATGACGATGACTGCAGTGGATACCTAGTTACCACCTGACTAGCACCAACAATATTCAGCGCTGGATTTAGTTAAATCAGATGACTGCAGTGGGCTACCTAGTTTACCACCCTGACTAGCACCACAATATTTTTGGATCCTATTAAATTAGATGACTGCAGTGGCTACCTAGTACCACCCCCCTGACTAGCACCACAATTATCAGCCTGGATTTATAAATCAGATGACTGCAGTGGTACCTGTTACCACCTGACTAGCACCACAATTATCTTCTGGATCTATTAAATCAGATGAGACTGCAGTGGCTAACTAGTTACCACCCTGGACTAGCCACCACAATTATTCTGTCGGATCTATTAAATCCGATGACATGCAGTGGCTACCTAGTTACCACCCTGACTAGCACCACCAATTTATCTCTGGATCTATTAAATCAGATGACTGCCAGTGGCTACCTAGTTACCACCTGACTAGCACCACAATTATTGTCTGGATCTAAAATCAGATGACTGCAAGTGGCTACCAACGTTACCACCTGACTAGACCCACAATTATCTGTCTGATCTATTAAATCAGTTGACGGCAGTGGCTACCTAGTACCACCCTGACTAGCACCACATTATCTGTCTGGATCTATTAAATCAGAGACTGCAGTGGCTACCTAGTTACCACCCTGACTAGCACCACAATTCTGTCTGGATCTATTAAATCAGATGACTGCAGTGGCTACTAGTTACCACCTGACTAGCAACACAATTATATGTCTGGATCTATAAATCAGATGACTGCAGTGGCTACCTAGTTACCACCCGACTAGCACCACAATATCTGTCTGGATCTATTATCAGATGACTGCAGTGGCTACCTAATTACCACCCTGACTAGCACCACAATTAATGGCTGTCATTATGAACTAAGTGTCCATTGAAAGCAAATACAGGGTGTTCCTAAACCCAAGGTCACGATACTACAGATAATGTGAGACACATTGTGGCAGATTTATCAAGCTGTTGAATATTTCTAGTTGCCCATGGCAACCCATCACGATCAGCTTTCATTTACCAGTGCTTATGAATATTTTAAAGGGGAGCTGTGATTGGTTGCCAGGGGAAACTAGAAATATTCTGACTTTCAGACAGCTTGATAAATGTGCCGCATTGTGCATCAGCATATGAGGAAAACTCTGCCTTTCTAAGTGCTGATACTCAGGAGCCTCCAATCTGTCTGCATAGAATGTGCTGTGCTGGAACCTGCACTGGAATGTGCGCAGGGAGGGGAGGAATGCCTTCGTTGGGCACTAAGCCCCCCTCCCTTCATGCCCTTCCACACCCACTTGTCACAGAGGTGGTGTAAGGGAGAAAATAATTGCAGTTTCAAAAATTGCAATTATTTCAGGTAATTTCAAAATGGTGCACTCTGTCAGAGCAGTGCAGGGGGCGCCAGATTCTTTAATAATGTGCGCCAGAATTCATGAATCTGGCACACCATGGACACTACACATGCAAACTGCACATAGTACAGTTTGCATTGTTCTTAGTAAATGTGCCCATTAAGTTTATGTTTTATATGCAGAGGTTATATCATGTTCAGTTTTATAGGAATATATAGCTCCCAATCATCCCAGATTCGGCACGACAGTCCTAGCTTTTCAGGGCTTTCTCTCCATCCCGTGCAGTCCTGGTTTTGTTCCGGTTTGCCCTGCTTTGTCCCATACATCTCCTCTGTGTCCCAGCTCCTTTTACCGACAATCACTCAATAGGACCAGGAGGCGGAATGCAAAGTAGATGTGCGAGACAAAACTGCCACTTCACCTCCACCTCCCCACAGTGTCCTTCAACAGGTGCTGGGGGGGGCACAGTATGAAGAGGGAGCTGCTGGAGGGGGGGGGGGCAAAATAAAAAGGGGATCTGCTGGAGGGGGCACAGTAAAAAGGGGAGCTGCTAGGGGTGCACAGTATTAGAGGGGAGCTGCTGCTGGAATTGCACAGTATGAAGGGGGCCACTGCTGGGGATGCACAGTATGAAGGGGAGCTGCTTCTGGGGTTGCACAGTATGAAAGGGAGCTTTTGCTGGAGGTTGGGGAGCACAGTATAAAAGGAGGGCTGCTGGGAGCACATAATGAAGGGCATGTGCTCTAAGAATGTAGAGGAGTTGAGTAGGGATGTGGAAGAGCAGACTAACATTGCTCCCCTCTCCCCAGGATTCAGCACAGATTTACTAATGAGCCAAGTAAATAAAGTAAAAGTTTTATAGAATGAAAATGATTCCAAGTCTAAACAAACGGAATTTGTAATGGACTAAAAAGGAATTTGGCACCTATCATAACTGACAAAATTCCTTAATGATGACAAGTTCCCTTTTAAGCATAGATGCCTTATCTCGCTTGTCATTTCTAAATTTACCTCCCTCCTGAAAAAACCTCGAAGAAAATTGCAAATGTTGGGGTCAGTGTAACCTTACTGCAAGATTTTTAAAATGAAATCCTTCTGAGGATTGATATTTTTTCCAAGCCTTCCGCTGAAGTCCTTGCTTTTTGCCCAACTAAAGACGCAAACTCAGCTTTCAAGTGACTAGAGAGGCCTAAATAATACTAAAACCCTATAACTTACCTATACACATAGAAACTACACTAGTTAAAAGTTTTTATGAAGCTGTTAACCTTTAAGTGTTTCAGAGGGGGTTTTAAAACAATGGAAAGCGGATTTAGAACAACTGATTGTTTTGGTAAATATGTATTCATTTGGTCAAAAAGTCACATTCACAATGAATTAAATTACAAAAGTTCTGCAGAGATTGAAGCAAATATCTCCCAAACATGCCAAGACCACATATATGGTGGTTAAACTGCTGTGTGGACAGCAGCTGGGTGTTGAATGAAACAGTGCCATTCAGACATATTTTTTAACAAAATGTTTTATTTATCTGGTATGCGAGATTATTAGGACTTATTTTTTCAGCATTGAACTGCTTGTATAGATACTTCATTGTTGGGTGGGATCGGTTAGTTTATTCATGAGTTTTATCAATATTTCAAGGGAAGACACAAAAACTCATCATTTTATTTTGTGGATTTTAAGGCAACTTTTTTCGGCACTCTCCATAACATAAATTTAATAATATTTAGCTTTACACGTAATGGAGTGAACCAGAGAAAAAAATCCTCATATGAGAATGAGACTTTTTTTAACTCAGCAAAAAACAATATCTATATTTGAAAAATCGCATTTGCTTTAGCTTTCAGAGATATTTCTTCGTATTTTCTTTTTGACAGAGCTCGTGAGACTTATTTTTTTGCGTATTGTTTTTTGTTGAGTAGTATGTTTCAGTGGTACCAATTTTGGGGTTACCAAAACTTTATTTGATTGGCTTTTTATAACATTTTTTGTGGAGTATTGATGAAAAATCATATAGACGATAAGAATTTTGTTTTTTTTTACAACATTCACTTGCAGGTCAAGCATTGCTATATTTACTAAACCGTGTTACGTATGTTGTAGAACCAATATGAGTTTTTTTGTGGGTTATACTTATTGGTGTCAATAGGGGATTGTTTTATATTTATTTTTTTATACTAAAAATGTTTTAACTTTATTTATAATTTTTTTCAGATCGCTTGTACAATATATTGCAGTGTGTAAGTATAACTAATAATGCGATGCTCAGTAGTAAGAATCGTTAAGGCAGGGCCGGCCAACAAGCAGTGTGTATGCCACTTCGCGAGACAAAAACTTATCAAGTGGATATCTACAGGTCGGATGCTTATGTGAGAGGGTATATACTTTAGGAGCACGGACTATATTTGTTATGAACAGATATTTTATAGGAGCACAGTTGGGACATAGTTATCATTGGGAAAACTCCACTGAAGTGCGGTTGGAAGTTTTTTGCGACAAAAGGGGGCCTTTCAAACGGAAAAAAACTGATGGTGTTTGTATTTCCTTTCTGCACCTCTTGGTCTGAATATTGAAGTTTCAGCACCACAATATGTTTGTTTTCACCTCCTGACTGTTTATTTTTTGGGCGCCAAAGTGATATGCGGCTGTGAACACCAGTTTCTGGTTGCTTCTCTTTTTCTAGACATTTTGGCAATTTGTGATGCAAAAGGAGAGCATTTTTTAGGGATTCTAAACGTTTAAGTCCATGCGCCAATGCATTAATCGTTGTGCAGAAGAAATTACATCCCACTGAAAAGTTATAGCATGTTCCAGGCCACCTTGTGCCAAACGAATAACTGCCCTTCAAAGATGTAGAAAGCAAAAGACATCTGGCTTGCAAATTCTGCAGCGGCTAAAGTCATCATGAAGTTTTGTAACTTAAAGGAGTTTTTCTAAGAAAGCCAAGTTAGGCCCTAACCCACGGGAACTTGCTGATGCAGTGGGGGTCTCAGTGCTGAGGTACCCGCACGATGGCGAGAACAAGGGGTCGACAAACCTTCGCTGCTCCTCAGGACTAATGGAGCAGACGGCTTTGCACTGACCGTTCGGCTCATTAATCTCTATGGAGCTGACAGCAATCGCCAAGTACAATGTCGGCAATTTTCCTTTAAGTAGCAGAATCGTAAGCTTTGACTTACTAGATGACATTTGGCCTGTGTATGTTCAATACTGCAGATCTTAACCATTTAGAAAAGGCATCTAGTATGAAATTTGTTTTCGCAGATGTAGGTAAAAGAGCCACATTGTCTTCTGAATGCATGTGCATTCCGGGGATGGCTCGGTGGGGGGGGGATTTTAAAAGTTTTATTAATATCGTCAGATTTTTGGATTGGAGCATGGATAACACCTGCCAAGTTTATATTACTTGTCTTATCCTGGGTGTACAATACCACTTCTCCTGCCCTGTAATTCTCAGCATCTGCGCTTATCCTGTATACATGGACACTGCACAGTACCACTTCTCCTGCCCTGTATACTGGGTGTAATTTCAGTATTCTGCTCTTATTCTGTATATATAGACCACGCACAGTACCCATTCTCCTGTCCTGTATACAGGAGTGTAATTCTCGGTATCTGCTCTTATCTGTATATATGGACACTGCACAGTACCATTCTCTGTCCTGTATATGGGTGTAATTCTCAGTATCTTCCCTTATCTGTATATATGGACACTGTACAGTACCACTTCTCTTGTCCTGAGATACTGGGATGTAATTCTCAGTATCTGACTCTTATTCTGTATATATGGACACTGCACAGTACCACTTCTCCTGTCCTGTATACTGGTTGTAATTCTCAGTATCCCTCTTATTCTGTAATATGGACATTGCACAGTACCACTTCTCTTGTCCTGTATTACTGGGTGTGTAATTCTCACTATCTGCGCTACCTGTATACATGGACACTGCACAGTACCACTTCTCTGTCCTGTATACTGGGTGTAATTCTCAGTATTGCTCTTATTCTGTATATATGACCACTGCACAGTACCACTCTCCTGTCCTGTATACGGAGGTAATTCTCAGTATCTGCTCTTTTTCTGTATATATGGACACTGCACAGTACACTTCTCCTGACCCTGTATACTGGATGTAATTCTCAGTATCTGCTCTTATTCTGTATATATGGACAATGCACAGTACCACTTCTCCTGTCCTGTATACGGAGGAGTGTAATTCCAGTATTGCTTTATCTGTATATATGGACACTGCCACGTACCACTTCTCCTGTCCTGTATACTGGGTGTAATTCTCAGTATCTGCTCTATGTTCTGTAAACTGAACACTGCAACAGTAACCACTTCTTTGTCTGTATACTGGGTGTAATTCTCAGTATCTGCTCTTATCTATATATGGACACTGCACAGTACATTCTCCTGTCCTTTAACTGGGTGTAATTATCAGTTCTCTCTTATTCTGTATATATAGACACTGCACAGTACCACTCTTTGTCCTGATACGGGATGTAATTTCAGTATCTGCTCTATTTATATATAGGACACTGCACAGTACCACTTCTCCTGTCCTGTATACTGGGTGTAATTCTCAGTATCTCCTGTTATTATGTAATATGAACACTGCCCACAGTACCACTTCTCTGCCCGTATACTGGGGTGTATTCTCAGTATCTGCTTTATTCTGTATATATGGACACTGGTACAGTACCACTTCTCCTGTCCGTATACTGGTTGTATCTTCAGTATCCTGCTCTATTCTGTAACATGGACACTGCAACGTACCACTTCTCTTGTCCTGTTACTGGTGTTTGAATTCTCAGTATTGCTCTTATCTTGTATATATGGGACACTGCACAGTACCATCTCATGTCCTGTATACTGGGTGTAATCTCAGTATCTACTCTTCTGTATATATGGACACTCACAGTACCATTCTCCTGCCCCAGTATACTGGATGTAATTCTCTTGATCTGCTATATCTGATAGGTATGGACATGCACAGTACCACTTCTTTGTCCTGTTACTGGGTTGTAATCTCGTATCTGCTCGTTTTCTGTATATATGGACACTGCACCAGTACCCATTCTCTTGTCCTGTATTACTGGTTGTAATTGTCAGTATTCTCTTATCGTATATATGGACACTGCACAGTACCACTTCTCCTGTCCTGTATAGGGTGTAATTCTCAGTATCTGCTCTATTCGTATATATGGACACTGCACAGTACCACTTCTCTTGTCCTGTATACTGGGGTGTAATTCTCAGTATTGCTCTTATTCTATATATAAGGACACTGCACAGTACACTTCTCCTGTCGTTCGGGTTTCAGTATCCTATATGTTGACACTGACAGACCATTCCTCGGATGGGGTAATTCTCGTATCTGCTGTCTTATTCTGATATATGGACACTGTACAGTACCACTTCTCCTGTCCTGTTATACTGGTGTAATTCTCAGTATCTGCTCTTATTCTGTATACATGGACAATGCAAAGTACCACTTCTCTTGTCCTGTATACTGGTTGTAATTCTCAGTATCGCTCTTATTCTTATATATGGACACTGCAACAGTACCACTTCTCTGTCCTGTATACTGGGTTGTAATTCTCAGTATCTGCTCTTATTCTTATATATGGACACTGCACAGTACCACTTCTCCTGTCTCCGTATACTTGGGTGTATGTCTCTATCTGCTCTTATTCTGTTAGTATGGACACATGCACAGTACCAATTCTCTGGTCTGTATACTGGTGTAATTCTCAGTATCTGCTCTTTTCTGTATATATGGACACTGCACAGTACCACTTCTCTTGTCCTGTATACTGGTTTAATTGTCAGAGCTGCTCTTATCTGTATATATGGACACTGCACAGTACCACTTCTCTCTGTCTGTATACTGGTGTTAATTCTCAGTATGCTCTTTATCTGTATATATGGACACTGCCACAGTACCACTTCTCTTGTCCTGTATACTGGGTGCATTCTCAGTATCTCTTCTATTCTGTATATATGGACACTGCCACAGTACCACTTCTCCTGTCCTATACTGGTGTTGTTAATTCTCAGTTATCTCTTATTCTGTTATATGGACACTGCACAGTACCACTTCTCTTGTCTCTGTATACTGGTTGTAATTCGCAGATCTGCTCTATTCTGTATATATGGACACTGCACAGTACCACTTCTCAGGTCCTGTATACTGGGGGGTATTCTCAGTATTCTATCTTATTCTGTATATATGGACACGCACAGACCACTTCTCATGTCCTGTATACGGGATGTAATTCTCAGTATCTGTCTATTCTGTATATATGGCACTGACAGACCACTTCTTGTCTGTATACTGGTGTATTCAGTCTCTCTTATTCTGATATGGACACTGCAAAGTACCCTTCTCCTGTTTATACTGGTTGTAATTCTCAGTATCTGCTCTTATTCTCTATACATGACCACTGACAGTACCCCTTCTCCTGCCCTGTATACTGAGTAATTCTCAGTATCTGCTCTTATTCTGTATATATGGACACATGCACAGTACCACTTCTCCTGTCTGTATACTGGTGTAATTCTCAGGATCTGCTCTTTTAGATGTATATAGGACACTGCACAGTACCACTTCTTTGTCCTGTATACTGGTTGTAATTGTCAGTATTGCTCTTATTCTGTATATATGGACACTGCACAGTACCATTCTCCTGTCTGTATACTGGGTTGTAATTCTCAGTATCTGCTTTATTCTGTATATATGGACACGCACAGTACCATTCTACTGTCTGTATATGAGGGTTGTAATTCTCAGTATCTGCTCTATTTGTATATATGGACACTGCACCAGTACCACTTTCCTGTCCTGTATACTGGTGTAATTCAGAGATCGCTTTATTCTGTATATATACACTGCACAGTACACACTTCTCTTGTCCGATACTGGGTGTAATTCTCAGTATCTGCTTTATTCTGTATATAGGACACTGCACAGTACCACTTCTCTTGTCCTGTAATGGGTGTAATTCTCAGTATCTGCTCTTATTCTGTTATAGTATGCGACACTGCACACAGTACCAATTATTCCTGTCCTGTTACTGGGTTGTATTATCAGTATCTGCTCTTATTCGTATATACAGGACATGCACAGTACCACTTCTCTGTCTGTATACTGGATGTAATTCTCAGTATCTGCCCTATTCTGTATATATGGAAATGCACAGTACCACTTCTCGTCGATACTGGGTGTAATTTCATTCTGTATAAGATCATACCACGTGAGAGATGACTTATACCATGGATGTATGTGTGAAGAAATATGCAGGGTGAGAGCTGCCAAAATGTTACCACGACTCCAGCACATACATCCATCATATAGACAAGTGGTATGATCTTATACAGATAATGAGAATTACACCCAGTATACAGGACAGGAGAAGTGGTACTGTGCAGTGTCCATATATACAGAATAAGGGCAGATACTGAGAATTAGACCCAGTATACAGGACAAGAGAAGTGGTACTGTGCAGTGTCCATATATACAGAATAAGAGCAGATACTGAGAATTACACCCAGTATACAGGACAAGGGGTTGACTGGGGACGGGAACTAGGGGGCAGAAAATATCAACACATAGTGAGGTACTATTAACCCCTAGGTTTGTGGATGATTCGGTCCCCACCTATACTACTGCCATATACTGCAATATGGCAGTATATGGGGGGGGGGGAGTTATTATCTTACTCCTCATTCAATTACAAGGCTGGCTGATCCTAGCACATTGTAATGATAGGTTAAATACGAGACAGCTTTCGGCCTTCCGTGAGCCCGAGCTTGTTTCATGCACCGGATCCACCGCCTCCCCGTGACGTCATCGGGGAGCGAGTCGAATCTCCGCGCCAAAGATCGGGCGGCGCCATGCGGACGCCCATCTTTTGACAGCCTACGCAAGCATGCCGGACGGGGTGATCGGCGGTGGTGACAAGCACCGCCCGCGATCGGTTGCTCAGCACCGATCGCGGGCGATGTTACCGGTAAGCCTTTGCTGCAATAATGCAGCAAAGACTTACCGGTCTGTATGTAGAGGGCTTGCGCCTCGAGCCCTGCTCATGCACCGGACCCCCGGCGCGGCGCCCGTATAAGTAACGGCGCGCGGTCGGATGAAGGGGTTAATAGATCCAGACAGATAATTGTGGTGCTAGTCAGGGTGGTAACTAGGTAGCCACTGCAGTCATCTGATTAATAGATCCAGACAGATAATTTGGGTGCTAGTCAGGGTGGTAACTAGGTAGCCACTGCAGTCATCTGATTTAATAGATCCAGACGATAATTGTGGTGCTAGTCGGGTGGTAAATAGGTAGCCACTTAGTCATCTGATTTAATAGATCCAGACAGAAATTGTTGGTGCTGTCAGGGTGGTAACTAGGTAGCCACTGCAGTCATCTGATTTAATAGATCCAGAGATAATTGTGGTGCTAGTCAGGGTGGTAACTAGGTAGCCACTGCAGTCATCTGATTTAATAGATCCAGACAGATAATTGTGGTGCTAGTCAGGGTGGTAACTAGGTAGCCACTGCAGTCATCTGATTAATAGATCCAGACAGATAATTGTGGTGCTAGTCAGGGTGGTAACTAGGTAGCCACTGCAGTCATCTGATTTAATAGATCCAGACAGATAATTGTGGTGCTAGTCAGGGTGGTAACTAGGTAGCCACTGCAGTCATCTGATTTAATAGATCCAGACAGATAATGTGGTGCTAGTCAGGGTGGTAACTAGGTAGCACTGCAGTCATCTGATTTAATGATCCAGACAGAAATTGTGGTGCTAGTCAGGGTGGTAACTAGGTAGCCACTGCAGTCATCTGATTTAATAATCCAGACAGATAATTGTGGTGCTGTGTGGTGGTAACTAGGTAGCCACTGAGTTATCTGATTTAATAGATCCAGAAGATAATTGTGGTGCTAGTAGTGGCTGGGTGGTAACTAGGGTAGCCACTGCAGTCATCTGATTTAATAGATCCAGACAGATAATGTGTGTGCTAGTCAGGGTGGTAACTAGGTAGCCACTGCAGTCATCTGATTTAATAGATCCAGACAGATAATTGTGGTGCTAGTCAGGGTGGTAACTAGTAGCCACGTTAGTCATCTGATTTAATAGATCCAGAAGATAATATGTGGTGCTAGTAGGGTGGTAACTGGTACCACTGCAGTCATCTGATTTAATAGATCCAGACGATAATTGTGGTGCTAGTCGGGTGGTAACTAGTGGTAGCCACTGCAGTCATACTGATTTATAAATGATCCAGACTGATAATTTGGGTGCTAGGTCAGGTGTGGGAGTGGTAACTAGGTAGCCACTGCAGTCATCTGATTTAATAGATCCAGAAAGATAATTGTGGTGCTAGTCAGGGTGGTAACTAGGTAGCCACGCATTCATCTGATTTAATAGATCCAGACAGATAATTGTGGTGCTATTCAGGGTGGTAACTAGGTAGCCACTGCGTCACTGATTTAATAGATCCAGACAGATAATTGTGGTGCTAGTCAGGGTGGTAACTAGGTAGCCACTGCAGTCATCTGATTTAATAGATCCAGACAGATAATTGTGGTGCTAGTCAGGGTGGTAACTAGGTAGCCACTGCAGTCATCTGATTTAATAGATCACGGAGGTTTGTGTTGAGGAAAAAAAAAAAAAGGAGACTCCATATCTGATGAGAATCAGAAACGGTCACCAGACATGTGAGGCAGCAGCGCCACCTGCTGTCAGAACCAGTTACACTTCTTGTGGTGAATGGCCCCCTCAAGTGGCCACATCACATATGACAGATTACTGCAACTAACTTCTGCTTTATGTGCCTCTTTGCTTCAGTATGAGGTGAACTGTAAATACAATTTGGGATTTAGGATCAGGTTCCCTGACCCTCCTTAAATTAAAAGTTAATAATATACATCACCCTCATTATTGCCCACAACACACAGCATGATGGGCAACTTGCAATCTGAGATATCATCAGTGTGATTGTAATAAGTTACTGTTGTGATCCATTGAACCAATGGCAGCCAATTATGATCTCACTAGAATAATGGTGAGAAACGTTCCAATTGTATGCATCACAATATTTTTCCTCATTGGTTTTTACATATCTATGGTACATTGATAACAGAAGATAGCAATATGTTTTGTTACATTATTTAAAGCATTATTATTCGAAGGCATTGGTGTAGATGTGTACATTATAGGCTTTTTCCAGGTTAGTCATGCTGTTGACCTTTCCTCATGGAGCCTCAACTATCAGCTAGTCCTTGCAACTGTATGGTGGCAACTTTAGCGGAGCTAGGAATATATGTGTTTCTCATTATACTTTAAAGTATTTACTTTAAACTACCTTACTTTTTTGAGATCAGTTTGAAAATGCTCCACAGTCTAACAAGTACAATGTCAAACATTGTACAGCGACTGGTATTGTATTGCGATTGTATTGCGATCAGTTTTCCAATTGGATGTGAAAATATGAATCAATCAATCTATGGTCCTGACTAGTGATGAGCAGACCCAGAGGATCAAAATTATGTGGGGGGTCGGTCCAGCAGCATTTAAATGGCCACAGGTGCCTGCAAACTGCCATTTTCCGGGGATTGCCATTCCTCAATGTGGTCACGGGCAGCCGGTATTTAGCTGCCATGCATACACCATCTGCACACACCATCTGCCAGCATCAATTACAGGTGTTAAATAGCGGGGGTGAGGCGAACCCCAACCCAAAAGCTTGTGACTGAAGTCTGACTTTGGGTGGACCCAACCAGCAATGTTCTGAATGGATCCAAACATTGCGGGTTGAGGGTCGTCACTTGACCTGCCTTTATTGTTGATCCTGTGGATTAACCAGAAAATATCATCTACCATTTTTATTTCGGTTGAAGGACCTAATGCCCATAGGGTACAGTGTGTTTTTGCTACAAATACCATAAACATGTAACTATACTAAAACTGCCCAGCTGGGAAGGAAGGTGGGCACCTACTCCTCATCCCATCCCTGATGAGGAGCTCATCCGTGATACACTCTAGCTGTGGTAAGAGTATAAAGAATCTGCTGGCAGGTTATCTTCCATCCTTTCCTTACCAATGACACAAAAGAAATAAGGAAGAGGACACGCAATTCTTTTCATTGCCTTGGGGACCAAAATACTTTGTCCCAGCCCTGGCTGTACAGTGCAAGTCTCAGTACAGTATATTGCTTTTTTTCTTGGCTTAGTCTTTAGTCTTCCACCAGTTTCAAGTTGCTGCTCCTGTCACTAATGCAAAAAAAAAAGGACACCGGGATCGATGGGATAAACGTTTTCTATTTTGTTGTGTTGTCCTAAGCCTTTAAAGGGAAAAAATTGCAGTACAATGCATTTTATAGAAAGTCTCAGGTCATAAAATTAGACCACAGGGTTGGCTGAGTCACTGCTTGGGGGTCTGGTTGTCACAGAGCACTAGATGCTAGGCCAGACAATCACCTCTTGCTGAGCACAGATGAATGGCTACCATCTTCCCACACCCCTCCCCATCACCTCATGTTGGCACTTCTTATGACTCATTCAAGTAAAGCAGAGGTTCTCCAACTACTGAGCTGTAAAATATAGTGGACCACCCAGTCCTGGTTGCAGAGAACATTATTCTCCACAGTCCTATTAGGGATTATTTTCTTCCTTGTTATCTGGATCATCTTTTGGAGATACATGACTTCATGTGTTATTGAGCCCCACGAGTCACCTGAAAAATATGGGGCTTGTGTTTGTAGAACTGAAGTGAAGAAGTAGCAAAACGTTGTATACAATCAGAGGCTGAAAACCACTGCTGGGGATTTGTTACAGTGTATTAGCGTAGGCAATGCTCTGTGGGCTCTCCAGGCCCTCTATGGTCTTGCGCTGATATCTTGTAACATCATCTGTATGAGCTGGTTAAGATATGGTCTGGTTATTAACCTATTAAATCAATGTATGCATGTTATCCACTGGCAAAATCCCAAAACGTAAAAGGGAATGAGATACCTTTTTTAAAATTCACCACTATGAAATCAGGTCTTCTTTATAACAGACTGTGGCAGTTTTTGAAGTAACTGTAGGAAGCTCCGATCCATTTGCAGCTACTATTTAAACAGGTAGTTACTTTGGGCCCCACATTTTTTTTTAAGTAAGTGTTCATTTGTTTCTATAAACGACCATTAATGACAGTTTTGGTCCTAGAAAAGCTGGGTAAAAACCAGCATCCTTCTTACTTCCACAGCAGCAGTTACCATAATCCCAATAGCAGAAATCAGTGAAGGATTTCTGAACCCTTCACCCCACACGTTGCTCTACGCCAGTCCCTGGTGCCGGTTACCACAGCAACCAGGATGTCCACGTCTTAATGTCAGTCTATTGAGCGAAGTCTATTAACTCTCTCGTTACACAAATTACTAGACATTATGAAGACGCGGCCTAACCAGTTGCTATGGAAACAGACTTTAAGGTAGCGACTTGGTCTATGCGACAGCCGTAGACTTGACTCCCACGCAGCTTTCATTTAATCACTGAGATCTTTTCAGAAAGTCTTCACGCCTCTCTGTCACAGCTTAATTCTTTGCTTGGTGTCCATTTACCTACATGGTGATTCAGACGAGACACCATTGTCTCCTGTTTGAGCATGAATGGAACAAACATTGAATAGGAGAGTAAGGGTAAAGGTCACAGCCTGGGGAGTGCAGGTACATGGGGCAGAGCAGGAACAGCCCACCGGCATGGATAATCTGTAGACATAATAATGATGGGAAGAGGAGATGGAAAGAGAGAGTGGGGAGGCTTTTATGTCTGTGCGTCCTGGTGGAAACATTAGTGCACATTTACTAAGGGCCATGTGCCAGACTATGCATGTTTTTTTTAGGTGCACACTGATTGCACAGGTATTTAGGAAGTGCCTGTGCCACATCTGTGTCACACGCAACCATTTTGTGGTGCAGCTCCGTTATGATTCATGCAAATCAAATTTCTACACTGAAGGGGGTGTTCCGCTGCTCAGTCGGACCAGTGCGCCAGATTTAAACATGCAAAATCTGACAGAAGAGTGTTGCACACCCTATGTTAAAAGTGCACCAAAAAAAAAAGTGGTGCACTCTGTCGGAGCAGTGCAGGGGGATACAGATTCATGAAGAATGTGTGCCAGAAATCCTGAATATGCTGCCCTCTGCACACTACACAGGGAAACTGCATATGGTACAGAATGCAGTGTTCTTAGTAAATGTGCTCCATTGTCACTAGAAATTAATGGTAAATGGATTGTACCAATTCAGATTCTGTGCATATATTATAAGCAGAAACAAAATCGCCTCTATAATATGATCATCCAAAAGTGGTGAAATTCAAATTTGTTACATGTGGTCTGCCTTTATATTATTTATTTTTACATTCACTTAATATTGATTATCTAAACTCATCTGCTAGAATTTTGTTCCAAGCCTCAACTACTCTTTTACATATTTTGTCTTATAGCAGAGGTCTCCAGAACACAATACACTGTCCCCGTATTCCAAACAAGTTCTGTAGGTTTGTTCTTAAATTTAATTTTTACAGTTTGGTCCACAAATATTTCGGCACTAACACAATTTTTATTTTTTTTTTCACCTGTTTACTGAAACATATACAAGTTATAGTTATATAATGGGCATAACATACAGACTTTCAGCTTCAATTTGAGGGTATCCACATTAAAATTGGATGGAGGGTGCTTTCACGTGGCATTTTTGGATGCGTCTTTACACGCATCCCAGAAACTCATGCGTTTTTACATGTTACCATGGGTTTGGCTGGTTTGAAAGAGTTTTTCTTTATTGTTTGAAGTGTAATACAATAAATACAATACACACTTTCAAAGCTGCCAAACGCATGTGTTTTAAACGCATCCAAAAACTTGTGACTGCACCCAAAGGGTTTAGAATTTTCAGCTCCTTAACATGTGACACCCTGTTTTTAAAGAGAGCAAAAGTAAATGATGTGGGTAATTTCTCCATTATGTCATTCTCAATTAAGCAGATTTTTTTCAGTGTGCATTTATAAGAATTTCCTGTGAAGAAAACATTTGGTCAAAGGAGCTCTCCATGTAAGTACAAAAACTTTTTCCTAAGGGTGATGCCACTTTTTCCCCAATGGCGTTTTTGGTCCGTTTATAAGCATGCATTTTCAGTCCATTTAAAAACGCATACATTTTTAATACGCATCTGTTTTTTACCGTTTATCATGCGTGTGGCTGCTTTGAACCTGTTTATCCATTAAGATAAACAGGTTCAAAGCAGCCAAACGCATGGTAAACTGTAAAAAATGGATGCAGAGAATGCCGTAATTTCTGTCAGCTCCATAGAGATTAATGGAGCAGAATGGTCACGTGCGGCCGTCTGCTCCATTAGTCTGACGGAGTGACAAGGGGTCCCACGGAGATACGTGGGACCTTATCGGACCCCTTGTTTTCGTGATGTGTGGGGGTCTCACCACGGAGACCCCCACTGATCAGCAAATTGGGCCCTATCCTATGAATAAGGCCTAACTTTTGTTTGTGGGAAAAAAACCCCTTAACAGTTTTAGTATACAGGCAGTCCCCGGGTTACATACAAGATAGGGTCCGTAGGTTTGTTCTTAAGTTGAATTTGTATGTAAGTCGGAACTGTATATTTTATTATTGTAATCCCAGACAGAACTTTTTTGGTCTCTGTGACAATTGGATTTTAAAAATGTTGGGTTGTTATAAGAATCAATATTAAGACTAAAGCTTCATTACAGACACCTGTGATAACTGTTATAGCTGTTTATTGTAGCCTAGGACTAAAGTACAATAAATTACCAATATCCAGAGGTCCGTTTGTAACTAGGGGTCATCTGTAAGTCGAGTGTTCTTAAGTAGGGGACCGCCTGTATATGTTCCAATATCTCACTTATTAATACCAGATGCAAATTATCCATAGATGGGCTAACCATTAGGTCAGACACCTTGTAGCCGAAGCTATTAGCATGAGTATGAAGAGTAATTTCATGCTCTGTATTATTCTCAACAACATTAATCACATCCAACCACCACAGTTTCATCAATACCAATGTGACACTTCATCCTAACTGGTTGGCTACATAAATCATCCTTATCTTAATATCAATGTTAGCGGAAGACTTATGAAGAGACCTCACTGTTTGGATGCAGCACAGACACAACAGTTGTGCTCCACACATATTTACCTTTTAGTCAATAAGGTGGCCAACGATGCATGGCATATTTGGAAATTTTGTGTATGCTGACATTTTTAAATGCATTTTATACTTTGTATACATAGTAGAATAAAGAAGTACTGTCACTGATGTCAGAGTACCTAAAGGGAACATGTCTTAACCTAACAAATTAGCAGTATGCTGTCAAGCAGCTAAATATCTTTCAGATAAAGTGTAGTGGCATCATCCAGAAAATCAATTTTGAAACAAGAAGTAAACAGTATATATAAAGTCATGGAGCTGTAGAGTTTATCGCTGAAGTCAAGCTCTCCCCACCTCAGAATGCCCTATTTTCTGTATGTGATGCCCAAAAGTCCAGGTTTATCACCAAATGTTTTTCTGGAAGTCTGGTTCGCGATGAAGAGGGGAGCATGACATTAGTGCGAAACTCTCTGCCTTCATTACTTTATAGCACCATTTTACAGCTTGCTTCAAAGCTGATTTTCTGGATGATGCCACACACTGGGTCCTGAAAGGAACAGGATTTAAAATGGTGTTTAGTTGCTTAACATCTTACTGGCAGTGGATTATTAGGTCAATTTTTGCTGATAGGTTACTTAAAGGGAACCTATCATAGTGATTTGGGACACTAAACCACTGGTCCGTAAGAACCAGTGGGTGGTTTGGTGTCCCAAATGGCCATTTGGTATTTTTAAGAGATATTAAAAATCAAAATAAAGTTTATACTCACCTTATCCCTTGCTCCCTTTGGTATAGGGTTATTATCCCGGCTTCAGTCACCACATCATGAGAGGAAGCGCTGGTGCCTAAGCTGTGTCCCATTCGACTCACATCCAGGGGAGTATAAAACTTTTTTTTTATGTCACATAAAGACTGATTGTTGGAAGACCAGACAGGTCTTCTTTAACACAGCCCTGACCTTAAGGACCTCAACCATAATAGCTTAAGGCTATCATGCCTCTACTAATATACAGATTGACAAAATCTTTAAAATGGCATAAAAAGGCAATCAAGAGCATAATCCAATCAAGGTGTAGGACAAAGAGTTTGACAACTTGAATCCACCTCACCATAGTTTTCTTTATATCTTTAAAGCGGCCTGGGCAAAAGTTTCATCATTTTGTCACTAAAAGTCCAGACATACTATTTTTGCTCTCCCTGAACCCATTGTCAAGAAGTTCCTGGAGGTTTCCACAGGGCTGAGAGCAAGTGTCAAACATATTCAGCAGTGGGATTTGTTTCTTGACCTAAAAAGCTTAAGCTCACATTTCTTTCCCTCAGAGTCACATTTTATATAACATCTAAATGTAGAATATTGAATATGAAATCCAAGCTTCAGTACCTTATAGCTGTGTCCTCCCTGATAGATTTGTGTAGCGGTTTCTCCTAGCCTTACACATAAGGGGCCCTTCTGCAAATATTACTTAGGCCATTTCCCTCCTTTTATCATGTGTGTGTGTGTGGTGGGCAGGATATGAGGTAATTTACCAATATACATTTATTTAAAGTTCTCCACTGCTTTCATGATATGTAAAGTAAAGTCTCCAGTCTTTTTCCTCATCAGCCAGACATTCCTGTCCATAAAATTGCTGCAGATGGAGGGTCATGTGATCTCTAACTGCTCATGGGCAGTAAGAGATCACATGACCCTCCACCTGCAGCCATTTTATGGACAGGAATGTCCGGCTAATGAGGTAAAAGAAATGAGGCTTCACATAACATGAAAGCAGTGGAGAACTTTAAATAAATGTATATTGGTAATTTACCCAATGTCCTGTCCCTCCACAATTACACACACATTACAAAAAACATGAGTTAAAGTGGCCAACCCCTTTAAATCTCTTCCCTGGAATCATTCTGAATGCATAAAAATTTACCTGGCTTTACCTTCTTCTAGAAAGAAGAAAGTTTTATAGTTTAACAATGATGTTTGTCTTCTATCAGTTGTAAAATCATATCCCATCAAAACCCATTTAATGTGGCTATAGTGAATTAGGACATTACAATGTTATGAGGCTTCTCTTACCCACTTGTTCTGCATTTCTCTGGTTTCACCATTTTCTGCAGTAACTTCCCACTATTGACTCTTGTCAAATCTTCTCTCTGTATAAGGGATTATGTCACTTGACTTATTAACGTTTCAAGTTTCCTCCAGTACCAGATCCTGTAATGTTTGTAAAAGGGAATGAAAGATAAATATGTGTCGGCTCCGACCTATTGGGGGATGTTTGCTCAATGGCTCAAAGACAAGACTGCCGGATTATTGCTGCACAATCCCAGAGATGGCAAATTAAACGGAATTTGCGCGATCGTTCAGCAGGACGATGATTAGAGCTTCCCACTACACATTGAAGATCTAAAATACTTTATGCTCCAGCATGTTACTGCCTCTGCAGCTAAAAAGTCTATAGCACTAGTATATTTTTTTGTTCTATGTCAGCCATATTTCAGTCACAACCCAAAGTCCTCATGGACTTCACCTCCTTTATCCTTTATCCCAGAGAGAAAGGTTCCCAGCCGGGTACAGAAAAGACATCACTCACAAGTCAGACTCACCTTCATTTACTAATTAAAATAATAATGTAAAAGCAATCAAAATGATAATAAAACACTACATGAAGCGAGGACACAAAATAATACAAAATTCCTGCACAAAGAGGAGTGCAAAAATGGCAGAAAAATGCAGCTGTGTGCCACATGAACAGCAGCCTGACACACAACCTGGCATTACAAGAGATGGTTTTGCTGCGGTTTTGGAAACCAGTTGACAATGGTTCACATTGCATCACAGCTATACAGCAGAGCAACCTATGAATATGCCCCCCAACCTCCTTGGAATGTGCATTTAGTGCAAAGCTTTACACTTTTCATAAAATAAATACCCCCCAGTAGATTCATTCTTTTGAAATGTTATATAAAATTCAATTGTACCATTTCTTATATCCGTTGCTTGAAAATCTGTGTGATAACCAGTACAGTGACCATTCCAACTCCCACAGACCAACTTGAAGAAGATCAGGCATAAGAAAAAGCAGAACCCTTTTTCACAGTTAGTTTCAAGGACTACTTTGTGTGGGGCCCTTTAAATCCAGTGAAAAGACATATGACATCACCTTCCCATATAGTGTATGGATATGTGCACATGGCCATGGTAATGTTTGAGATCCCTTTCCACTGGGTGGTGATGGGAGGTGTGAGCGCTATTTACCGCACCGCGACCATTCACAAAAGACCTCTATGGTGGGACTGAGGTAGCCGCAATTTGTGTGGCTAGCTCCTGAACCCATATATGGCCATGTACACATACTCTTAAGTGTATTTTTGCAAATTTAAAAAATGTGGCCTCATCTGTCAACCAGGGGAGAGGAGGACTGTTTACAACCACAATGTTATAGAATCAGAAGGAAATGTTCTACATTCAGAACCACATTAACACCAGGAGTGAATGTTCAGAAGACAAAGAGCTAACAGTCACGCACAATGCAACAAAGCCAAACTGAATCTAGACATCTAGAAGGCAGCCATGTCTGTAGATCGTTGTAATGTGTGGTCACGTCTTCCTGCTCTTCTCACCCAACAACTACCGAAGGTGCAGCAGAGACTTGTTCAAGGATAATGTCCTTCAAACCACAGTAACTCATTTCTTACAAAATGGATCACTACAGGATGATGTCACCCTATGAGGGGTTAACCGATGTCACACTTTCCAGAATAATGTCCCATATACAGTAGAGCAGATGTCTGAGGAGAGAAGAAAATATCAACAATAACTACAACGCCACAGAAACCTTCCTATTATTACTGTATCTTTCAGACTACAAGACGCACTTTTTAGCAAGAAAAAAATCTTGCTAAAATGTACTTGCGTCTTATTGTCCGAAGGTCAGGGGGATCCAGCAGACCCTCTTGATCGCTGTAATGGAGATCGGGTGAGGTGCTGACGTAGTGCTTCACGCAATCTCTAAGAGAGCAGCCTCCACACTGTTCTTCACCTCTCCTAGCAGTGTCCCAACTGTAACACCCAGGATATGGAGTGATGTCAGAGGCCTCCTACATCTCTCAAGGTCCTCAGCTAAGGGCTAGGACAAGGTAAGAAGAGGACATGTGTGTGTTTCTGTGTTTAGCAGTGCCCTGCTAGTGTTCCTGTGTGTGTACATAGAAGAGCGCAGTGTATGTAGCAGTGCCCAATGTGCGTGTTTGTGTGTGCATAGCAGTGCCCAGTGTATATAGAAGCTTCCAGTGTACATAGCAATACACAGTCAGTATAACAGTGCCCAGTGTATATAGCAGTGTCCAGTGAGTATAATAGTGCATAGTGTACATAGCAGCTCTATGCCGAGTGTGGTCCTATTTCTGTTCATGTGTGTGAAGAAGAGCTGTGTGTGTGATTGAATGGATGTAGCAGCGCTGTGTGTGTAAATGCATGTATGTAGCAGAGCTGTGTGTGTTAATGTATGGAAGTAGGAGAGCTGTGTGTGTTAATGTATGGATGTAGGAGAGCTGTGTGTACTGGTGCGTGACCAACTGGGATATTTTAATTGCTGTAAAATATAATTTTCCTTTTTTGGATGACTAAATCTGGGGTGTGTCTTATAGTCCAAAAAATACAGTAATTATCATTTCTTTAATTGATTATCAGTTATCACTACATTCTGTGGTGTCACCTCCCTCCATTGCTATGTGTCATTTTGTATAAGTTGCAAGCATGTGTGTGATGCTGTACAATATTTCTTTAGATCTATAATTTCGTTATCATTTTTATATATGTTGCTATCATGTAAAGTGGTACAGTATATTATTATTGCTTATGCTGCATTTAATATACTGCTCGTGTGCACTGATGTTGTATATTATTATCCCAATGTTCATGGGTACTATACATTTTTTAAAAAGCCTCTGTTAAGGTAAAGCTCGTTGTTTTTTTTCCTGCTCCATTATCTTCCTATAACTTTCCTTACCGGTTTATCTGAGGGTGTTGCAGGGAGTCCAGTACTGCTTGCCAGACAAGTTGACACTTCTCTACTCCTAATATTTCTTGCACCATATCTGTAGACAGAACACATATGAATCAGAACCAGAATAGAGAAGAGTGACATGGAAAAAGGGACTAGGACACACCTGGTAAGATGCCCATCAGGCTTTGCAGGGCTTGTCTGCGCGCGGCTTCTTTTTGTTCCTGTGTTCTTACAGGTCTGGGTTGAGTGCGGAGGGACCCCCCTGGCCAGATAGCTTGCTGAAGTAAACGTAGGTAAAGTACCCAGCGCTGCAGACATGTAAAATTCACCACTTGGACCTCCAGCCACCTGTGAATCAAAGCAAGAGAAGGAACACAGAGTATGAGGGGAGACAGAAGACTGCTCAGAACCTACAGAAAGCCTTCTGATCATCTTGCACTACCCATAGGCTCCGGTGAGTGCCCCGAGGCTGTCGGCTTCTCTGCACATCGCGTTCTGCCTCCTGGCAGGACCCGGCTATATGTAACTGAGTATGCGCAGTATTGCAGTGTTAAGCCTTGAACAGTGTTCAAGCCAATAAGTGGAAAATGTAAAAAAAAAAAGTTATAATTAAATAAAATAAAAGTCCCCTAATCAGCCCAATTACTTAAAAAAACCAAATGAAGTATATAAAACACAAAAAAACAGAAATAAGTACATATTTGGTATCATTGCATCCTTATAAATCTGTACTATAAATCTAAAAAAATATATGAAAAACTTCCCGTAATATGCAATTTTTAATCAAAGAGCCTCACAAAAAATGTTCTAAAAAGTGATCAAAAATGTTACGTGTCCTTATGTGATACGACTGAAAAGAACAACTCTTTTCACAAAAAATAAGCCCTCAACTAGATCTCTGAACAGAAAAATACAAAAGTTATGCCCCTAAAATTTTGTTGATAGTAAAAATAATGCAAACCAAAGCATAAAGATAAAATATTATTTTTACGTTGCGGTGAGTGGGGGAAAAAAATTGCTAAAGATCCAAAATCAAAATGGATAATTTTGTTTGTATCCCCCTTGAAATTGTTAATAAAATCTCATGAATTAACTAGAGCCCCCCAAAATTAATTACCTATACATTGTATCTCACCTCGCAAATAATAAGAATCATATGTTGGTATTACTAAAAAAAAAAAATGTAAATTTTATAGCCTGTACAATGTGACAATACAAATCTTCTCTGAATGGCGCTGCTTTGATCCTAAGCCCGGCCGTGGGCCCATATAGCAGGTTACCACCACATATGAGGTGTTGATACACTTGGGAAAAATTGGGCATCAAACGTTGCAGAGCATTTCATCATTTTAGTCATTATAAAAGTGTCTTTTTTTTGGCCTAAATGAATTTATTTTCAAAAAAACGTCAAAAGTTTCTAAATCACATTTCCATTTAGTTTTAACCCATGTGAAAAATTTAAAGGGTTAATAGACTTAATAGAAGTTGTTTTACATACATTGAGGGGTGGGTGTAGTTTATATAGTGGGGTAATTTATGGGGTTTTACTATGATTTAGGCCTTTCAAAGTGAGTTGGAAGCCGAGTTGTCCCTCAAAATTTGAAAAATCGCACCTAAAATCTAAGCCTCGTAACATCCTAGAAAAGGAGAGGATGGATAAAATATCATTCTAACATAAAGCAGACATTCCGGAAATGTTAGTTATCTAGATTTTGGGGTAGTTTTACTTCCTGTCTGTAGTGAAGAACATTTCAAACTTTGAACATGAAGATTTTTTCCGAAACTTTGCCAAATTTTCATTTTTTTCCAGAATGAAACGCAAAACTTTTACCACTATCATGAAGTACAATGCGTCACGAGGAAACAATCTCAAAATCACCTAGATATGTTAAAGCTTTAAAAAGTTATAACCATGTCAGATTTGAAAAATCAAGTCTGGTCATGGAGCTGAAAACAAGGGTCGGTGATAAGGGATTAATGTATCTTCTGTTACCTTCCGTAACTCATTCATCAATTAAAGTTGAAAAAAAAAAAAGACACAGATTCCTGCGCTATTTTTCCCACTATAAAAGTATAAGTGGAAGGAAACTGATGAACTTAGGTGTAAATTTAGCCTAAGCCAGTCATGGTTAGATTATAGCTGTGACTTGCACCAGAATCTGGTTGTACTGATGGCTGTTGTGTTTTTCACATTATCTGGAGGAAAGACAAGGGAGGGAGGGTACCAGTTGAAGGACTGATTCTTGAACTGCAAAAATTGTGACTCCAGGAGCCGTTTTTAAGTTCTCTGTACTCTTTTTGCGCCTATTTTTGCACCTCATTTGTCTTTTTCATTTTGGCTCTTTGTCAAATGCAGGGTTTTTTTGCGCCTTACTAGGTGTACATTTTACAAAAGGTGCAATTTGTTGCGCTTTTATTAAGCATGGTCAGGAATTGCGTGTTATTTCATAATAATTTACACCCATATAAATGCAATAGTATAATAAATCGGGTGCAAACATCTTTAAAGAGGCGCAATGTAATGACAAATAGGCCGCAACAACACATGGCGAATTGAGGCTTATTGCAAATTCAGATCCAAAACCAATAAACTGCTAATAGTGCCAGCCACTGGTCAACCAAGGAGCTGCAACTCTTAAATTTTTGCTGCATATGCAATTTTTAATTGAATTGGTCTGTGTGTATCTTTTAAGTTCCACCAGGTTAAAACATTAGGCAATTCAAGGGAGAAGTCACACGTTGCAGTTACAACTGCATCACAATCAGTGATAGAGGTGGTTTTAGGTGCAGTATTGTTAATTTAACAGATTAAATGCATTTTGCAGCAAAGACTTACTGGTAACACCCGCGATCAGTTCTAGCACGTCGATCTTGCGCCGCCATCTTGCCGAGGATTGACGCTCCCCGTGACGTCATCGGGGAGCGGTGATCCATCGCCATGACAGCCTCCAGTCTTCTAAAGACCTGAGGCTGTCTCATAAGAAGGAAAATTCCCATATACTGACATACTGTAGTATGGTAGTATATGGAAAAACAGTGTGGACTCAAAACCCCTCACCAATCTGATACTAATGACCAATGCTAGGGATAGGTCATCAATATTTTAGTCTAAGAAAATCCCTCTATGATCTCTAGAACTTTAAACATAAGTGATAGACATATGTAGATAACTTCTGGGCCCCTGAACATAGTCTTGTAACTTATGTTTGTCATCATTTACATCATATACTATTATTTTTTACTTTATTTTTGTATATTGTTTGTACTTGTACTTATTTCTTTTGGGTCTATATATTGAAACTGATCAATTTGATCTGCTACCTTACCTTTGAGACCACTGTTTTTTATTCCCTGATCTTATTCATTTTTAAATTTGTTTGTAGGTGTAATATCAATAAACTATACTTTTGGTATTTGGGATATACAGAACTTATATATTGGTATTTTTATATATAGGGATTTTTGTTACACATATGATTTAGCACTTCCTAATTGGTATGCACAGCGTTGTCCACTGACTTAATGTTTCTCTTCAACCATTTAAAAAGGCATCAAGCTCCTCTGTTAAAAGTTATGTGTGGTTATAACATACATTTCCTGCATTATAAAAGGCATAAGACAGCTTTTACCTCTGGATGAGGCTACCACAAAGGAGTCGAGTGACCTTCTGCATTGTGTCTGTACACAGCCAGCTCCACTGATCTCTCATCAGAAGCCACAGGACCTCCAGGGCCACCACCGACAGATTACCTTCCAGACCTATTCAATAGAAATACAAGTGGTCTATATGAGCAGGAAGATGTTGAGGTTCTGCTATCATTTGTCCTTTACACTAATTATCCATTTGTTCCTACCTGCTGCCTGAGGATTAATGGTGAAGAACTGCGGTCCACCTGATGATGACCGTTCCGGAGACTCGCCCATCTCTGCCAGCAGTTTCTCTTGCTTCTGAATGAAGGACTCCATTGCACTAATGGACAGAATGTCAGATACCTGGGGTGAAGGACAAGGTGCATTAGGTGTTATCTATCTGAAGAACCATTATCGCCCACAATGCTTAATGCAGCTTATTCACTAGTGAAGTTCAAAATGTATAATTTGACAGGAGATTCTAAACAAATGTATTTGCAGGTTACTGAGATATGTGCATACTGTATAGAAATACATTATCTTTTTACGTGATCCTACATGTGGAATAATGTAGTCTGCAATGCGATGGTAAATAGAAATAAAAGTTATATAGATTTTACATAAAGACTCTTGAAACACAATAGATGAATCGTTCTCTAAACATACATCTGGTGTATGTGTCTGATGCTTACAAGATACATAAAAAGCTCACAAAAAAAATTAAAACGTGCCGCACAATTCTATATGACATCCGGATGCTGTCCATTAATTTTTTTTAAAACCCCTAGTGATTTCAATGGGCGAATTTAATGCACAACTCAGATCACAGTAATGCATGCTGCCCTCTTCTTGGAAAGGATAGAACATTGGACATTTGGATTGCACAACAGGCGGTGTTTGCATTTTGTCTAGCGTAGACCTGCATAGCACTTGTACAAGAAAATCGTTCCTGGCCAAGCCACTTACATTTTGCATTTCCAGTACGGTTCTCTATGAATGTTTCTCCTCCCCCACTTCACCCTAGGCTCCTCCTACTGACAGACCTATCTATCTAATGAAACAATGATGGATTTCCCCGTGGACAGGTGGTAACCTCTGCTCACCGTGCTGCCATCTCGTAAAGAGTACAAAATCTTTTCCTGCGCATCAGCTGAGCTAAGCACTGGAGCAATTTTGCTAGAAGGAAATCGGAGACGGGACCTGTCAACACCAGATAATGATTAATGAGACACAAAGCAAAGTAACAAAGCAATTTATCTGCATTCATAATGTATAACATTTTTACAGTAACAGCAGAATTGGTGCAAATGTAAACTTGACTTGTCCAAAATTATTATAATCGGTGAATGGTTGTCTGTTACATGATGGCCCAGTACAACATCTACAGACTATGACAGTTTATGAATGCGGAGCACATTTACCCAAAGCTAAACATAACCTGCATAACTAAAAGTGTAAAAAAAATAAATAAAAAAAATTAAAGAAAAATTAAGGAAATCTGCAGATCTTTCCCCTCCATCTCTGCATCATTTATGCCTTCCTTAATCTGGGAGGAGGGAGAGATACAGGGAAAGATATGAAGGGAATCTTTGTTACAGCTCAGGGTTCCTGCAGACAGTAGAAATATTATAATATATACAATCTGATAGGATACCGACATTGTCAGGCTCAGGAATTTTTTTTTGATTTTGCACACGGAGTAGTTTTCCTTTTTTCCAGTAACAGATATATGGAATATGAAAACCCCTGACTATAATATACTGAGATTTATAGACTCTAAAGCTGGCAATAAAAGTGGAAAGTAAAGGGTGCTGCTCCTAGTGCTACGTAGGGAAACTGCTGCTTTCTACAGCTTGTATTATCCTCCATGAACTGAATACATAAGGAAAATGCATGATGTTCCTCCACAAGTGTCAGATCACTGACTTTGTGCTTTTCTTTGTGTCATTCTGACTCTTCCCATCAACTTCATTCTCGCTAAGTTCATCAGTCGGACTTTGTGGTTCTGAGCGTGGGAACGCCGTCTTCAGAGTGTCCACGATGGCGTTTACTACAATCTGCAGTAAGATAAAAGTAAATATAGTTAATAACTACAGCAGAAAGATTACACCATTATCATTATATACAAACTAGTTGCACATTAAAGTGAACCCCTTACAATACATAACGATCCCACCCTCTCCATCAGTAACCCAGCCGCTATAGTGGCATATAACTCTTTATGTACCTTGTCTATCCGGGACACCAGGAATGGCTTCTTTACAAATGCAATCCGAGCATCAGTGTTAAGTGCTAGGAATTCCTGTACTTCTTCACTACTCGCAATTTCCGGCACCGCACAAAGTTGCTAAAAATCAACATTGAAATTGTAAAACAAGGGAGGTGGCTCCAGTGTCCTTGGGGGGGGGGGTTAATCCTCCACAGCTATATTGTCAGTGCCCACATCTATTTAACCCACTGACCCTAAGGAATGACTCCAAAAGACTTTTCCGTGCCTCCACCTTCTCACTGTCCATATTCCCAAATGGTAAATCAGGAAGGAACTTCTTTGGTCCTTTAATGTCTGAAAATAACAAAGACAACAGGGATGGCAGATTACCAGCTAGTATTATTACAGACAAAATGTGTGACAATGTAGTGACTGCTCCAGTAAAGCTGGATACCCAAGTGAAGTTGGCCCCCTCACCTTGTTCAAATCTAGCAAAATTGGTGTCAAACATTTGTGCCACTATCGTTTTTAAGATATTAATAAAAGTTTCCAGAGGTCATCAGAGGTCAACCATATTACCGAAATCAAACAAAACTAGTGCCAATCAATTCTGCTACTTTTGTGCTGCTCAAATTTTTGTTTGTGCTGCTTTTGTTTTGAATCAAACAAAAGTGGTGTGAAACGTTTGTGCTACGTTTGTGCTGGTTTGTACAGTAAAAAAGTTTGTTTGTGCCGCTATCGTTAAACGTATTGTTAATTTTTTCTCCCACTGGTGATCAATCCAGAGAAGTGTCACTAGGTTTGTTTTGTTCTATCAGTTCATCCCAAACACCTTAACTTATGTAAACACCTAAACATACCTTAACCCCATAGCGCAATAAGACGTACCCTTACGTCTTGCTGCGCATGGGGGAGTATGAAGAGGGCTCACGGGCTGAGCCCTCTTGATACTCAGCGGGCATTTGCTTCATAATGAAGCAAACGCCCGTCGCTAATACCCACGTTTGGTGCTTGCACCGATCGCGGGTGTTAACCCTTTGATCGCTGCCGGCGGCATTAAAGAGCCTGCGGCACCATCTTGGCTCCGATCGTCGCTCCCCGTGATGTCACCGGGGAGCGGCGATCCGTTGTCATGACAGCCTCGCATCACACAAAGATCCGAGGTGATAATAATCTAGGCTATCTATTACAATGTGGTATGCAAAATCCCCATATACTGCCATACTGTAGTATGGCAGTGTATGGTAGGATCAATCAGACAACCTAGGGTTAAAGTACCCTGGGGAGTCTGAAAAATACTAAAAAAAAAAATAAATAAAGTAAAAAACAAAAAAATTATATTAAAAAAAAAAAACATAAAAATTCAAATCACCTCCCTTTCCCTAGAACTGATATAAATATAAAAAACTGTGAAAATCATAAACACATTAGGTATCGCCGCGTCTGAAAATGCCCGATTTATCAAAATATAATAACCGTTTTTCACTGCGTTTAACCCCGTAGCGGAAAATAGCGCCCGAAGTCGCAAATGGCATTTTTTTGCCATTTTGAAAAATAGAAAAAATTATATAAAAAGTGATCAAAAGGTCGCACAGTCCTAAAAATAGAAGCATTGCAAACGTCATCAGAAGTCGCAAAAAATGACACCACCCACAGCTCTGTACACTGAAATATGAAAAAGTTATTAGCGCACGAACACGGCAAAATGAAGATTTTTTTTTCTGTACAGGAGGTTTTAATTTTTTTAAATGTATGAAAACATTATAAAATCTATACAAATTTGGTATCCCCGTGATCGTATTGACCCAAGGAATGAAATAGACCTGTCATTTGGGGCGCATAGTGAAAGCTGTAAAAACCAAGCCCACAAGAAATGGCGCAAATGTGTTTTTTCATCATTTTCACTGCATTTAGAATTTTTTTCCCGCTTCCCAGTACACGGCATGGAATATTTAATACCATCACTACGAAGTGCAATTTGTTACGCAGAAAATAAGCCATCACACAGCTCTGTACATGGAAAAATAAAAAAAGTTATAGATTTTTGAAGGTGGGGAGTGAAAAATTAAAACGCAAAAACAAAAAAGGGCCTGGTCCTTAAGGGGTTAAAAATGATAGCTGCACAAACGACACCACTTTTGTTTGATTCGGATGATGATGTGGGGAGGGGCTGACCTATTGAACTTAACAAATTAGTTAATACGGCATCTTAAAAACGATAGCGGCAGTACATACCAGCAGTACATACCTGCAGTACATACCAGCACGCTTGACACCAATTTTGTTACATTTGGACAAGGTGGGTGGGGGCAACTTCATTCAGGTAAACTGGATGGCTTGCACTACAAAGAGGTTCGCAATGACACCCGTTTCATGTCCTAAGACTGAAGTGCCCTGCACTTGCTGTTAATGTAACCAAATGGATTTGGCATTGAAATCTGAGGGTGTGGTCAAATGTGGCATTTGCAATGCGTTTTACATGCTACCTTGGGGGACATTTACTATGGTGTTTCCGCCAGTTTTGTGGCGCTTTCACCGCATCTTCTGCTCTCAGACCTATTTATTAGCTGTCGGGGACAGAAAAAATGACTTTTTCCGTCTGCTCCGACTCTTCTCTGAAAAGGGGCGTGGCTTTGGCGGAGTGGAAACTCAGACACAATTAATATGTGTCACAGCCATTTTTGGACGCTGTAAACTGGCGTAAAGTAGACCAAAAGAAATTTGGTCTAGAAGGGACACAAAACAGTGCTATTGCACTGTTGCCTGTTCTCTGACTGTTGGACACATTTCTGGTGCTCGGGACAGATTTTGGTCCCAGGGACAGAAAATGGTCTTGGCACCAGAAATGTATCTGCAAAGCTACACAATATTAAATGTGTGTCTTCTTTCCCAGAGCAGGTCGGTAACAAAGCCAATGCAGACACCGACACTTTATGTAAATGTCCCCCCATGTGTTTAGTTTGTTTGAAAGCGTTTTACTACATTGCTGTAAATGTAAGCGGCTGTGTAAATGTTAACACAGCTGCTTACATTTCCAGCAATGAAGAAAACCGTGTAACATGTAAAAACGCATGTGTTCCTGCAATGTGTTTAAAAAAGCATCACACACGCTATGTGTGACCGCTCCCTGAGATTGCTGCGACTACAGCACTGCCAGAAAATAAATCAGTGCATCAAATGCAACCACATTCACTTATTACGCATTAGTTACAATGATGTAGGGTGACACAATCAGGTGTTGCAGCCACAGTTTGATGCTGATAATGCTGACAACTTGTATTTGTGCAAAGTGTCTGGGGTCCAAGCTGTTTAGCTCATGCCGGATTGTCCAGACTGGATACCATTGTAATAAACTTTGAGATCTGAAGAGAAATGGGTTAGTTTCTGGTACAAACAATGGATGTTCACTGACAGCAAGCCCTATCTAATTAATAAGTAAAATATAGTGTTTTGATCATGTATTAATGGTTCAATTCCTGTCCACAAGCTGAGTTATAGGCTGCGCCACATGCAGCATTTACATTGTGAATAGCGAACATTTGAGGAGAGGAGATTTGCCTGACTGCATTGTGTTAATATCTGCATTTAGAAAAAGGAATGTTAACGCAACGCATTAACATCAGGTTAACATTCCTTTAACACAGTGTTAACAAAACGTGAATGTCGCCAAGGTGTAAATGCATATGTTAACATTGCAAATGCTAACAGCAATGCAATTAGGCAAATCTCTTAATATTGCAGCAAAAACTTCACTGGTGACCATGGGTAGGGAAACATTTACACCTGGATAAGTATCTTACGTTTGATAAACTTGCGCAGCTCAGCTTTCTCCTCCAGACGTGTCTGTAAGTTGAGGAACTCGCGGTACCTGCGGTTGACAGTGTGATACGCCATTGGCTGCAGGGTGCCCAGGGATTGGCTGTCCAGAGCAGTGTCATACTGTATGATACAAGAGACATTCATGAAGGAATACTTTTACAGCCCCAGCACTCTTCATCTCCCAGCCGCAGAATATTACACGCATGTTCCATCAGGAATTGTTAATATTCACGCTGCACATCTGCCACGGTCACTTTCCCTCACATACATTGTTCTTGCTTTAATTAAATGCCTGACCGACTTCCATTCACTTTCTTTGAAGAAGCGACACCCCGTGGGTTTACACTCAGCCCCTTCCAGACGCCCGGCGCTATTACCGGACCTTTGAAGTTGCTCAGTACAACAAATCCTGATTAACTTTACATGTTCCAGTGATTAGATCTCGTTTGTCGACTTCTATTTGAATTAATCAGAATCTCAAGGGTGGGAAGAAACATTGCACCGTGGGGACTGCGAGCGGACAATACATATGGAGCATGCTTTATAAGGAGTAAATGTGCTCATGTATCATATCTAACATTCCACTCTCATCCAAAGCTGAACCCACAATGTACCAGATACATACAAAGTCTTCTGCTCCAGTGATAACCAGGGCCATCCTCACAATAAAGAGGTGCCATAATGTATAATACTCCAGTTACATTTAGTACCAAACACACTAGAATAGATGCTTTGAGAAACATTCTGGGAAGGTTCACGCATAGGGGGAGACTCCATGGGGCACATTTACTTACAGGGTTACCGGAGTTCACTGGAGTTCATATTGTCCATCTATAATGCACCATGTGGCTATTCACTAAGATTGTGCGCCTGAAATCATGAATGTGTCGCTTCTCCACTCAGGTCCGACGGAGTTCACATTCCTTTTTGTGGTGCATGTTAAACATAGGGCTTGCGGCACAGTTTAAAAGTTAAATTAGCCGAATCAGTCAGGATATCCAAGGACACACACCCTAATTTGTGTCACATTGAGGCTACTGCATGCTGTGCCACAGAAAGAGTCGTGTGTGCCACAATTCTTAAATACCTGTGCAAGCCGTTTTAGTCCCGAAAAAGGTGCTCAGTCCATAAATGTGCCCCTATTCATTGGTATGAAAGCCACAACACTAATTAAATTAAAACACAGCTATACGCTTTAAAGGAAATTACCATCAAAATCAATTATGATAACGCAGGGGCACTTATTTATCGAGCCAAGCACTGTGAAGGTGGTGATCTTCATTTTTATGGATGGCCTCTTTCCTTTTAAATTCAACTGTTAAAATTATGCTGATGAGTCTGAAGGGTTCTGGGGGGGCGACACCAGAGCCCCTTCTCCGCCTGCTGTTATTTTACTGCAGCAGAAGAAGAAATTTCAGCACACTGTGTGGGGGGGGGAGTTTAAAAGAGAATCTGCAGAATGAAGAGGCTCTAGTAACACCCCAGGAGCCCTTCATACTTATTAGCCTAATTTTAAAAGTTTATTTTAGAAGGAAGGAATCCTTGGATAACGATTATAATAAGATTACCACAATTAGGGTGCCTGGAGTAAGTATCCCTGGCTTATCATGCTTCATTTTTATGGTAAATTTCCTTTAAACAAAAAAACAACATGCATGATTGTTATGTAAACTCACTACCTAATACTATTCACACAGTCAACAATCAGCCAACATTACATTTTCTTACATAAAATTACTGTGAAGACTGAATATGCAGGAGTAAAGGCAGTAGGATAAATGATGGATCCTGGGCCCAAACGGGATATATATTCATTATGGAAGCTACTTATCATCACCAGATCTTCAGAACTATGGCTAGACCAATTACCTTTATGGTGTAGAGAGTGTAGGGGTGAGAGCCTGTCCCACTGTGCTCCCGTGCTGTTATGGTACCTGTAATCCGGAGGTTCTGGATTAGTACCGGTCCATCAGGGCTGCTGAGAGGTACAAAACTGAATGGATGAAGAGGAGCAGTGGGGGAGGATGTAATAACAGGTACAGCATCAATTGGACTTAACCCATCCTTGTCAATAGGAGGTGAAGTAACAAACTCTGGCGCCAGATCTGTGGACTCAATAAGGATCTCCGGACGAGACGGTGCCCCACCATGAATGGACATACAGGCCTCTTCTGACAGGGCAGAACCATTTTCGTCATGAGGCAGGACGATAGGGCTTTCAGCTGGGGTCAGCGCATCCAAGCAGCAGTCAGATAATAGGTCATCAGAAGAGTTCATCAATGGAGGGTCCACATCCCGCCCCAAATCAGACAGCGGAGACTCCAGCTCAGATTCCTCACAGAGGAAAAAGGGGCTGCTGGGTTTTGGCGGCTGCAGATAATGAACTGAGAAGAGATCTAACTTATCTTTACATGAGCCCAGTTCCACCGTGGCTTCTATTGTGTCTCTTGTCCTCCCCACCACTTCATGTTCTAGGTCAGTGCTATCTATCATGTCATAGCTAGAGATGTTAACCATCTGTGGTGAGGGAAGGCTGTGCTGCAGAGCCGGTTCTTGACTGGGCCCCAAAGGAAGTGACCTGGGAACAGCTGGCGGAGCTGGAGAATCATCTTTCTCAGTGTCTACTTTGAGAGGCAGTTTAGAGAATACATTGGTTAGGACAATGTTGATCCAGTCTGGTTCAGACATTCTTGCCACAAGGGGAAGGATTACGTTACAGGCAATAAGCTCTACCACCAAGTGTTTTCCTGTCCGGGTCTCCAGATGTGGCAAAGCAACTAGCTCTGTCAGTAGGAAATCCACCAACCACCGAGTATGGGCTACTTCATCTGTAGGACTTGACATGGCCTGATGGGCAGGACTCAGCTCCTGATAGGCTTCCCATAAAAGAGATTCCCTCTCATATGGATTGCTAATGCCTTGCACACGTGCTTTAGCCCATTTGTAGCACTGAAGGTGACAACCAGCCAAAATGAGCAACTTCCGGGTTAGATCATCCCGATCTGTTGAGCTCAACCTCTTCTTCAGCTCCATGGACAAATCCCACATCACTCCACTGACCTCATCTTCAAATGTGGATTCGTGACTAAGTCTTCGATACCAGGAAGATACAAAATCGCGGACAATCTTTTGGATGGTCAGGCCGATCTCCTTGTCCAACTGACCTTCAGTGTCTGGAGACTGGATGTTGTGTTCCAAAGTGATAAATCTTTCCAGGTGAATTGGGGTGGTGCTGCTGAGTACAATTTGTGGGCCCAACCATGCTCCGATGGCAGCCATAATGCCTGAGAATAAGAGGAGTACCCAAACATTCACCAGAAGATGGACCAGTAGAAGCCAAGCTATGATAACCCCTGCAATCAGGAACTTCCACCTCTTGTCTTTGTTTGGTGGAGCACTGCACTTCATGCTCTCCATGTCTTCACCTGTGAGGACAAGATCAAAGACATAATGCTGCATCCAGCCCACATTATGTATCCCAAGCCTTGTCTTCCAGACTAATGCGTCACTCTACAATAGGGGCAGAATAGACACTTACCTGTCTCTTCAGCCTCTCTCTGCAAAGATGACATCATTGACGACTCATCTCGTAATTAACTTGTGATAGAAGCTTCAGGATGTCACATCTCCCGTCTCCTTGAAATCTGGATGTCACCTGCTGTAACTCGCTTCATTCTGTGTCTGTGGGAAACAGTCACTTTACATGTAGTCTGTCTCTCTACCTGCTGGCAGTTTCCCTGTAGTCTCTCTTCTATCTGTGTGCAGCTTCTCTTTCAGTTGTCACTCTACATAACATGGAATCTCTTTTTGTGGTCACTTAAAGTAGAGTCTGTCTCTGCGGTCACATAATGTTTTTCTCAGTGGTCACTTTATCCGCAGTCTTACCTTGTACTGAAGCCCCTATCTCTCTGCTGTCATTCAGACTAGTTTTTATATCCACTGTCACTTTAAGTGCAGTCTTTCTGTGTCACTCATACTACAGTCTCTCTCACTTTTTCTGTGATGTTACTCAAGGAGCAGTCTCTCTCTCTGCTGACACTACATGCAGTCTCTAGGTGCAGACTGTCTCTGCTGACACTCTACTTGCAGTCTCTAGGTGCAGACTGTCTCTGCTGACACTCTACTTGCAGTCTCTCTCTCCGATGACACTCTACTTGCAGTCTCTACTGCGACTGTTCACTCATACTTCAATCTCTCTCCTGATGGACACTTACATTGCAGTCTCTCTTCCGATGACACTCTACTTGCAGTCTTCTCTCCGATGACACTCTACTTGCAGTCTCTCTCCGATGACACTCTACTTGCAGTCTCTCTCTCCGATGACACTCTACTTGCAGTCTCTCTCTCCGATGACACTCTACTTGCAGTTCTCTAGTGAGGATGTGTCTCTGCAGACATTCTACTTGCAGTCTCTCTGATGACACTCTACTTGGAGTCTCTCTTGATTGACACTACTATGCTGCAGTCTCTCTCCGATGACACTCTACTTGCAGTCTCTCTCTGATGACACTCTGCTTGCAGGCTCTCTCTCCGATGACACTCTACTTGCAGTCTCTCTCTCCGATGACACTCTACTTGCAGTCTCTAGGTGCAGATGGTCTCTGCTGACATTCTACTTGCAGTCTCTCTGATGACACTCTACTTGGAGTCTCTCTCTGATGACACTCTACTTGCAGTCTCTCTCCGCTGACACTCTACTGGCAGTCTCTCTCTGATGACACTCTACTTGCAGTCTCTCTCTGATGACACTCTACTTGCAGTCTCTCTCCGCTGACACTCTACTTGCAGTCTCTCTGTGATGACACTACTTGCAGTCTCTCTGTGATGACACTACTTGCAGTCTCTCTGATGACACTCTACTTGCAGTCTCTCTGATGACACTCTAGTTGCAGTCTCTCTCTCCTGCCACTACTTGTAGTGCTTGTTTACTGTGAGTCTACATACAAGCTACCTGTGCTTTCAGGCTAACTGCTGTCACTTTAGCACAGTCTTTCCCAGCTGTCAGTCTGCCTGCAGTCTTTAGGTGCACTCTCTCTATCTCTCTCTGCTGTCACGCTATGTGCAGTCTACTCGAGTCCCTGCTTAGCTGTCAGTCTGGGTGCAGCCCGTCTCCTGTTACCTGCAGTCTCTCTCACACCGGCTGCTGTCTCAGTCGCCAGGATCCTATCTACAATGGATGTTGTTCCTGGTAGGTGTGATGTCACGGGAAGGGGCGGAGGAAGGGCGGAGTTTCCTACATAACAGAACAGTGTGCAGATAGCAGGAAGCAGTGTGTGTATGTAACAGCATGGAGGGACAGAGGGACAGAGGGACAGAAGAGGGTGGACAGGCTTATGTATTTTAAATGGGACTTTAAATGTAAGTCTGCTGGAACAGGTGCAATTCCTCTGATGCCTCCCAGCTTTTTGGATAAAGAAAGAAGGACAAAAAAGACAGTCTCTACTGACACTCTACTTGCAGTCTCTAGGTGCAAACAGTCTCTGCTGACACTCTACTTGCAGTCTCTAGGTGCAGACAGTCTCTGCTATAGGGGTTTGGAAAGTTTTGTTAATAGAAACCCCCACATATTACTCTGTTCTTCTAAGTTCACCCCTGAAACTATTTAAAACAGCAGGTAGGGAGCTTTTTAACCCTTTAAGTATCTTACAGAACTTCATACAAAATGAAGGTTTGATTTAGAATTTACTAATTGCATCATTAATACATCCATTTAGCCATAAAATGTACCCACTTAAGCTGAATAAAACTAGAAAATGCATCCACCAATATATTGTGCAGTTTCTTCTGAATACGAGGGCACCCCACATGTGGATGTATTCTACTGTCTGGACACATGGCAGGGCACAGAATGGAAGGAGCGCCATCAAACTTTTACAGGGCAGATGTTTGCAGAGCCCCTTAGGTAATGTTCACATGTGGTGTTTTTTTTGCAATCCAAAGGCTCCACCAGCAATCACATGTTGAGATAATATTGCATTTCCTTTACATTTAGTTAATGCGTTGGAAATGTAATGTGATCACGGTTGGAGCCTTTAGATTTGGTTTCAAAACACAACCAAAATCCCATGTGTGGAAGCTGCCTTAGGTACCACAAACCCCTTATCCCAGAGAATTACTCAGTTTTGTAAACTTTTTAGTATGTGGTATAGGGGGCTTTTTAACCCCTTGCCACTGATAGGCTTTTTCTATTTTATTTTCTGTTTATTGTTCCCCACTTTAAAAAAATGTATTTTCCCTGTATACAGCTGTATAAGGGTGTTTTTTGTGCATAACAAATTGTTCTTCCTAGTGACAGTATTTTATATCCCATGCCATGTACTGGAAAGTAGAAATAAAATGTAAAATGGGGTAAAATTGACAAGAAACCACATTTGCAACATTTTCTTGTGAGCTCTGTTTATACGTCTTTCATTGTGTGCTCCAAATGACATCTCTAATTAATTCTTTGGGTCGGTACAATCACAGGGAAACCAAGTTTATATAGGTTTTATTAGGTTAAATAGATTTTTAAAAATCAAAACCTTTTAAACAAAAAAAGAATTTTCTGTCGCCAATAACTTTTTCATATTTAGGTGTATGGCGCTGTGTAGGGTGTAATTTATTTCGGGATGAACTGATGGTTTCATTACTACCATTTGGGGACTTTGCGACCTTTTGATAACCTTTTATTCAACTTTTATATGTTGCAAAATGGCAAAAAAGTGGCAATTCGGACATTTGGATGCATTTTTCCTCTGTAAGGTTTGCCGCTGGGAATAACTGTATTTATATTTTTGCAGATTGGGATTTTATTTAATTTTTTTAATTTTTTTTTAATTTCTACTTTAATGGTGCATGAACAAGTGATAATCTGATCACTTGTTCATACTAATGCACTGCAAGAACTGTGTATTGCAGTGCATTAGAAGTGTTAGCCTATACACTTGCATAGGCTGACAGGCAGACTGCTTGGTCCAGCCAGGGGCTGAATTGAGCAGGCACCTGCCGAGGAGAAACCTGGGAACCTAATGAAAGTACCCAGATGTCCAGCAGAGGAGACAGCACCCCCCAATGGCATTGACTCTAACCGATCCATACTGTTAGAGCAAGGATCATATGACACCCGGGTCTGTGTTCCATGCATGGGAGACCTGTGCAGAACTTGGGCTAGGATGAGTGAGAAACCCATCGGACTAGCCTAAAGCACTGTGGTGATCGACTTACGTTATTGCAGTATATAGTAATTTTACTGATGATCTCTAATAGCCTGCCATCTGCAGACTATTGCAGGTCATTACACATGGTCCCATTGCCCACCAGTTGTCTCACCCCCAATAATAGTATAATTTTGACCTGAACGGCCCCTTCATAGTATAATGCCCCATTTCTGTTGCCAACCCCTACTATGGACCTATATAATATCCCCTAATGCAAGTCTTTAATTCTATCCTCCTTTTACTTTTGGTCCCCCACTTCTATTTCTCTCCATGCTTATAATCTCCTAGCATTCTGTACTCCTACCCCCCACTCATATTGTGGCCCTTTTCTTCCTCCTCTTCTCATTGTGGCCCCTTTCCTCCAACTCCTTCATATCAGCGGTCCTGCTTTCTCTTCTTCTGGCTCTAAGCTGACCAGGAAGAGGATTGCAGGCCCAGCCTAGGATAAGTGTTACCTCCATACATGTCTGCTAAAGAGTAGAGGCAGACATGTATGGAGGTAGCAGGAAGCTGGTAATACCTCCTGGTCCTGATGCCTTGGCTGCTCTGCAGCTGTAGTGTGTTGGGACTGGGAGCAGGAAACAATGGGACAACCGCCCAACCGCCTTGGACAGAGGGACAGTGGTGAAAGACTGGGACTTTTGCTGAATCCTGGGCGGTTGGGAGCTATGCAGTAGCTCAGAGCTTAGAGGTCCCATGTTATATTTTTAACATGGAACTGGAGTGCCAGGATAAGGTAAGTATGGCCTCTTTTTTTGTTTTCACATCTCCCACAACACTTAATTGCTGAAGTTTGTATCGTGTCAATGTTCCCCTAGAACTTAAGGTCAGGAGTTGCCTCAAAAACCAGCAGTGCCAGAACGACCTGAGTGTAGGTTGCAGTATGAGTTCTTTCCTTCCACCCGGCCCCTAGTGGTTGTAACAATTTTAACATATCACCAGATGAAATAAATGGCAACACTTTGAATGAAAACTGTGGGAACTTTCAACTGAACTCCAACAGCTAGGACCACCACCGATCACAGGAATAGATCCCTGCGGTTCAAAAAAAAAAGGACCCCTTTCTAACTTATTGAATGAAGCGCAGGTTGATCATGTGTTCTGGCCCTTCATTCAATACTACGGGAGCATCTGAAATTTCCGAGAATATCACTCGGCTATCTCAATGACTCTCTGTCTCCTCCTACAGTATAAGCCATCATGGACACAAACATATTTTCCCCATGTGAGCAAGCAAAGCTTTTTGCAGCTTGCTCACGTTCACATGTCTACCTGTGGGAAAAGCTCAGAGCAGGTCTATGGGAACAAGATGTCATCTGTGTGCTGTCCTTATTGGCAGATCAGTTGCTAGGTGACACAATCATTTACCAACCTATGTTTTTGCAGATCATCATAAATGATTTTTGCAGACCTGCAACTCAGAAACTATAAGGAAAAATACAGAAGACACACCTTCCACAAAAATGGACAAGAGAGCTGCGACCAGAGATACAAACTGTTTGTGTGCTGGAAGCCTAAGAGTATCAGTACTTGGTATTTCCACTGAATGGAGAGTCAGGATGCATGCGACACCTGCAGCTATACTAAATGAATCATAACGGGACTCTTAGTCTTGTGATCGTGGTGACAGCGCACCCAATCCTCAGGCCATCCTCTGCTCACCGGCTGTATCGAGGCTGTAGGTGTTGGGCTTCCATTGTGGATACTTGTCTCAGGCCTGTTACGGAGCATGGCTATCTACCCTCAGTGAATTCCACAGCTGCTGGACTTCTCTGCACTAGGTCCAAAATGGCGGACCATCCTCGGCAACAATCCTCTCCGGTTGGGACTCCGGTTCTACCCCTACACAGGGCACTCTCCACTATTGGTGCTCCTATTCCGGACCCCAGATGACCACCTCGGATGTGAGTACCATGGCCCCCAGGGCCCATGTCACTGACTGTCACCATATCTCCCGTAGCCCCCTTAGAAGGGGTACAATCCAGTCTCTCTGCAGTGGATTGTAATTTTCCCTTAGGAGGCCCAACTACTAAAGAGACGGTCTTAAAGGGACATGGCCCCTTATCTAAAGATGCTGACCAGCCTGCTGAGTTCCCAGGACCAACTGCCAAGAGACCCATGCTGTCCGATGAGAACATCCTGCTAGCTACAGAGGTCACCAGCTTACCAGTGCCCCCAACAGCTGCAGGTCATTCTGGGAATAACACTCCTTAAGTTGTCAGCCATTTAGATCCTGCGTTGATCCTGCCAGCAGACGATCTCCAATGAGAGCTTCCGTTTTAGAGGTTGACCCTCCAGCTGCATTGGAACGTGTTCCAGCATCATCCGTTTCTGCTACAGCACCTGTTCCCACGACCTGCGGTCCTGCTACAGCCGCAGCTGCACCAGATGAAGTCTCGGCTGCTTCTGCATCTATCTCTGCAGATCCAGTTTCCAGCGTCAGATGTCTCCAGGCGATAGAACCCGCCACTGCTGTCTTCATCCAGGCCGATGATCTTTGTGCTCCAGCCCCAGCTGATACAACAGGCCCGACAGTTCATGCTTCCACCACCGGGTCTCTCCACCTGCTACCAATGCACCCCAGTGTACAGGAACCGCTCTTTAGCCGTCTGCCGATGACAAAGACCAGGCTGCTGTTGTTCTTGTAGATGATTCTGTGATAATTCCCTGATGGGCTGGAGCCCATAACAGGTACTGCTGCTTTCATGTATATATTTTTCTACATTTGATTTTTTTTTTTCCTAATTGGGATAAGCCCATATATTCTTTGCTTGAGCCAGAGACAATCCTGGACTCTTATTTATTTATTTATTTATTTATTCTCAAGCAAGAAACTGTCCTGGACTTCTCCCCAGTTGTACTGTGAAAGCACCCATCTCTGCCGAACGCAGAGTTACTTTTAGAAAGAACTGTGTCCCTCATATCAAGAGGAGATCCTTTGCCTTTTTCTTTTTCCTTTTTCTTTCATCAAGGACTGTGCCCAGTTGGACTCTACTGTAATTGTGGTCTCTAAGAGACTGATAGTTGCTACACTGTAAGGAAAAAGTTTATTGAGAAGCACTTTATGCCTTCCCTTGCAGGAAAAGGACATTCTTGCATGCTAATTTATTGCCATCAGTATCATGCCTTCTCTTTCAGGTTAAAAGGACACTTTATATTGATGTGATGTATATAATGCATTCCTTTTGCAGGAAAAGGATATTTCTACATTCTCTACTCAAAGTAGCCATATATATTGTAACATTCTGTAATGTTTGATAAGCTATTGACCCATTGTGCTACCTTCAGCCAATGTGAAGTTTTGCACAGCTGTGAACAACCTTCCTGCGAACCAGCTATCTCCCACCAGCTCACCAGCTTGCTGAATCTGCTACTACCATTTGGTCATTGCCTGCTGCTTAAGTTGAAGAAAGAACTGTAAGTTGAATTACACAACGTTGCCTCCGTCTAATCCCTGGATCAGGCTGTATCACCATCATGGGCTCCCCATCCATCACCCAGGGATTCATCCTATATATACCTCAGGGGTTCCCCCAGGGAGAAACCATTGCATCAGCCTCTCTCTCCATATTTCTTGCACACACCACCTTCTGGAGACCTGCCAGGCTTTAGGTCAGCCCTCCGGTCCCCATACCAAGCACCGTGACCACAGCATACCCAAGGGCGCACTAGCCAGAAATTACTGTATTCTGGGCCCCGGTTGCCTCTAGGCCACAAGAAAAGGCTAGGCCACACATCATATACACACACACACATACACTATATATACACACATACAGCTTATACACACATGCATATAGTACCATATACAGCATATACATAGTCATACAGCATATGCACACAGATATAGAGCATATACACACATACAACAAATGTACACATACTTACAATACCATATACAGATATATGCACACACATACACAATGTGCAGCATAAAATGTATGTAATGGTGCACATTCTCAATTATTTAGTGTGGCAGGTCTGGTGGCTGGGCCCCCTTTTGGTAAATGTGGCCCAATATCTTTTTTTTTTTAACTTTTTCTAAAGCCAGTAACTAATGCATTTTTCTTTCCATGGCGCTATATCCCTCCCTCAACCAACTGAACCCTTATCAAGGTAAGAGGCTTTCATCTGCCTTAATGACACTTAGACACAGAGGCTCCTTGCAAGAATCTTGGTGTTTGCTTTTTACGGTCACTCCCTTCACTATTGTTCTGTTGAAAGCCATACTGTACATTAATCCTATAAAATAAACATTTTGGTGAAATCTGCAGATACAAGATTATGCCCAGATTCCCAGATTCCTTTGTGTTGTTTGCAAGTCTAACTTCCCCTTTTCTGATTCTGAAAAAGTTGGGTGGTAAGTAATATGTTTTCATAATGGTAGTCATCCAGCTTTCTCATGTTCCTCACATCCTGTTATTGTGGGGACCACCCAAGGTACTCTCATAGTATAAAAAATTTTTGTTACATAATATTTAGAGTCTGGGAAAACCAGACGTGGACTTTGCAAAAAGCTGCTAAGGTTTTCAGGGGCAACACTGCGCGACTTTATAGAGACAGCCACAGACCTTTAAGGCCACCTGTACACAATCTATTATGTTCAGATTTTAGTGTGGAAACTTTTCAGCGTATTACAATATTGGGGCTCATTTACTCACAGTCTCACGCATGAAAGTGCATTGTCCGACAATAATGCACTGTAACGCAATTCACGTAGATCGTGCGCCCAATATCCTGCATGTGTCGCTTCCCCGCTCAGCTCTGACAGAGTTCACTTTCTTCTTCCCGTGCTCAGTCAGAATCAGTTGGACGCCCCCCCCCCCCCCCCCCCGATTTGTGTCGCATGAAAGCCCGCACAGCTGCGCCAAAAACAGATCATGTGCAACACATTCTCAGTGCAGACACCTGTTACATTCTGCTGCTGTGGAATTACTGCTGTGTGTCCCGTTTCCTAAGAGTTCCTTCATATAATACAGCACCTGACCCACAGGTAAATCCTTCCTGAAATCTGTGATGAATTTGTATGTAATACATTCTACTGAGGCTTTCTGAACTCTCATAGCAAGATTAGAGATCTGCTATGAATCTGCAGATGAAAATTGACATGCTGAGGTTTTTAAAATCAGCGGAGCTAATACATTTTTTTTTTGGCTTAAGCAACACCTTTTCTCTAACTTATCCTCCACACATTGCAACCCTCCTGGTATTGAGCTCCCCCTCATGTTAAAGCCCCTTCACATTGTGCCCCCAGAAATCCCCCCCCTTATTGTTCCCTCCCCAGCAGTTCCACCTCAGATTGTAGCCCCCCCTCCCGATATGATTCTCCATAGAGATTAATGGAGCAGAACGGTCATGCGCAGCCTTCTGAATCATTAGTCTGATGGAGCGTTGAGGGGTCCAACGGACTCCTTGTTTTTGCGATATGTGGGAGTTTCGGCACAGAGATGTCACTGGTCAGCAAGTTAGTTTACTTACTTTAGTTCGTATGAAAACCCCAGGACATACCTTCTGCCGGGCAGGACAAAACCCAAAAACCGGGACTGCCCCACTGGATCAGGAGTTTGTTGGGAGGTACGCGTAATTGTACATCATGGCGCCATTAAGTCAATGTTTGAAGATTAGTCCCTCCAGCATAGCCATTTTGACAAGGCCTCTCCAATTTAGTTTTTTGCTAGCTCTCTGTCCCCGATTGGCTGAGATCATTAGACATCTCAAAGGTCATACATGAAGAGAGACAAAAACTTAACTCTTCTGTTACCAGTGAGGAAATCTCATGGGTGATTAGGGAATTTAAACCTTCTAAGGCTCCTGGACCCGATGAGTTCACAAGTGAATTTTATACTTTGAGACTTCTGAATCTCTGACTCCTTTATTTAATAGCTTTATGACTGAAACTGCAGTTCCCCCTGTCAGGATCAGGGGTAGTGGACCTACTGTACCACCGCAAGTGATGATGGAAGCCGACACCTGGGAGCAGAATTCACCAGAGACCGCCACAAAGCGGGTAAGATTTGCTGCAACGGGATACCACCAGGTCACTCCACAGGCGCGACTTTTCTAGCGGTTGTGCCCAAGACGAGGTACAGAATCTGCAGGATCAGAGTCAAGGTCAGTTAAGAGGTCAGGACAGGTGACAGCGAATCAGAGCCGGCCCATGCAAGCCCTTGAAGGCTGGGACATGTGTGCCGAGACGCGGGAGACGCCGCTGGAGCATCTAGAGGTAAGTGAGGCTGCAGCTGGCAAGGAGGCACATGGGTGCTGCTGCGACCCGAGACATGGGTCGCAGAGGCTCCCATGACACCCCCCACCTCAAATATGGCACGCATTAAGACCCTCTATCACCCTGCAGGCCTATTTCCTTAATTGATATTGACTTGAAACTCCTGTAAAAAAAAAGGTACTTTGTAAAAGGGCGCTCTGTGGTGACAAATATCCGCAAGGTGTTAATGGTGCTTGACGATATTAAAGCTCATCCTGACAGCCACCTGTCCCAGGCCATACTGTTGGTCGATACTAAAAAAGCTTTCGACAGTTTGAGCTGGGGATGGCTGAATGGTGTTTGAGACCACATGGGTTCTAATAATTAGCCTGCCAGGCTACCTTTGAGTTACATAGTGGGTCAAAACAAGCGTGCTCCTGTCTCCCCTTTTATTCAACTCTCCTACTTCTTCAGTCCGCTAACATTGAACATGTCATTGAATAGGTCAGTAACAAATTATAAGAATTTTATTTGCACATCCCGACAGGGATCTCCCATCAGTGATGCGAGTCCTGGAATGCTTTGGCTCCTTTTCGGGGTGTAAATATTTCTGTGAATTGCTAGATCTGAATCCCAGATTTTCCCCAACCTTAACGGCACCACTGGGAGTACCACTTAAGATCACCATGCCCTCAATTAAGTATCATTCAGATAGGGAGAACCCCTGACTCCATATACAAGCGCAGCTACCCCTCTCTTCCATAAAATAGTGAGAGAGCTTAAAAAGTGAGAACACCTTCCATTGTCACTATTTACTAGATGTCACCTTGTAAAGATGATGGGGCAGATTTACTTACCCGGTCCATTCGCGATCCAGCGGCGCATTCTCTGCGAACGATTCGGGTTTTCCAGAGATTCACTAAGGTAGTGCGCCCAATGTCCACCAGGTGTCGCTGCTGGGCTGAATTCCGCCGTAGTTCACTGAAGTTCACCAAGCCATCGTGGGTGCAGGTAAGTGCGTGTCAAGCGACATTTTTTTAAAAAAAAAATGGCGGTTTTTCCGAATCCGTCGGGTTTTCTTACGGCCATGCCCACCGATTTCCGTCACGTACATGCCGGGGCCGATGCGCCACAATACGATCACGTGCGCCAAAATCCCGGGGCAATTCAGGGAAAATCGTTGCAAATCGGAAAAATACGGGTAACCCGACGGAAAAACGTGATTCGGGTCCTAAGTAAATGACCCCCGATGTCTTTCCCCAAACTCCTTTACCCCATGCAAACCACCCCCCTGCTTATTAAGCATGTATATATTAATGCTAAAGGAAAAAATGGAACGCTACCACAAAATGTCAGTACAGACAGCAGGTTCCCCGACCACAATAAATAGGAGGGAATAGGTGGAAGGCATATAAAATGTAACTTTTATTAAGTCTGTATAAAACTTAAAAGAGATGGACAGTTAATTGCATCATGATAACACACACCGTGACATGAGGGCTGCAGGTAACTCACCAGGGATATCCGGCCAGGAATAAGATGGTGACACTGCACCTAGACATCCCTACTGCTGTACTTGCCCTCAATCACAAGATAAGTGCTTCTGCCCTTACAAGGACAGCCCCAGAGAGTCCCTGGAGATGTCTAGGAGACCCTAGAAAGCCCTTTTGAAGACAAGATGAAAGAATGATATTCTAGCGCGTTTCCGGGTCCCCACATTGGTCAAGCTTTCTTCAGGCAATAACTGTTTAAAGAACCTCAACATGACGTGTTATGGCGGTCGCCTAAAGGGTAGGGACAGTGGTCCGGGCACCCACACAATGGTGTATAGAACAAGTGGCGCAATGTGACTGCAAAGCCATAGGGTTTAAATAGGTCCCTGTACCATTAATATTTGCCCCTTACCTCAGCATCAAGCAAATCAGAATCAGAGGGGCCGATATCCGGAAGGGAGGAGTTTAGACCTGTGTCACACACCTTTGCACTAAGGTATTCCTGTAGGACAATACCTTAGATAACGCTGAAACTGTTCAGGTGATGAGGAGTTTAGAGAACAGGCCTCAGACCTTCGCATCAGATGTATGGAGAAGGGTTTTCCTGATCTTGTTTTACATAGGGCCCTCCAAAGAGCCCTACTCAACAATGTCACCAGGACACCCCTCTAGATAATACTATTCGATTGATTACTACCTTCAACAAGGATACAACCTGAGTGAGAGAAATCATCCAGAAACACTGGGTGATTCTGGCAATGGATCCTGACATTTGTGATGTGATTGGAAGTAGACCTCAAATTACATTTATGGAAGGCTGCTCTCTCAGAGACAGACTTGTCCACAGTCACTACAATACGCCTACCTCCACCACCTGGTTACAACATAATTTAAGGGGATCTTTTAAATGTAAGGCTGTGTTGACTGTCAAGTGATGTAGGTATGAAAGGAATGTACGACAAATGTGAGTGGAAAAACATACACTATCTGATCACTTATTAATTGTAGGGACTGGCTAAATATGATTTGGCACCTGCAGGAGCTGGAGGGATGGCAGGTTTTGGGGTAATACAGTTGCATTGTATGTTTTAGTTATATTGCTGTGCATCTGCTAAGACTTACGCAGTGGGTGTGCAAGAGGGTGCTCAAGTAGGATACCAGTCCGTTAACTATAATAATAATGATAAAACACTTGGCACTCCATTTGATGCAAAAACACAGAATTTTACTGGTGTACAAAGTATGACAATCCAAATTCATGTAACATTTCAGTCTTTACTATAGACCTTCTTCAGACACTGAAGGTGAACATAAACAATATAGAAACTAAGTGAATCGATCAAAAAAATCACAGCTATAATTTACATAGACAAAAAGGATATAATACAATGTTATGGGAAACATACAGTGCAGTATATACATATGGTACACAACATCATCATAAAGGGATGTTGGAAGTCACAATGATGAATATGTTTTATTCCAACATAGGGAAACATGCACATAGGTGGACATGATTAGTGGATAGTACGGTATAGTGGCACATGGCCCACAAGGACAGTAAACAGGGGTACTGTAAGATGGGATTACAATTCCAGAAAAGCATAACCATAATTATGATCACACATAATCAGAGGTAAAATGATGGACAAGTGTAATAATGAGCCAACATAATCGGTGGTGGGTTTGGAGTATACTTACCGGATTTCACAGTGTGGAAGAGGATGATGATGAGCCGCAGTGCGTCGAGAGGCAGTAGAAAAAGCAGCAAGTGGTGCTGAGGAAAAAACTTGAAGTTGGATAGATGGGTGGCATAACATGGCGTCCGGACCGGAAGTCAGTCACCAGAAGTTTCAGACGGGAAGTAAGCAACCGAAAGTTTAGGAGGGTGCTCAAATAAGATACCAGTCCGTTAAGTATAATAACAATAATAATAGCACACCATTTGACAATGCAAAAACACAGAATTTTACTGGTGTACAAAGTATGACAATTAATGTTACGTTTCGGTCTTTACCAGACCTTCTTCAGACACTGAAAGTGGACCGACAATTATCTTGATGAAATACATTCACAACTCAACGACACACAGGTATATAAAAAATTAACAAGTGATCCTTCCAATATACTTTCCAATAAAATCAGACAAACACTGGACACATATTTGGACACTCATACCATAGACCAAAAAAAAAATATATAATTTTCTACCCAATCTACAACCCATCACCCCGGTAATTTATGTTCTCCCAAAAAAGCATAAAAGACTTCATAAACCACCAGGCCGACCCATTGTAGCGTCTACAAATTCTCTCCTCTCATCATTGGCCATTTTTGGCCGACTATGAGGATCGCTTTGCCTACACCCATGCATTGTTCTGTACCCATGCTATGCTATTGAAAAGATACATTGACAACATCATTTGCATATGGAGGGGCCCTTTGGACTCACTACTAGCTTTTCACTCCCATCTCAACCAAATTTTGCCTGAATTGCAGTTCACCATAAACTACAGCCTTAAAAGATAGACTTCCTTGATACCACTGTAACCAAAGATACCGATGGATACCTTACAACCGACCTATACACCAAACCTACTGATTGCAACAGTCTTTTACATAATTTCAGCTGCCACCCCACATCCTGCAAACGTTCCCTACCCAAATCCCAATTTCAACGCATTAAGTGGATAGTCTCAGACCTCAATCTCTCAGAAGACAGCGCTTCCTTGGCCCTTTCCGATATGACAACTTACCATGTATAAACTGTTCCCTATGCAATAACGTACAGAAGGGGGACAAAATTCCCCATCCCAGAACAGACAAAGCCTACAACATCAGGGGATGTTTCACATGTGATTCCTCATATGTCGTATACGCGATCAAATGCCTTTGCGATTTGGTATATGTTGGAGAAACTATCCAACATATATGGGACCGTATATCAAAATAAATAAATCTGACATAAGATGTAATTATTGTTGCCGCTCCCCTTACACTTTAAAGTAAACCTGTCACCAGGGACCTCATTTTCACTAAAGACAGGTTGCAGAAGCTTATTAAACCTTCAGTGCAAATCTGCATTTCTGCCTTTTCTAAGCATTTGCATTACAATATAATTTTGTGTTATAACTTACCTTGCACCCTGACAAAATCCTGGGGTAGTCCCAGGGGCTCGACTTTGGTTTGGATGCGTTTCAAAAAACTACATGTGCCTTGTCTGTGTTACTCACTCACTCACTTACTTGGCCCCCACCTTTGTGCTCCTGTACAGCTCCTCCTCCTGCTCTTCTCAGAGGTTACTGCCTGGTCAGCCTGACATCAGTGGGGGAGGGACAAGCTGTACAGGAGGACAAAGATGGAGGCAGCCTGCAGCTCAGTCAAGTCACATGTTGCATCCAAATCATCCTTCCAGAATGACATACTCTCTCATTCTTTTACATATTTACTTCTACTACACCTCTCAGCTTCATTCTACTTTCCCTTGGATGATCGCTAGGTGATTGCTGATTTTACATTGCGATTCAACATGTTACACATAGCCCCTCCTCCACTGCGCATTCAGTTCTGGCTTGTGTTCCAGGGTGGCACATAATCCTATTCTCATATATTCATCATTGTGACTTCCACCATCCCTCTATGATGATGTTGTGTACCATATGTATATGTATGTACAGTAAATTATAGCTGTGATTATTTGATTGATTCACTTTGTTTCTATATTGTTTATGTTTACTTTCAGAGTCTGAAGAAGGTCTATAGTAAAGACCGAAACGTCACATGAATTTGGATTGTCATACTTTGTACATCAGTAAAATTCTGTGTTTTTGTATCATCAAATGGAGTGCCAAGTGTATTATTATCCTGCTAAGACTTACCTGTGGCTTTATTTGGGCCTGCATGCCCGCCACTAAATGCAGGTATTTTGTTTTTGGTTATGAAAATAATAAAAATGCATTTCATGCTCTGGTATCCTCCAATGTAGGTAAATTAAAATTCTGCAAAAACAAATGGGCGAAAATCTCTCATTGGAGAGATTTACAATGCCTTCTTAACAATAAGATGGGGGTTTGGGGCATGGCTTAACATGAAATGCCGTATTTGAGCATTACAGTATTTAGGTCTCCTGCAAACAATTGCTGTTTTTCTATGTCTGCGATCTGCTGCTGAAATGGCAGTACTTTTAGGCTGCGTGTAATTAGTATTTTATATGTGTTATGGATCCATGAAATGGATGAAATCCATTTTTTAATATACTGATGCTATACTAATAGATTATAAATTGGCTTATGATGTTGTATGTATGTCATACACATGTTATGGGAACAAAAGCAATGTGAATCGCAGCTCTAATGGCTGATATTTTTATCTGGGTATAAAACTGGTTTGGTTTCAGATAATAAAATAGAAGCACCAATTCTTCCACATTGGTTTGTTTTGTATGGTTAATGGGCTTCATGTCTGGTAAGGGGGGTTAGGATGTGACTGTCTTATTCCCGCATTAGGACATAGGTGTGTGGATTAGCTTCTGAAACTGCATCTGCACTTATTTTTAGCACTGGCATCTCAACACTTAACTAAAATGAAAAGATTAGCAATAAATGAAAACATCTTAAACTTTTCTTATTCCGCATCTGTCATTGTAATTCATTGTGACTGTGTGGCTGCATATACGAATTCTAGGATGGAGGCCAAATTTGTCAAGGCATCATATGAGTCGGTGAAATAATAACGTGATATGATAACACTGCGGAGCCTGCTAGATGTTTGCGCTCACATGTAAATGAGTTTGTGACGGGAAAATTGATCCTTCTGTATTTTTGACAAATAAGCGGAAGATTGCACATGAAAGCGTTTGTGTCCTCCACTGTGTTCTCCGCCGCTTCCTCTCATTGGGGGGATTTTAGAGCAGCGGGGAGGATGAGAGTAGAAATGCAGCATCTTATATTCATTCTCAGAAACGTTTAATATTTTATGAGCAGAGAAGATGCAGATCAGCTGCTAAATGAGACCGATAGCAGCGCCCCTCATGTCTCCCCAACAATGGGCCCTGCAGAAGTCAATGCAAATTCAGTACGACAGTTTATATTTAATTACCATGTGATAGGCCTGATGGGCTGATTGGTGGCAGTGGTGATGCCGCTTTGACTGGGGATCAGAAATTCAGCATTAAGTTCAATGTGAAACGTGGAAATCTATGCTGTAATGCGGTAATAGATCCTTAATGATAACGACTTATTCAACTTTACACAGATGCCATCAGTCTGTGATCTAATGCTACAACCACTGCTGTGTCAGTATTCATTGTAGTCCTGGTGTCCAATTCATTTACCAAACGACTTAGGATGTCTTTCCAGAATAGGATAGTGGTGTGTAGCAGTGGACTCCATGAAGACATGGGGGTATATTTATCATAGGCCGGCGCTAGTATATAGTCGCAGCGGGCAGAAGCCTCTTGATGTATCCGGGCAGGGCCTGGGTAGAAATTAACGGACCCAGCAGCGGGTGCGCCGGTGCGTGGACAGTAATGACGTGGTGCAGAGGAGAGGTCCAGATAAATATGCCCCAATGATATAGAATAACCCTGTAGTTCACCCGATTAACACTGGAGCGTTTGTGGGGACTGTGATATATTGGGATTGTGGGTGGGATTCTGAGGGAGGGGCAACTGTGATCTATAGAAATTATAAATTAAGGAGGGAGGCTGATGAAAGAAAAAGTAAATTGAGAAAGAATTACTTTCTCTGATAAGATATATTACAGTTTCTTGTATTCGGGTATACTCTTTTAAAATTATGCTAATTCGCCTGAAGGGCTCCAGGGGGTGTTACCAGAGTCCCTTCTTGCTGCAGCTTCGCAGACTGGTACCCTGTCTTACCCCCCCCCTCCTCTGCTCAGAACTTGCACCTCCCTCTGCCTGATGTAATCTCATAGCAGGAGAGGAAATTTCAGCACATAGTGAGAGGGGGGAAGTACTCATTGTCACACTGTAACACCCTGTGAATCTGCAGTACAGAGGGGCTCCTGTAACATCCCCAGGAATCCTTTAAACTCATTAGCATAATTTAAAATAAAAAAAAAGTTGATTTTAGAAGGTAGGATGCAATGGATAACACATATAAGAAGATTACCACAGTCACGGTGCCTAGATCTACGAGTATATGTCCCTGGTTTATGCTTGATTTCAATGGTACATTGCCTTTAATGTTACGTTGTAGAATTTCCTTTTATTTTCTGTTTCCATTATAGATTATTGGGTTGTTAAAGTGTTAACATGACATTTATTATGGGGGGATGGGGTGATATTCTGTGCAGCTGATGTGATGACAATTACACTGGCGCTCGCCCACTCACTGTAGCCGTAGATTTCCGAGGTTATGTTTTCTAGGGAAGATGACTAGGTTCTGTGAAAGACAAATGTATCTTCCTCAGAGATGGTGATACTGAAAACTTACTAAAAATTAGAGGTGTTACTTGATGTCTTGGTGCGATGCTGCATACATAAACATTGAGGGTAGAATCTTTTAGATTTACTCTCATCCTTTAGAGCAGACAAAGTACAGGGTGTCCAGGCCATCCAAAAGGTGAGCTCAGGCCAGCAGCGCTGCTCCACTCAGCTTCCTGAAAGCTTGGCTTCATGAAGTGGTCTCCACTGTAGGGGGAAGGGGTGGAACAATGCCGGGTGGTCTATAAAATGAACATACCACAATGTGACATGAGCAGCCTAAACCCTCTTATGACCATATCACAGCCAACTCCACTTTTACACTTTTATATATAGATCCACTATATTGATTTGACTTCCAGGGAACTATGTCATGGCTAAAAACACAGCAACCCTACATGGTCAGAAAACATTTTGAGCATTTTTGACTTAAAGCAAGTCTTCACTTTAACCTCCACCAAGCACCACCGGTGGTTTGTAGGTTTAAAAAATTCATTCCTTTTCAAAATTCCAATTTTATATTTATATTCATATCTTTGAAGGGCCCTGTGGGGCTTTCTGGACTCACAACCCCACTGCACTTCTTACCTGCCACCAACCTTCCCTCCCAGTGATGTCAGCCAGCCAAAATGCTGAATACTGACAAGCAGACAGCAGCAGGGGTAGGAGGCAGGGAGCGGGTTACAAGTGCTGTAGAGCCTATGATGCCAGAACCCAGTAAGCCCCCTAGAGCCCTTCAGCTAAATTAATATAATGATAAAAGGAATTTTAAAAAGGAATTAACTGGCTTTTATCTATGATAAAGGTGTGCCTCCATTCAACCCCTACAAAGCACTGGTGGTGCTTTGTAAAGGTTAATTATGGATGGATTTCCTTTAAGTGTTCCCTCTTTCCTAGTTGGCACTGGTGCAAACGCTGCATAAATACATGTATTTATAAGAGTGTAACAGGGTGGTAAGGGCAAGTTTACCCCCAGTTAAACTAATAATGATAACCAAAAGTTGTAAGTCAGAAAAAATTACAACAAAAAGCATAATTCAACTAAATCTTTATTTAGTTCACAAAACATGATTAAAATGTAGCCATTGGCAAAGGAAGCCAACAAAAGTAAAAAGGTGTGTGTTATAATCCATATCATTAATTAACCCAAAGTATAAATATGATACAAAGCATATTCCAACAGAACAGACCTAATCACTCTAAATTTAATTGTATTATACTGATAACAACAGAATTCATACATAGAAAACAATGGGATAAATCATACCAGTAAATAGGTTACCACACCAGCCAGCCCCGACACGTGTTTCGCAATAAGCTTCCTCTGTTGAATTATGCTTTTTGGTGTAATTTTTTCTGACTTACAAACTTTTGGTTATCATAAATACATGTATTTATGTGGAAACTACACCATAAAAGTGGCACAGAGCAAAATGTGGGCCACTGTGTCTCACTTCGCTTTCTATGGAGAGAGGTGAAGAGCGTTGCACATGGTCATTTGCAAGGGACCTTAGTTCGATTCTTGCCTACACCCTCCGTTTGAGCTGTATACTTTACTCCAAATCCACCCCTGCATAGTTGATGCCACACAATAGTGAATTATGATAGTCCAAGAATCCCTTTTTGCATAGCTCCCAACCGTCCCGATTTTGCCGGGAAAGTCCCGTTTTTCTTACCTCTGCCCCGCGTCACGGGCAGCTATGAGATTGTCACGGATTTTCCCCCCAGGTCCCGCTGTGTCCGCATAGTAAATACTTTGAAAGCCTGAACTCACAGTACAGAATGGCTTCTACAGACATCGGGAGGGAATCCTTTTCAGAGAAGTGTCGGGCTTAGCGGAGAGCAGGGACCACGTCATCAGCTTCAGATCAGCATCTGTCCATATATGGTCACTGCATCTCCTAGGGTTCCCCAGAGCAGACATCGTGCAAGGAATCCTTTTCAGAGAAGTGTCGGCTAAGCCGGAGAGCAGGGACCACGTCATCAGGTCAGATCAGCATCTGTCCATATATGGTCTCCAGGGCTTCCCCAGACACAAGCTCCCCAGACATAAAGTTTTGCCAAGGCTGAGATTCGAACCTGGGACCCTCTGCACTGCAGACAGGAGCTTAACTAACTGAGCTATAAGCCCAGGGATACAGAGCTGAGGATTTCTGGTAACTAAGAAGTGTTATCTGCCACTGTTACATTGTGACACAGACTAATGCACTGATATATAGAGAGGAATCTTCTCAGAGATTATTTATGTTAATTATTGAAACTATTATTATTATTATTATTATTATTATTATTATACATTTTATTATTTTTATTATTATGGAGATGATTATTAATAATAGTAAAAATAATAATAATCATCTCAATAATAATAATAATAATAATAATAATCTCCATAATAATAATAATAGTCTCAATAATTACAATAATTTCTGAGAAGATCCCTCCCTATATACCAAAGCATTAAATCTGTGTCACAGTGTAACAGTAGTCATAGTTCTTAGTTACCAAAATTCTACACCTAGATAATCACAGAGGTTATAGCTCCGTGGGTTAGGGCGCTGTGTCATTATTGTACATGGACACTGCAGGTTCTGGGTTTAAATCCCAATGAGGATAATTTTTTTTTTTTTTATTGAGATGATTTTTATTATTATAATATGGCTAAAATTTGGGGCGTGGCCAGGGAGTGATTGGGGGTGTGGCTTAGGGGATCGCATTTTGTCCCTCTTTCCCTTTCACAAATGTTGGGAGGTATGCTTTTTGCCCCTGTCAAATCTATGTGAAACACCCCTGCCAATCCATAGACAAGGTGGTTATTGTGAATACGGCCTTCTCCTTGTCATGATCTATCTTGTGCATCTGTGAAACTCATCCAGAAGCTACTGCTAGGTAAAGTTAGTAATTGCAGCTGTAGTCACTGCCTGGTAAGGCAAGAGTTAAGCATGCCAAATATTGTTATCCAATGAGATTCCTTGTAATATTGTAAAGCAAGCTGGAAGCTGATTGGAGAGTGCAACCACCTGACCAAGGGAGTATATAAACCCTTGGTGGGCTGGAGCACATGGTCTGCAGACTCAGTCAGAGTCAGAACTAGTCAGATAGGGAGACTCCATCTTAGAGCACATGTCAGCAAAGCAAGCAGAGGACAGTTCAGCTTTTGCAGGGCTGCATCAGCCACTGTCATGATACCAGGAACCATAGGTGCCTTGGGCCACTGCCTAGCACCCAGGGCAAATCCAGAGACCGAAAACCCTAGATGAGAGGTCCACCATCTGGACTCAGCTCCATCTTTACCAGACCAGCCTGAAATTACTACCAGACTGTGAGCAAACTTCCAGCTTGCTGAATCTGCTGCTACTGTTTGGCCATGTAATCCCTGGATCAGGCTGCCGGACATTCTCAAACTGTGAAAGAATGGAAGATGTGCAGGTATCAGGAAATTTCACAATAAGTTGAATAAAGAGAGGATAGTTCCTTAAACTTGATTTTACGGCAGTAAAGGCAGAGTGCGGCAGATTACTGAAAACTGGCTCACAGTTGTCATTAATCGGGCACACCCTGCACTGCATGGGAAGTGTGCAACAACTTATTTTGGTGCGTGCAACTTAATTCTGTCTATTCACAGTAATAAATGTGTTGCAGAATTCAAACTGGCACCAGAAACATTCTTTTAAGTGCAAAGTCAAACAAAAAACTGGAGTAAACACTTTAACCCACTTCCCAACGTGCGCTGTAATAGTACAGCGAACGTTGGGTGCGGGTACATGGAAAGGGCGCATGGGTTAAGCCCTCTCCATGCCAGTATGTTTTTGCTATACATTGCAGCAAAGACTTACCGGTAACACCTGCAGTTTATGGGCTCCGCCATCTTGGTGATGATCATAGCTCCTGGTGACGTGATGTTCGAAGACCTGAGGCTGTCTTGCAATTTGCACATTTTAATGAATGAGGAGGAAAATCCCCATATAGCATAGTATATGGTATACCTAGGGTTAAAGTACCCTAGGGGGTCTGCAAAATAGTGAAAGTAAAAATTAAAAAAAGATTATAATTAAAAAACCTAAAAATTCAAATCACCCCCCAACCTTTCCCCAGAACTGATATAAATATAAATAAACAGTAAAAATCATAAATACATTAAGTATCTCCACCTCCGAAAAATGCCCGATCTATCAAAATATAACGGTTTTTCACTGTTTTTGTTATGCAGAAAACAGGACATCAGAGAGCTCTTTACGTATAAAAATTTTAAAAAGTTATAGATTTTTGAAGGTGGGGAGTGAAAAATGGAAATGAAAAAACAAAAAAGATCCAGGTCGTTAAGGGGTTAATAAATGAGGGCCAATGGCCCAGATTTATCAAAAGTGAGGCAAACTGCACTGAGCGTGTGCACAATTCTGTTTAGTCGCTGTATTAAATGTGTGCAAACTCTGACTAAGCAGCAACACGTTCTCTCTTCTCCCTGTTTCATAAATTGATGTCATGTTATATCAGGCACTGATCACCAGAGGGTGCTGTTCATTGCTAGTGAGGCTTACACAAATAAACCAGTCCCTGCACGCAATGACAGCTAAATATTACGATTTATGAGCAGGATAAGCTCAAGACACATGTTTACTACAACGGGAGATAAACTAAAATGAAATGAACCTTCCGTAATAAACCTTGTATAGTCCCTTAAAGACAGGGATTCTGTTTATCACCATGTGAAGTATTGCAGCAGCTCAGATATTCATTGTATGAATGTGGAATGGTATTGGATTTAACCCTCGTATGTACCAGCTTCTTTCGCCAGTGCCACGCTGCAGCTGCTGCCAGTTTCTGAATAAGACATATCTTAGCACCTAGGATCTATTGAAAGCACATTCTATACCTACTGTACACATGGGGTAACCCAGTAGGTATAATTTGTATCAACATCCCAGGCTGGCAAAAATAGTTAATTGATTTGTGCTGTTAAAAAGCACTTGAATTGAATTGTCAGCTCTTGAGCACAGCATTTATAGGTTCCCTTCATGTGTTGCTGTAGACATTGCTGGAAGATTTGCTGACAATTGGAATATTGTAAACTGCCACAATACTGAACAGCATAGAGCAGGAGCATACCTAGCGTCCATGCGGTCATAGCAAAACTTAGAATGGGACCATTACTACAACATGAACATTTCAAGCACAGTAATGTTCAGGGGCGGACTGGTCATATGACCCACCGGGGTTTCTAGACTGGGGCCTGTCTGGGACTGGTGGGGGCCGGTCAGAAAATAATAAGCCATGTACTCACCTTTCTGACGCTCTGATGCAGCTCCACTACTTGATGCGCACAGACTAAGACGTTGGAAGCAGCTGGCGTCATAGTCTGTGCGACACTGGCGTGCACGGAGCTCTCACTGTCGGCTGGACAGCATCAAGTAGCAGATCGTTGGAAAGGTGAGTACATGGTTTATTATTTTTATGTGCTGGACAGGAGACTGTCTGGCTGTAAAGAGGGGGGGCAGGTTGACTGTGTACTGGTGGGGGAGGCTGGCTGTATACAAGGGGGCTGGCTATTTAATGGGGAGGGCAAGCTGGTATATGCTGGGGAGGGGAAGGCTGGCAATATACTTGGGGCTGACTGGCTGAATACTGGGGGTACGGGCTGGCTATATATAGGGGGGGCTGGTGGCATACTGGGGGGACTAGCTGGCTATATACATGTGGGGCTGGCTATATACTTGGGGGGACTGGCTGGCTATATACCGGGAGGGCTGACTGGGTATATAGATGGTGGGCTAGCTGAATATTGGGGGGCTGTCTGGCTATATACAGGGGACTGACTGGCTATATACAGGGGAGCTTGCTATATACTGGGGGAGCTCTCCGGCTATATACAGGGGGGGCTGGCTGGCTATATACAGGGGGAGCTGGCTGTATACTGGAGGGCTGGCTGGCTATGTAGAGGAGGCAGGCTGGCTGTTTACAGGGGGCAAGCTGGCTGTATACTGGGGAGACGGGCTGGCTGGCTATATACTGGAGGGGCTGTCTGCCTATATACCTGGTGGGGGCTGGCTGTCTATATACAGCAGACTGACTGGCTATATACAGCAGACTGACTGGCTATATACTGGGGGGCTGGCTGGCTATATACTGGGGGGCTGGCTGGCTATATACTGGGGGGGACTGGCTGGCTTTATACTGGGATGGAAATAGCTAGCTATATACAGGAGACTGGCTGGCAGTGTTATATAGCATAGTATTAGTAGTAATAGTAGTTATATTCCTGTACATAGGGGGCACTTTTATAGTAGTTATATTCCTGTACATAGAGGCAGGATTACAGTAGTTATATTCTTGCACATAGGGGGCAGTATTATAGTACTTATATTAATGTACATAGGGGGCAGTATTATAGTAGTTATATTAATGTACATAGAGAGCAATATTATAGTAGTTATAGTCTTGTACATGGGGACATTATTATAATAGTTATATTCTTGTACACAGGTGGGCAATATTATAGCAATTATATTATCCTTCATAGGACACATTATTATAGTAGTTATATTCTTGTACATAGGGGGCAGTATTATAGTAGTTATATTCTCGTACATAGGACACAGTATTATAATATATTTTACAAAAGGGCAGTATTACAGTAGTTACATTCCTGGTTATGCGAGAAGGTATTGTAGTAGTGAAGGTCACAGTATAGGGCTTAATATATAGTGATGCCATAGTAGAGACTTAAAGTGATGTCCCAGTACTGAGATAATACATAAACATAGTGAGGCCACAGCATAGGAAAAATAATATAGTACAGGAATAGTGTACACAATGATGTCATAGTCATAACTTGCCCACATTTATTAAATTGTTTGCTCCAGCTTTTTTTGGACTTTGCATAGAAAAGAATGTGCAAATTGCTTGCACATGTATTTATGAAGTGTTTTTCGCAAGTTTTGAGTTGCGGCTTCATTGTGTCCGACAAGCCAGATAATTCTGCACTTAAAGAGGTGTTCTGATGCAGATTCGGGCTGTGCACCACTGTGATTCAACAGCATTGTGTCATATGAATTTCTTCCTGTTCCAGTTAAATTACATTTCTAAAACCATTCTAACCAGAATTACACACATTACATCACAGCATTAGAATAGATTTATCTTGATGTAAACCCTACCCACTGCTTTGGATAGATCTAGAGGCTCAGACCTTCTGCTATATCCGGATAACGGATGCCACATCCAATAGCTAGTGCGCAACGCAAGAGGTAAATATTTGCAATTTCTCCCCTTCTGGGGCATCACTCTACGTTTTGTTGTTGCTCAGTTTTTTCCTATTAGATGTTTTAAGTGGTATTCATTTAGGGATGTCCCTGCACAGTCCATTTACTGCTGTCTCCAGCTATATACTGGATAATCCCTATGACACATGCAGATTATACAGCAAGTTTGCTTTTCGAATTGTCTTTTTCTACTAATCTCACCACAGACTACAGGCACATTGTTTGTTGCCTTGAAAGCTTACAATGTTCATTAGCGTGAGACACAACTGTCTTGTTCACACAACTTCACAATTGGTTACACTGATGTGGATTTATTTATGTCGTGCGAAACGACTGTGATGTTTCTTACTAGTAACTGATTACTGTGGCAATAATTATGTTTGCCAAAAATTTTGTATTATTTTTGGTGCATGGTGATATTGAATAAGGCAGAGAGTGCATATTGTCGGTGTTTACATCAGAATCTGGTCCGTAAACCATTTTAAATTCCCCTCATTGTGTGTACTAAAACATAATCCCCTAGGGCCGGATTACAGGGAGGGCTTCAGGGGCGCACCAGGTTCTGTGAGTTGACCGTCTCTAGGAGAGTTACAAAGCACTGGTGCCACCGCTCTGCACATGCACCTGCCTCCAAGCAGTGAGAAGTGAGAACTTTCAGTGAGAACATGCCGCCCACGTACTCAATCGAATTCTACATTCAGAGTGACATCTCCACACACACACAGACACGTGTGTGTACCCTAGTACAAAACACTGCTTGGTTGAACTGGTTGGAAGAAGAGAGCAAACTCTCAGGGAAGTAGTGGCACATGGGCATGGTGTGGCAACTAGGACTAGTATTCATTACTACTACCATTGTGCCAGATAGACCATCAGCTAGGCTAATGTAAGTGCCCTGGATCAGAGGAGCATTGAACTTTGGACATTTGTGGACATTTGAATATTTCCCCTTTACAAACTCAGCACTTCTTACTTTATTTTACATCAAAGGTTAACTTGCATTAATCTTTAGTGTTTTGTTATATACTGTACATTCAGTTTATTAGTATTAAATATGTATAGACTAGTAGAAAGGGTTAAGGAACTTTGAGAGACATTTCTGTTTTTCTCTAACTTAAAAGAAGTCGGTCATTTTACAACTATATTAGAAATTGTTTTGCAGAAGAAAAACAGACTTGTTAAACAGAAAAGGAGACAGCCTGATCTTTACAGTGACAGGTGTTGCCTGGAAAGTTGTTTATAATTTAGGAATTTTCTTCCATAGAATATTATGGGGACTCAATGTAAGTATATTAGATGATTCTTTGTCATTGTTTTTGTACTCAAATGTAACCACTCCTTTCCTGGTACAAAGTATATAAGCAGAACAGTCCCAGTCCCATAGGAGTCGACAGCCAGTCTACGTGAGCAAGCAGAAGAAGAAGCTGAGACAGGGATACTTTGACATGGACCCTGGGCTCCTAGCCTGTGGACAGGGTAGTAGTCTACTGAGAAAGAGACGAACAGCTATCCCAAGCCTTTTCTCAGGGAGATTGGAGAAGTCAGACCTATACTTTGCTTGTATTGCTTTGCAACTGAAATTATATATTAAAGAAGGTAAACTGTTCACTGCAGACCCTGACTCCTGGACTTATTTTCCATTTTGGTACACCACGCCTTACCATCCCTTCCAGAGAGCAGCAACATGTGGTGAAACCTCAACGGTGGCTAGCGTAGCAAGCATTGTTTTAGGACCACCCCTTACCTGGGCATTGCACTAACATATATGTAGGAGAAAATTTAGAATTGAATTTTAGAAATCTAGAATTTACAATAGTAATGTTTACCACTGTCTAGGCTACATTCAGTAGGGGTCCCCACCGGATTTTGTGCCCAGGGTCCTTCACCTACCTTAGTCCGGTCCTGCACCCTCGAACGCAAAATTTGGGGAACAGTTAGATGCAAAGTCTTTATATATGAGGAGGTCTCAAGAGAAAGTCACACGAATGGACAGTCTGCATTATTGTATGCAGTGAGCACACAGACATTGTGGCAGGGAGTTAATATGCGGCTTGTCTTGCTGCACAAGAGTTATATGCTGCCATCTAGAACATTTTAGCTAAAGATTATACCCAATAAAATGAGTAAATCATTTTGAAATCTGTTTAATTGAATGTAATTGCTGGCACAAAAATCTACTTTTTTCTGCAACAAGAAAAATATCAGCTTCCTACTTTAGATCTAATGTATTAAGAGAAGGAGGAATATTGTGGTAACTGACCCTGAAAAGGGCAAAATTATGGTTGTGTAGTATGAAATATGTTACAGTGACCTTCATTAAAATCATGCAGATCTTAAAGGCAACAAAAGATAATACCGTATTTTTTGGACTATAAGGCGCACCGGATTATAAGGTGCGCCATCAATAAATGCCTGCTAAAATGTCTAGGTTCATATATAAAGTGCACCGGATTATAAGGCGCACCTGATTATAAGGATGAATGACCAGCAGGTGGCAGACCTGTGCACAGTTCAAGGCAGCTGTTGTCTGTAAGTATGGTTCATATATAAGGCACACTTTGATTTCTGAGAAAATCAAAGGATTTTTTGTGCGCCTGATAGTCCGAAAAATGTGGTAGTTACAATGTATCAGTGCAGTCTATCTGTGGGTAGAAAATTGTACATGGCTCATTTGTGTTAATAATCAATGGATTCATATAGGGCTGCATACATGGTATTCAAAACTTATACAGTATTTCATAAACTGTGCACATAGCATGGATGATTTTATCCCTGTATCTGGGATGTGTGTAAATGTTTTTTTCACTCATTCCTTATCTTTGTCACATGTTTACACATGGTCACAGACAAGGATCTGTTCAGAGACTACATTAGCAATTCTATAAGACTTCATGAAAAAAAATCTTGCTGTTATATGACAGAAATCATAAGGGAATTACAGTAGACCTCATTTGAAGCATAATAGACTTATACTCAGATGATATTGGACTGACGGACAAGTAATAGTGGATTGATAGGAAGGTAGCAAACTTATACAGGACGGATAATGGACAGGGGCTAGCTTAAAGGGGTTCTTCACTTTCAGCAAATAATTGATATGGTTTGTGAAAGGAAAAGTTAACAATTTTCTGTATTAATTCCTTACATGAGTTCAAAATCTCAGCTTGCTATCAGAGTTGTGTGATAATAACGGCTCGGGCACCTGCGTGGCAATAACAAGACCATGGACAGATTTCTTTCCAGTGGATGTAAACATAGAAGGTTTTTATAAAAGGACAGCAAGCAGAGATCTACAAAACAGAGAGGAATCGATACAGAAAGTATGTTGGAGAGTTGTATAACTTTTTATTTCACAAACCATATAAATTATTTGCTCAAGTGGACAACTCCTTTAAGTTTAAATCCAAAAATAATATTTCCACCTATCTCACAGGGGTGGATTGCTCATATAGAGTCTGAAGACGTCACCAATTTATGCAGAAAATTACACCAATAGATTAATAAAATTAATTATAATCTTTAATGGCTTTTTTTTTACAGGATACAAATAACAAATACAAGGAAGGCAGACATACAAAATATGAAAATGGTAGTTTGAGGCTGACAGCAAAATAACAGTGCAGATATTGAGTACTGATAAGAATGGATTGAACAGAATATTCTATTAAACAATGTTTCTATTGCACTGGCGCATGCGATCGGATTGTGGCGCATCGACACCGGCATGCACGCGACGGAAATCGGGGGCCTTACTGAACGATAACCCGACGGATTCGGAGAAACCGCCGCATTTTTTAAAAAAAAGTGTCGCGGGACACGCGCTTACCTTCACTCAGTCCGGCTCGGTGAACTCCAGTGCGTTCCGATGCTCTTCAGCGCAGCAGCGACACCTGGTGGACGTCGGAGGAACTGCCTTAGTGAATCGCCGGAAGACCTGAATCCACCGCAGAGAACGTGCCGCTGGATCGCGAATGGACCGGGTAAGTAAATCTGCCCCTATGTGTTAATCCAGCCACAACTTACTACATCACAGTGAGAGAAAGAGATCCATCAGGCCACTACCATCCACCCTCAATGCATGTTTTGTCTATTGCTTCGTCAGGAGGTATATGTGAAGAAAGTATGTGTGACCATGAGCCAATGGAATGAAGAGAAAACCTTTTTATGGCTAAATGCACCTGATATCGTAGCACGTCCCGATGGAAAATGGTTCTGGATAATGGCTGACGCGGGTAAGCGCATAGGCTATATATAGAGGAACAGCTGTATTAAAGAGGAAGAGCATGCTCATTGATGTTACAAGGCTAGGAAAAAGAAAACTGGGAAGGGGACCAGGTAGGCAGATGAAATTAGATATAAATAAAATAAAACTGCCCACAGAGAACAAAGGAGTGATTAAAAAACCATTAAAATACATCATTGCATGTATTATACATAATGATAGTAAAAACTAAAAAGAAACACCTAATGTGAACCAGCAACACAATTCTGGCCCTGCATAAATTAAATACATAAACTATTAGAAGTGCTTGAGTGCTGAGGTAAAAAATGTACATTTAGTGCAAAAGAAGTGCTACTCGCATGTAAGACCATTAATGTGGTCATATGAATACATAACTAGAAATATACACATATTTCAATGTGTTTCATGACAGTTGGTGCTTGTCAAGCAACAGCATCAGCTCTGCGCACCCAGTTATCTAATGGTAGTTTACAGATTGTAGTTTGGCATTCTACAGTTTGATAGTGGAGAGATAGTAATTTGGCAATAATTTTTATAGTGGACCAGGTCAGTAGAGTTCTTGTCTCCTCCTGCTCAAATACATTTATCTTGGTTTATAATGGTGTCCACTTCTCCACTTGTGCCTGTCATTAGTGAAATAGTGCTGCAAAAACAATAGAAACTGAAATATAAACACCATCCGAAATGTAAGCAGTGTTTATCCTTAGTATAGAGATTTGCTTCTTATATTTTCACTGAGATTTTACTGTGAACCCTCTGTCAGGACACAAGAGCCACTTTTATTTCATCATAACTTAATTGCCTGCGGGTATAATGACCTCTGAGCACAAGGTCGCTGACAGATCACTTACTTTCCCCTTGCTAATAGACAATTTACCTATCAGACTGCAATACTAAAGGTACTGGCAGAGTTCCCATGTAAAAAAGAGAAACTTTACTGAATTCACCACAAATATATTACAGTAAGAAAGGTACCGTATATAGAGGTCTAGAGCATAATTCACTATAAGATATACAATGGTATCACACTACCAGGGAAGTATACAAGAATACAATGGAGGAAACAGGAGCTGCAAAATTCAGCATACAAAGTGTCACTGGATTACTCTGTGTAATCAATGTCAGAACAAGGAAAATCAACTGGCATCCCCGAGGGAGGAGATTTACAGGGAGACATCAGATCATAGCGTGTAATAAATGTCAGGAAAATGACAATAGATTGGAAGTCTGTAATGAGAAAATTATGGGATCTACAGGAGACATTGGATCATGCTGTTTAATGAGTGTTATTAAAAAATAATGGCACTTCTATACAACTTGTATAATAGTGTACATTTGGAGTGCCCTCAAAATAACACAGCATACAACCATTAAAGGGAAGATGTCACATCAGAACTGCCCCATAAAACTATAAACTGTACCTTATTCATTACTGTATAGGTGTCCAATTTCTTTTATTATGACCAATTTGACCCATTCAGCTTCACAGATGCACCTCACAAGGTCCACTACTTGCCCAGTATGAGTATGTGTTAACAAGTCTGATTCTTATCCACAAAATGTACCTGAACGCCGGAGCATGGCTGGAAGAGGCGCAGTGTGGAAAGATGAGACTTTGACTGGATAACTCAGCCCCACGTCTCCTTTACTTTATCTCGGCTATACCAATGGAGTAATAAAAAATTTTTTCGTACAAATGTCCCACAAATACAAGCAATAAACACATGTACAGTAGTAAATAATGTACTGTTTAAGGTTTGTAGAGTTGCTCTGAGGCGACAGGTTCCCTTTAATATCTAAGCTGCTGGCAAAAGTGAGAATGGTTAAATTGTGCCTTACAGATGGACTGCAACTGAGGTGGCCGCAGGCTGGTATTATTGGGCTGGGAAAGCCAAAAAAACATGTTTTTTCCGAATCCAATAATGTCAGGTTTCTTTAATGTAGCTGGCTGGTTACAGAAAATTGGGAAACTCCACACTTCTTTTTAAATGAAAAAAGTTGTGTGGACCTACCTTTTTTCTATAATCAGATACAATAAAGCAGCAGCAGCCTTATATTACTGGGATGGAAAACCCCACAGTTTTCCAGCCCCCAAAAAACAGCATGTGGGCACCCCAGTACTAAACTACTATAGAAGGTCAAGTACTAGATTGTACCTGGATCTTCCCTGCACTCCGGATAGTGGTGATAACCAGTGTTGCAAGTCTTCTATAATGGCTAACACTAACCGTGGCCTTAGTAACAGCATTGTTGATTAGGCAGCAACATTACTGAGGTGAAAAGGTGAAATTTTAAAAAATATTTTATTCAAATTAAAATTCTTAAAACAGCCTTGTTAACCATTTTATTTAAAAAAAAAAATCCTGGCCACAGCAGCTCACCACATACATGGTAAAAACAAAATTCGGTTTAAAAAAAAAAAAGACAAATATTAAACTCACCTGCTTCTGAATTCAGTGCTGCTCTCTTCTAGTAATGTGTTGGGGGGTTACAGCAGAAATGGGGGACATAATCACAACGAGTGCCTAGGGCAGCATCAACACTAAATACAGTTCTGGCTGAATAGGGTGAACATTTGGAGACATGCTTGGTCAGTCTAGCAGTGCAAATATAGGTATATACCAGCTCACCTCTCATTCCATTGTGTTGAGTGAGGCACGGACCACCCCTCTGCAAGGGCGAAACAATCTTTCCATATTAAATCCACAGTTCAGCCAGGCTCCAAACTCGATGATTTTTTTTAATTAAAGCATTAATAGCAGTAAATAATATCCACTCCGACAAGTGTGTGCGGCCAATGCGTTTCAGACAGTCAACCTGTCCTTGGCTGATACACAATTGACATTGACAAACATTTATAGTTATAAACCTACATGTCTTTTGCCTAAAATGGGAGGTCACTTCCGATCACACCCCTCTCTATAAACCATTATCATGATGTCATTACATTAGTTGAGGTTAAGATAAGAATATGGTTGGCTGATGATATATCATATAAAAATCTCTGATAAGATAATAATTATCAGTTCTACATTCCTGTCCCTATGGTTCTTTAACAGCGTACTGTGTCACATGATAACGCGATCACATGATAGGAATCCAAGGAAACAGATCATCAACACAGCCAGAGTTAGTATCCAAGGAGACCAGTCGGTGTTGCAGCAGAGATCCAGATAGGGAACCATTGTTGCGATGTGTGATCATAGGAGGACATCAAAGTAGCGTACCTTCCTTGTCTGAGACATAAGGATCTGCGCAGTGCAGATGAAAAGACACTCCAAGGTTTCATGGGGGGATCGGGGGTATGAATCTAAAAATATATACATATGAAAACTAAATGAGTAAAACCGAAAGTACAATAGAGGATGAACATGTTAGCAGTATATCAATAAAACAATTTGCCAAAGGGAGAGTACATAAACTTGAATAGATTATTATTAATGACATGCAAAATTGCTGGAATGTCACAATAAGATAGCTATACCATAATAATGATACAACAGTTCCCTTTTCCAGTTCAATCCTTGTGGGGAACAAGTTTCGAGGGTAAAAATCCAATATGCTTCCCTATTGGCCAATTGGGCTCCAATATTGCCACCTCTGATATTTCTGCTAATTGATTTATGGCATACGTCCGTAAAGAACTGACATCACCCTTATGAATTTGTACAAAATGCTTGGATGTACCAGAAAGATTCCGTCCTACTGGATGACAGATATCATACAAATGCTCAGTAAATATGGTTTTATATTTGCGGATAGTCTGTCTTACATACATTAGGTTGTACGATATGCAATGTATAATGTATACAACATTGCTGGAATTACAATTAATGAACCTTTTGATTTGACCATCGCCATCACTACTTGAAAAAGACTTTCTTGTTGGATACAAGACTGCATGTTGTGCACCCAGAAGCTCCACACTTATAAAACCTCTGAGTAGATAACCAAGTCTGTTTTTGTTGTCGGGTATACAAAGATGGAGATAATAAATTGCCCAAGCTTTGTCCCCATCTGGATACAATTTTACATCCATGGGTAAATCTGTTCCAGGATGGGGATCAGATTTGAGTAAAGGAACATACTGTTGCACAATATCCAATATAGCTTTGCACTGTGAACTATACTGTAGTGTGGGGATGGGGCTTGAATTGGAGATGTCTAATTTATTTTGTTGTGGATGAATAGTAGTATGCCTGTTCCTATTCTGAACTTTGCTATAAGCACTTTCCAAAATTCATTCTGGGTAACCTCTCTTTCTAAATCTGGCACATGCATTGACAGCCTTTCTACGGAAAATATCATCTAAACTGCAGTTTCTTCTAATGCATGTTAGTTCACCTACAGGGATGGCCTCAATAGTATGAAACAGATCAAAACCCACATCTTCATTATGCTCGGTTCTCAAATAAAAAATTGCACAGAAATTTATTTAATAATATTAATTGAAAGCTTCCCCTGCTATATCACAAAACGGGTAAGACACTGGTCTTTTATTTCTAACTTCGCAATTTGTGTATACCTTAATTAGCAGTGCATATTGGAGACGTTTTTAGAGGCACTAATTTGGTTATATGTTACTTGCTTGGTGGATATACCCTACAGTGTTATGCAGAGGTCTAGTCAACTCGGACCTGTAATATTGGATATCTTCCATTAAACATCCATTGTAATCGATTTTTTAATATTATTGAATACATTTCTGTGCAATTTTTTATTTGAGAACTGAGTGGCTACTTTTTTCTTGTGGTATAGAGTATGAAAAGGATGTTGTGATTTGGCATGCAGTATAGTGTTACCGGAAGTCAGTTTCCAAAATGTGGTTGTGATGATGTTATTTCCACTAATTCCTTTAAGGCAATAGGTCCAGAAAGACAATCTCATGGTGGTGTGTAGTGATGATGAAGCTGAAATTACATGTCTGATCATTGAGGTGATTGAAAAAGAGTGTTATGGCAGGGATATCACCATGCCAGACAATCAATATGTCATCGATGTCCCTGCCATACCCCTCTATGACTTGGCCAGTCTAGCACCTTTACTGTTTGGCCATATTACCTGACTCATTGTCAGATTCCTAAAACATATGTGATACACATTTCTTTCAGTAGTAGCTTGTTTCCTAGCTCTTGTTCTGGATTGTTTTGGTACTGTGGCCATGTCAGTAATCTACTAACCGTCTCTTGTCAAAAACGTAGGCCATCATAAATCTCTGATTAATAAATACATGTAGAGCTGTAGTCCTCATGTGGATGCAAGGAGCTTCTAGATGATTGGGCCCCCTCATCATTATTGAGGTGTGGATACTGGGTGTAATTTACTTTTTGTAATTCGAAGGATCTAAAGTAGGCAAAATTTAAAGAGGACCTGTCACCTTAATTTTCGGCACTAGGAGATGCTTACTAAAGTAAGCAGCTCCTAGTGCTTGATCAAACGCCGCAGTGTTAGAGTGATAGCGTTACCGGAAACCAGCTTTGCAAGCTGTCCGACAATTACATTGTACCCCGCCGCAGTGTTTGATAGCGTTACCGGAGGTTTAATTGTGGGCCTGTAAAAGCGTACAGACATCACAGACATTTACTAGACTAAGAGGATCATGTTATATATTTTGATGCACCATTACTAGCCGTTTAGCCATTTTCCTTGGATCCATTACATATTTTCTGAACATCTGCTGCAAATTACTTTAAATGACACTAGTCTGTCCTTTCCAAGGATGTGACTTATGCTTTTTCTAAGTTTGTAGTACATCATACATGATCTCTAAGAGCATTTCTGCATTTATTTTGACTGTACATAGACTATATGTATGTTTCTGGAATTGACTGCTAATCCTGACCTCAAACCAAGTATTGCTCAACATCTGATTTACTGTACTCTAAAGAGTAGAATATCAGCAGTTTACATACTTTATAATCCAATATACAGTATGAGATCTAGTGACTAGATATGGGGGTGTGAGGGAAAAGAGGTGAAGGAAGACCATAGGCAAACATCTCATCACCTAGGAGATAGAGAATATTCACAGATGAGTTATGAGAGGTTTCCTGTTGGCAGATTTGTCACTAGCTGCAATGTTTTATCTGCGAACATCTTGTACAAATTATCCAGACAAAACGGAAATATCTTTCCATTTTTAGTCTTAAAAAGCCAAATACCGTAGAACATGAATCTTTACAAAAATCTGCAGCAAAGGAGTATGATTCCTGCCAGTATAAATAAGAATATATACATATGAAAGTTTTGTTCACAAGAAAATATATATATTATAAAAAACATAATTATGCATATATGAGAATTAATTTGGTAGGGGGCACAGTATTTATTTAAAATTTCATGTTTTTCCCCCCAAGCTGGCAAACTCACTTGATAACCCCTTTAAATGACCAGGGGGGATGGAGGGCCTATAGGTTACTCTGCCACTGTATACAACTTTTATTGTTTGAGATTCTGTTGAGTAAACTGCTTAGAAACTGATGGACTGTACAATACAAGGGACATCGTCTCATAAATGGAGTGCGATCTTGTTGGAAATGGGTGTGGATGAAAGTGCAGCAAAAATTGGTAGGGGGAAGACCCTTACACGCCGCGGTCATGCTTGACCGCGGCGTGTAAGGGGTTAACACCCGCGATCGGAGTCGGCTCCGATCGCGGGTGTTAGCGCAGGCTGTCAGCTGTACTAGACAGCTGACAGCCGCTGCTTCTGGTACCGGCTCCGTTCGTGAGCCGGTGCCAGAAGCAGGACGTTATAGTGCGTCCTGGTGCGCTAAGTATCTAGCCACCGGGACGTACTATAACGTCCTGGTGCGCCTAGGGGTTAATTCCCAGAGAAGGCCTGGAAGCCTGGGCCTTGCATGGGGAACTTCCCCACCCAGGGTGGCCCCGCCCTGGGCTAGCTCCAGACATGAGGAGACCTCAGGAGCTCACACTGCACACGTCCTCTCAGCAAGGGGGCAGTATTATAGTAGTTATATTCTTGTACATAGGGGGCAGTATTATAGTAGTTATATTCCTGTACATAGGGGGCAGTATTATAGTAGCTATATTCTTGTACATTGGGGGCAGTATTATAGTAGTTATATTCTTGTACATAGGGGTGGTATTATAGTAGTTACATACTTGTACATAAGGGGAAGTATTATAATAGTTATATTCTTGTACATAGGGGGCAGTATTATAATATTATATTCTTGTACATAGGAGCAGTATTATAGTAGTTATATTCTTGTACATAGGGGCAGAATTATAGTAGTTATATTCCTGTACATAGGGAGCAGTATTAAAGTAGTTCTATTCTTATACATAGGTGGCAGTATTATAGTAGTTCTATTCTTGTACAAAGGGAGCAGTATTATAATAGTTCTATTCTTGTACTAGGGGGAAGTATTATAGTAGTTATATTTGTGTACATAGGGGGCAGTATTATAGTATATTCTTGTACAAAGGGAGCAGTATTATAGTAGTTATATTCTTATCCATCTTATCCAAAGGGTGCAGTATTATAGTAATTAATGTTCTGCATATAGGATAAAGTAATATAATGAATATGCTCTTGTATATAGTTACCTTTTGCTTGTGCTTAGCACACATGTACTGACAACCATTTAAACTGGCCAGACCCATTTCTACATATGCTACACAGAGCATGCAAACACTTTAAGAATTTTTTTTCCAGGGCCTCTTTAACCCCTTAAGGACGCAGCCATTTTGTAGCTTAAGGCTCAGTCCGATTTTTTGGATTCTGACTTGCTTCGCTTTATATGGTTATAACTTTTGAACACTGTTACTTATCAAAACGATTCTGAGAATGTTTTTTCCCCACATGTTGTACTTCATTTTAGTGGTAAATTTTGGCAGATAAGTTTTGCCTTTATTTACAAAAAAAAAGAAAATATGATAAATTTTTAGAAAAATTTGCCATTTTCGAAATTCAAAATCATTGCGTTTTCAGGCAGATAGATTTACCACCTACCGTATTTTTCGGACTATAAGACGCACTGGACCATAAGACGCACCTAGGTTTTAGAGGTGGAAAAATAAGAAAAAAATGTGTTTTTCCCCAAATAGTGTGCTAAAATATTTAATAAAGTAACAGTAAAGTAGCAGCGCCTTACGGGGCGGTGCAGCCATGTTTCTCTTTGGAAAGGGGTAGGGGCGAGCAGCCCTCACCCCCTCCGCCTCTTCCGGGCATCAACGTGTGCCCCCCGTGCTACGTACGGCGGGCACACGTTCATGCGAATGTAGCCTAAGGGTACTGTGTAGGGGATAATTTTATTAGGGGCCATTGTGTGACATTTGGTGAAGTTTTAATAGTGTCTCATCACCTAGGAGATAGAGAATATTCACAGATGAGTTATGAGAGGCTTCCTGTTGGCAGATTTGTCACTAGCTGCAATGTTTTATCTGCGTAAATGAAACATCTTGTACAAATTATCAAGACAAAACGGAAATATCTTTCCATTTTTAGTCTTAAAAAGCCAAATACCGTAGAACATGAATCTTTACAAAAATCTGCAGCAAAGGAGCATGATTCCTGCCAGTATAAATAAGAATATATACATATGAAAGTTTTGTTCACAAGAAAATGTATATATTATAAAAAACATAATTATGCATATATGAGAATTAATTTGGTAGGGGACACAGTATTTATTTAAAATTTCATGTTTTTTCCCCCCAAGCTGGCAAACTCACTTGATAACCCCTTTAAATGACCAGGGGGGATGGAGGGCCTATAGGTTACTCTGCCACTGTATACAACTTTTATTGTTTGAGATTCTGTTGAGTAAACTGCTTAGAAACTGATGGACTGTACAATACAAGGGACATCATCTCATAAATGGAGTGCGATCTTGTTGGAAATGGGTGTGGATGAAAGTGCCGCAAAAATTGGGGGTTAAAGTAAAACCCACTTCAATTTCATTCCCACCCTTTTATTTAAGGAGACTCATGTTCACTTTCTTGGTGAGTGTGATATGGTTTATCCAGCCAGGTTTCCCCTTGTTTTCCAGTCAGTACACCATCCACTTGTTCAGGGTTCAGGTTAGCTATTTGCCCTGGACACAGTGCAAGAGCATCTTTACCCATAGCAAAAAACTCTGCCAGTTCAGACCTGTTCTACAGGTTCTTCCAGCGGCTTGTGTGCCGAAGCACCAGTGGGGGCATCTTTAAGAATAACGTTCAAAACGCAAGTCTTAACTGGTAGATGCTCTGCACTATAATTTAATGGCGCAGGGATCAGCGAATGCCTCTCAGCGCTGAAATATCACATCGTGGGAGTGGTGCTCACTTCTGATATTACCATGTCGTTGATATTGCAATGCAACTCTGGTGATGGAGGCAGGAGACCCTCCTGCCCACGTCACTCGGCCAATCGCAACAATTGCTGTGATTGGCCAGTCAAATCTAACTGGCCAATCACAGCTGTATTACAGTACAATGTTATACTGTATTTTAGGTTAATCCTGCTCTCCAGCAGTACAATTATACTTTGGTATCGCTGGAGAGAGGATCTGAACCTTAAGGGAACCTGTCACCAGGGACCTCATTTTCATTAAAGACGGGTTGCAGAAAGTTATTACACCTGCAGTGCAAATCTGCCTTTCTGCCTTTTCTAAGCATTTGCATTACAATATAATTGTGTGTTATAACTTACTCCTGCATACTGACAAAATCCTGGGGGTAGGCTGGGCTTTGTTTTGAATGCATTTTAAAAAACAACATGTGACTTGTCTGAGCTGCAGGCTGCCTCCATCTTTGTGCTCCTGTAGAGCTTGTCCCTCCCCCACTGATGTCAGGCTGACCAGGCTGTGACCTCTGAGAAGGAGCAGGAGGGAGGAGCTGTACAGGAGCACAAAGGTGTCGGCCAAGCTCTGAGGAGTGAGTAACACTGACAAGGCACATGTGTAATAAGCTTCTGCAACCTGTCTTTAGTGAAAATGAGGTCCCTGGTGACAGGTTCACTTTACTGTAACATTACACTTCTCCTGAAACTACTACTACTCCCATCTTTCTATCTGATTCTTCCTGATCCCCTCCTGCGTCCTGTGTATTCCCTTTATGATCCCCTTGTGTGATTACACTTGTCATCCGTTACTCCCATCTCCTGCCTGTCCCTTCTGAACCCAAATGCACTTTTATGTGTGCTATGCTATTGTTATTCTACGCTGGACGCACCTTTTAGTGCACCGTGTAAAGAGCACTGCACAGTATTCTCTTTAGTGGTAGTTATGGTATCTTGTTTGCTAGCTAGATGCATTTGTAGCTCCTATTTGCACGGTGTACATAGGGGTTTTATTTTGTGAACTTTTCAGTACGCTGTGATAGGGCTATTTCCACTGCACTTTGGTGCAATTTATATATTTTTTCTGTGTGCCATCTATAAGTTGTGCCTGTATAGTTAGGTGCATTACATATAATTTTTCTGTGTTCTATCTATTAGGTACGTCGGTATAGTATAGTGCATTTTATTTAATTTTTCTGTGTGCCATCTATTAAGTGCTTCTGTAAAATTTGGTATAGTTCATATAATTTTTCTGTGTGCCATCTATTGGGTGCGCCCGTGTAGTTTGGTGCACTTTATTTAATTTTTCTGTGTGCCATCTATTATGTGTGCCCATATTTCTTTGGTGCATGTTATATCATTTTTCTGTACGCCATGTAATAGGTAGGCCCATTTAGTCTGGTGCACTTTATATAATCTTTCTGTGTGCCATATATGAGATTTACAATGTCCAAAAAAATGGGACACCAGAGTCATACAACATGCTAGCCTCTGATACAGAGTCAGCTAGCAGGGATGATGGCCCCTTTTTGCTATCCTCCCCCTCATCTTCCAGTGACCTGAAAGAACCTCCAAGAAGGCGCGCCCTAGGATTTATCTGGGAGAAGAGCCTGGGACTTCTATGGGAGAAGTGCCTGGGTCTTCTACAGACCCACCTTAGATAGCCCCAGATAATTATGCCCCTCTGGTCGCAGACTTTATTGGCCAACCTGGGATACAGTATGACACAGCAGGGCTCAGAGCAGCGGCCTATGTATGAGAAATGTTTTCAGATATATCACACCTCCCCTGGTATTTAGATATTTACCCTGTACTCCGCACAGCTTAAACATAATGCCACATGCTGTAGCTTCCCTTCTGAGCCCTGCTGTGTGCCCTGCCTGTAGATTATTGCCACGTATGGGGATATGTATGCAGGATAACCCACATAATGCTTTTTCGGTTGTCTTCAGTGGCATGAGTTGGGCAAAAAACATTTGGCACCAAATCTAATTTTAGAAAACAATGCAATTTTTACTCCATTATTCACCTTGTATTTCGGCCAGCATCTCAGGGGGGTAAATGCTCATTGCAACCCTAGATAAATTCTTTGTGGGGTGCCCTTTCCAAAATGGGGTTACTTCTCAGGGGGTTCTATTGTACTGGTCCCTCAGGGGAACCCCATCACTAATCTAATGAAAACGGAGTTCCAAAAGCTAAATTTTGCTTGTTCCCTTCTGAACACTGCTGTGTACCCAGCCTGTAGATTATTGCCACATATGGGATTTTGCCATACCTGGGAGAACCCGCAATATGATTTTTAGGGTGTTTGTCTTCAGTGGCATGTTGTAGGCAAAATATATTTGGCCCTAAAATAGCACATTTCAGAAAACAATGGGTTAACATGCTTACCAAATGTTGATTTGAATAGTTTGAGGTGTTAAATTAACAAAATGGTGTTACTTGTGGGAGTTAATAGTACTTCCAAACTAAATTGTTCATTAAAAATATAGCTTTTTTCAAATCTCTTGAAAATCTTAGAATTTGCTACTAAAACTATTAACCTTCTACTAACATCTGTAAAAAGTTTTTGTCAAATTTTTTTTTACATTTTTCCTAAATTGTTGAATTTTTACCCCCCAAAAAAAACCTAATCACGAAATTATACTACTAACATCAACTACTATGGGGCAGATTTATCAAGCTGTCTGAAATTCAGAATATTTCTAGTTGCCCATGGCAACCAATCACAACTCTGCTTTCATTTTACCAGTGCTCAGGTCTGTTAATGGTAGGTTGGGTTTAGGTACAGGGTCAAGTACCATATTTAAGGTTGAGGTTTATCACTACCACCAATCCCTGCAGTCCTACCCTTCCCACTTTTCAAAAAGTGGACGGTCGCAATTTCTTGCATACAAGTCTTTATAACCCCCCCTCATGGCAAAGATATGAGGTAGGGCAAGGGTAGGACCATGGTTGCCATCATCGTGGATTCATTGGGAATGTGTTCTTGTTTTGCAATCAATGGGTGGGCCCACAGCATGTGCTGGGGCTACCTATCTATATACTGAGGGAGCATGTGCTTGGACTATCTATATACAGTCATGGCCAAAAGTTTTGAGAATGACACAAATATTATATTTTTACATGATCTGTTGCCCTCTGGTTTTTATGTGCGTTTGTCAGATGTTTTTATCACATACAGAAATACAAGTGCAATCATATTATGAGTAAAAAAAAACTTTTATTGACAGTTAGAATGAGTTAATGGAGCAAGTCAATATTTGCAGTGTTGACCCTTCTTCTTCAGGACCTCTGCAATTCTCCCTGGCATACTCTCAATCAACTTCTGGACCAAATCCTGACTGATAGCAGCCCATCCTTGCACAATCAATGCTTGCATTTTGTCACAATTTGTTGGTTTTCGTTTGTCCACCCGTCTCTTGATGATTGACCACAAGTTGTTAATGGGATTAATATCTGGGGAGTTTCAAGGCCATGGACCCAAAATCTCTATGTTTTGTTCCCTGAGCCATTTAGTTATCACCTTTGCTTTATGGCAAGGTGCTCCATCATGCTGGAAAAGGCATTGTTGATCACCAAACTGCTCTTGGACGGTTGGGAGAAGTTGCTCTTGGAGGACATTATGGTACCATTCTTTATTCATGGATGTGTTTTCAGGCAAGACTGTGAGAGAGCCGATTCCCTTGGTTGAGAAACAACCCTACATATGGATGGTTGCAGGATGCTTTACAGTTGGCATGAGACAAGGCTGGTGGTATCGCTCACCTTGTCTTCTCCGAACAAGCTGTTTTCCAGATGTTCCAAACAATCAGAAAGGGGATTCATCAGAGAAAATGACTTTACCCCAGTCCTCAGCACTCCACTCCCTGTACCTTTTGCAGAATATCAGTCTGTCTCTGATGTTTTTTCTGGAGAGAAGTGGCTTCTTTGCCGCCCTCCTTGACACCAGGCCTTGCTCCAACAGTCTCCGCCTCACAGTGCGTGCAGATGCACTCACACCTGCCTGCTGTCATTCCTGAGCAAGCTCTACGCTGCTGGTAGCCAGATCCCAAAGCGAAACACTTTTATAGACATCCTGTGCTTGCTGTCCTTCTTGGGCGCCCTGGAATCCTTTTGGCAACATGGAACTCTCTTCATGATAGCATGATTGGGTTTACTGAGGTGCAATTTTTTTCTAGCTGCGATCTCTTCCCTGTTCGGGCCATTTTGGCAGTGCAATGTTGACTCGCACGGTTTCTCAGAGGATAAACCATGTTAACGAGAGAAAAATGATGCCAATCAGCAGCCCGCCTTTTACATTGTCCATGTGTTCTTCTTACTTAAAGAGGAACCTTCACCAGGAGACCCATTTTAGCACTCACCCGTCCCACAGCGTAGTCTTTTACTAATATCACGCCAAAGAGGTGGTTTTGTGATCATCATTGTAAAATTTACGGGTTTGTACAGAAACAAAAGAAGCAGTTACTATTTTATTCTACCTTTCAAGTAAGCAGAATGCTTGACTAGGCACAGGCACTAGGCACTGGAGTGGCTGAAAGGACAGTTCCCCCCCCCCCCCACCCCTTGGGAAACTGCGGTTTCAAATATATGGAACCCAGTCACTTGGCTAGCGATGCCCCCGCTCCTCTGCATCCGCCAATCCCGAGTGAGGGGTTATCATATATTTGAAAAGACACATGGAGGAGCAGTTTTCCAAGGGTGGGGGGGGGGACTGCTCCTTTCCAGCCACTCCCAGGAGACAAGTGCCTAGTCAAACAGCAGATGCTAATGAAAGGTTCTACATAACATATCTTTTTTTCTGTAAAACCTATTTTTTTTATACAAAAACACTTTGGCAGTGTATGTACTATGCTCTGTGGGGACTGGGGGAGTGCTAAAAATGGGTCTCCTGGTGTCAGGTTCCCTTTAATCATGACAGATTGATCTCCAGCCCTGTCCTCATCAACACCTACACCTGTGTTAATGGAGCAATCACTGAAACAATGTTAGATCCTCCTTTTAAGGCAGGCCTGCAACGAAGTTGAAATGTGTTTTGGGGGAAAAAGTTTACAGTACATGCACTAGGGGATTTTAGGAAAAGAAAAGGGTATGGACTGAGGGTAGTAGCACATGATTGCATAGAGATGGTGAAAAATGGTAAAACCGCAAAAAAAATAAATGACCTCTAAGACGTATAAATATTTTGTGAGGGCCATGACACTTAACACTAGACACAAAACACAAGATAGATGAGAAAAGTTAGTAGCAGTAGAAGATAATACTCCTATTGTATGGAGTAGAATATACAGAAATATTAGACACTGTTCTTTGGGCTGGAACCACAGATTAATCCAGCATAGCATTTTGCATATGATTTACTTTTCACCAGCACAGTTATAAAATATAAAATGAGAATGAGGATGAGGGCTGATGACAGATGTTTAAGGTATGGTGAAAAAGAAGCAGACTTTATTCACGTAATTTGGTTTTGCCCAATTTTGGGTTTTGGCAAAGGGGCTTTGCGTATATCTCGAATCTTTTAAAAACAAAAATGCGGGTGGCTATTATGTGTGATACGGAGGGATGCGGAGGACATCAAGATTCACAGCTTTCGATGCATAGAGTAATGCACCTGGGACAAGTGTGTATTAGTAGAAATTGGGGGAACGCAGAAGCTATTCCTAAAGAAGGTTGGATTACATTGGTTAAGAAAATTATGCAATATGAAGAAGTTTGGTTCAGAAGACAAGTAGTGGTAGGATGGAAAAAATGGGAAAGTTTATGGGGTAAATGGAGCCCTGAACCCTAGCCAGGAGGAATTTTTTTTTTCCCGTCGGTATGGGGAGGGGGGGATGAAGGGGAGGAAAGGTTATTTGTGATTCAATGTATTTGTAGGTAGCTATGATTAAATTAAAGAAGGAGTGTTTTGTTATAAAGAAAATAAATCGAGGGTGCACGGCTACCATTGTAGGAAATGACATGTATTGGAATTTGTTTTGTAATTCTTTTTATTGATGCTAATAAAAATTTGCTGGTCCTTCTTGTGCGCCCCGGAGCATTTTTGGCAACAATGGAACCTCTCTTGATGATGCGATAGATTGGTGACTGAGGTGCAATCTTTCTAGCTGCAATACTCTTCCCTGTTGCCAGTTTTGTGCACTGCAATGATGACTGCACATGTTTCTTTAGAGATAACCATGGTTAACAGAAGAGAAACAATGATGCCAAGCACCAGCCTCCTTTTGAAGTGTCCAGTGCTGTGATTCTTACTTAATCATGACAGATTGATCTCCAACCCTCTCATCAACACAAACTGATCACCAGCTGATCACTCTTTATAACAATGCAAATTGCCCATTATTAAACCTGATCGTAGAACTTTGTATAAAATAAATTTGTAATAATTCTCAAAACTTTTGGGCCATGACTGTACTAAGGGGCAGGGGCGTTGCTAGGCTGGTAAAAGATCTGGGACACAGGCCTTAAAGGGGTATTCCAGGAATCAGCATAATTCATTTACAAAGGGGTCCTTAAAATATGAGCTTATATGTAATTAGTTGTTATTTAAAATTTTGCTCCCTTTATCAGAAAAATGCTGGTGACATACACTGTGATAGAGAATTAAAATGCTACTGGCCCTTTAATCAGTCCGTTAATTTCCTCCGCGCAGTCCGTTGCAGAGCATACACAGGACAGAAGATGGTGTTGTGGTGATGGCAGTTACACATCATTACTATGGTAACAGAGCAAGAAAACCTGTTAGATCATCACTAGGAGCAGAGCATGAGAGGGAGGAGGAGTTACTGAGAACTAAAGGATCTTGGGACTCGTAGTGTCCAGTGGCAGCCATCTTTGTGATAACTTTAGAGAGGCCATAAAACTTTGTGAATCATAAAATCAAACTATTTAAGCTTAATTTTGTGGCTAATGACATTAAGTTTTGTTAGATTCATTTATTTATAGCATTATGGGTTTTTGTATCAGACGATCATATTCCCGGAATACCCCTTTAATGCATATGCATTGAATTTTCAGTAGTGACCAACTGAAAATACAGGAGAAATCTCTACCTATTCCATCCAGTGACAGATGGTGTCCTCCCTGTGAAGTTAACCGCACATATATATTTTGTTCTTCACTGTTCCTACATGTCATGTCATGTTAACACAATAAAGATCATTTAACCCCTTACTTTACAATTTACTTAGTTTTATTGCTGTTTTAGCTCCTATCACTATCTATGCTACTCAATGTAAAATCCAAGGGTGTGGGCGGGGGCTTTCTAAGCAGACACATTACTGTATTATCCATCTAGTTCTGAGAGGTGACAAGAGGGGTGACAATGTGGTTAGATTATCAGGGTACAGGGTTTATATGCACTTTCATCTGGCTTCTAACATTGTACTGACACACTGACACATAGAGAGAGGAGACAGATCAGAGATGCATGTGTTGATTACACAGAGGCTGGTAGACACAGGCTGATAAAGCATTACAGTGTTACACTGTGAGCCCTGCTACATCTCACAGACATGTGCCTTTCTCCCCCTTCCTCCGAGATCACTTATCTCCTTGTAGCTTGTAGTTTGCAGCCTCTCTCTCTGCTCACATGTGCTGACAGGATGTGATCAGTAAGTGTCTCTGAGCTCCAGACAGGGGGCATGGCCATGGCCACACAGCATAGACAGACACAAATCTCATCTGCACCATGTCACACAGAAATCCAACATGGCCGCCACCCGATCCTAAGGCAGAAGTTACTGGATCGTGTCTAGGGGAAACTGAAATTGTGTAGAGCAGGACTGAAATGCGATCATTTTTCAATTACCAGGATGAAGGATTGTAAACCAAACACACCGGCATACTTGTGTGTGCCCCCTCTTGCAGGATCTGCTATACTTTTAGTTTCTTATGCCCTGGTTTATACAAAAAAGGTTTTAGAATTATGCAAATGAGCCTGAGGGGCTCAAGGTTCCATGGGTTTTAATGGAGCCTTGAGCATGGGAAGTTTAAAGAAGAACAGATCATATGAGAAGGATCACACACCAGTATGTCAGTGTGCTGGGTTTACAATCCTCCATCTTGGTGGTAGAGGTCCTTTGAATTCAGTACCACTGACACAATCTTTAAAACTTTCATCTTCTCTTTATTCATAATACAAACATTGTATGAAAAGTGTTTTAAAGACCAGTAGAACTCCATATATATTATTTTTATCTATATTTTTACTATTTTTCAGAGCCCCTAGGCTCATTATACCCTATTTTTTGTACCATTCTGCAAAGTCCCCTATTTATAATAACCCCCAGCATTGTGGTATCATCTTTCTCAGTGTCAAATTGAAAAAAAAGACATACACCAGGGGTGCAATGATGGATCTGGGAGCCAAAAGCTCTGTCTGTTCCTCTGGCTCAGCTCCATCATTGAGACTCTGCTGCTCCTGTGGACGGGAGAGGATGCCATGTGCAATGTACCGTATATACTCAAGTATAAGCCGAGGCCCCTAATTTTACCACAAAAACCTGGGAAAACCTATTGACTCGAGTATAAGCTGAGGGTGGGAAATGTATTGGTCACAGCCTCCCCAGTATATAGCCTGCCGGACCCTGCCCCATAGTATATAGCCAGCACCTGCCCCAGTATATAGCCTGCTAGCCCATATCCCCCAGTATATAGCCAGCCCCCTTCCCCAGTATATAGCCAGCCCCCTGCCCCAGTATATAGCCAGCAGCGCGGGGAAGCCAGAAAGGTGAATTTTGATATATATTTTTAATCGAGTGTAAGCCGAGTTTGGGCTTTCAGCACATTTTTTGTGCTGAAAAACTAGGCTTATACTTGAGTATATATGGTAATATGATTGTTCTTGTCGGCTTCAGAGCAGTGTCAGGAAAAGTCAGGGTATCTTCTGCAGGTGGGATGGCATGCTTTTATTTACAGCAAAAATTAAAGAACTGGGAGAGGGGTTAAAAAAGTGTGATTTACAAAAATTGTGCCATTATAAATGGGGGTATTATAAATTTGGGTTCTACAGGAAAAGGCAAAGGGATGTTAAAGAAAAATGAGAAAGTTTATATGGGGAGTAAAAGAAAAGGTGGGTACAGAATCAAGGGCACAATGGGGGGTGGGAGACTACTGAAAGCGGGCATCATAGGTAGGGGCTAAAGGAAGGAGGGCTTTATATGGAATGGTGTAGTAGGAAGGGAGATATTATCAATTGCTTGGCCTCAAAAGGGGGATATTACATTGTGTGGGAGCCATGAAGGGGCATTTTATTGTTATATTTTCCTACAGCCCTTATGGCAGCTTTTAACCTGGTGCAGGCTAAAGTAGTTACAATGGCTGTATTGCTGCGGAATTGTGAAAATATTTGTCAGTATTGGTGCTGTGTTTGATCTGAGTAGGACTTGAGTCCTGAAGAATTTCCATATTTTGCAATTTTTTCATTGTCCCAAAAGCTTGGAGGTATGTATTGAACCCCATATGTGTAATTAATATGCCCCAGAAGTATAATAAGTAATAGATTGTCTGTACGATTTTCCCCTTAAGACACAGTTAGTAGTATGTGGAGGAATGTTTTATGCGGTGTATATGCACGTGATAGGTGATTCCTCTCACTGGTTAATAACACATTCTGTAAGCTAGTTGTATTGCTCCTGGACAAATGTATAGAGGATGTACAGTGAGATGTGTTTGGAGGATTTTAGGTCTCTTGCACTTGTTTGAGGAGAATATTTGGTCTCCTTCAGTCCCACATGTCAATCACACAGCACCCACATGGGGGCACTGCAATAGACGCTGGAGGGGTGGAATTTATACTGACACCACATGCTATATTGACATCTGTGCACAGTGATAGCTTTAGTGTCAGTGCACTGGGGGAAGCTTTATAACATACATTGTAAAGAGACATCACTCAATGCTAGGATGCCCTGGGACATGAAACTGAATTTATTATTACCGTACATCTCTCCTCAGCAAACACTTGACTTCTCACATTGTGATACAGGAAAAAATCAAGATTATTATCACCAAGAGTTGTTGAGCAGCAGGCACAGAAGGATGTGAAGCCGTAACTGACTGGGGGCATGTGTCCCCAGGGTCCGCCAGTATGGATACATGATGTGTTATCTGAACAACCCAAGCAGCAGAATATAATGCAAAGATACAAATGCCAGTACTGTGTGCAAGAAAAGTGGTTACAATGGCTGTGGAATTGTGAAAATATATGTCAGATTTGGTGCTGGGTTTGGTTTTCACCTTTTTGACAGTCTGCACTATGTTTATTTCATATGCTTAAAGAAGATTTGCCATCAAACTTAAACATGATAAACCAGGGATGCTTACTCCTACCCAGGCACAGTGATTATCGTCTTATATATCGTCTTATAACCACACTCACCATATAGCCTACTTCTTTCTAAAATCAACTTTTTAAATATTGTAAATAAGCCAGAAGGGTCCTCTGTTCTATAGCTTCACGGGATGTTACACTGTGCAAGGAGCACTTCCCCCTCCTACTGTGTGCTGAAACTTCCTATGCTGCTGTGAGATTATGTCAGACAGAGAAGTGGTGAAGGAGCAGTGGGAGGCTGATACAGTGTAACAGCCTATGGGGCTCTGTAAATACCCCACAGAGCCCTGCAGGATCATTACCATAATAGTTGAATTTAGAAGGAAGGAGACCATAGACAACAAATGTAACATGATTATTCTAGTCATGATGCCTGGGTCTATGAATAAATGCTTTGTCATGCTGGATGATGGTAGATTTCATACACCTCCATAACAGAAAATACTGAAAACATTCTCAATTAACAGGAGTGGTGTTCGTAAATTGTTCTGTATTAAGATCATACAGATAATGGTATCAGGTTCCTCCTAGGGACAGATCATCCAAGGACAAAATGTTTGATTTATCAAGCAGTCTAAAAGTAAGAATGTTCTTAATTGCCCATGGTAACCAATTACAGCTCAGCTTTCATTTTACCAGTGCTCATGAATATTTTAAAGGGGAGCTTTAATTGGTTTCCATGGGCAACTAGAACATTCTTACTATTAGCTTGATAAATCTGCACCAAAGTCTTCATTGGACAGATTCTTTCTGGGACAGATACATGCAAGTACAAATCCCTCAAGAACCATAGTCCAGAGCTTTCCAGGTAAAGATCCTGGCACGATTAGGATGATATCATCCCAGGGACAGACCCTTAAACACAAAGTCAAGATTTTTATAGTAACTGATCCTCCAAGGGACAGGTTCTTGGCCTTGGCTGCTCTTAATCCTGAGCGCACAGAATATCTATCTCTATCACTAAGGATATTGTGAATTTCTAATGATTATAAAATAAATCCACTTTGAACACTCAGATAAGAAAAACTGAGTAGACTTATTCTTCTGGGTCACTCTATAAGTGTATGCCCCCTCTGCAGGGTTATCATAGAGCACAGAACAGATGCAGGATGACAGATTATAGGAGACCTTCAGATAGAATTGCCTTTGAGAGCTTTCATTCTTCTTTGATGTACATTTAAATGTGTTTTGTGCTGCCTGTCAGAAGCCATGTAAAACAGGTAGAAGGTGAGAGTCTTCTGTATTAAAATGCCGTCCATCTTATTCATCCTGAGCGCCGTGACTCCATCCAAGACTGAAGCAGCGCACACAATGTGCCGCTTTCATCACTTTTCTCTCCTCTATGAAGGGCCTTGTAATGTGTTCCTGTCACTTCTTTTCCCGCCCGGAAAATATGGATGTCAAGAAACCATTATCATGACATCAATCACCCAGGAATTATGAGTTAGTGCAGAATGTGTCATCTCTGCTTTCACTTCAAAGTTTTGTCCTAAACACAAATGACTTCAAAACAGATGGTCCAAAATATAGCAGACACCGGTACAACAACGTGAGAGGAGGCACCTTCATGATTTTGTGCATTTTTGATGGAGTTGTAACAGGAGAAAAACATTACTATATTTACCTGTAGAATATAGAGTGAAAGCATTTTTTTGCAATACACTTTTTGTTGGGGTATTAACCAAATCAAGCCCGATTAGAGACAGGTCTTCAATGTCCCACTCAAAATTTAGACTTCAGAACTGTATTCTAAAGAACTAGTCACTAGTGAGAAGCAAAGGCTCTTTTCAATATATGGTGGCAGTGCTAAAGAACTTCAATGCAGCTCCCATTTTCTTTCATAGGAGCTGCATTGTACTTCTGTGGCAAAATAGGAATAGCTACCAGGGGGACAAAGGGGGGCAGAGGCTCTGGGCCCCAGGACTTTGAGGGGCCTACTGACGAGACCTGCTCTAGTCTTTATGGTAATACATGTGTTCTTGCTCCTAACACACATGTATTACTGTTGAGCTTACAGGACCTGTAACAGTCCTCCAAAGGTCCTGTTTGGGGAGCTAAGCACAAAGGAGAAACGGAGCACATGTGTCAGGTAAGTATGAGTTTTATGTGTGTCTCGTCTCTGTGTCTACCTGTCTGCTTGTCCATGTTCTCTTTGTAACTTTTCTCCTACTTTGGGTATAGCATATCACTATTACACCTATCCTAAATTAGGCTATTGCACAGCACTACTACCCCTATCCTGTGTACATGGACACAGTACAGTAGTACTAGTTAGTGGAGTCATCTAGGCCCCCGGGCAAAATTCATAATGGGACCCCCTCTCATTATACCCAACAAGCATTGAAACCTGCATGCCCCCCCCCCCCCCCCCCTTCAGAGTTTTATAGTGCAGTACTTTATAGAATCCATGGATTATTCTTTTTTTGAGGCCTGTCTGTCGCCGGCACGCGTGTATATGTACTTTCTTTTGCAGCATGAGAAATTGGCTAATGCACAGGACTGTGGAATCCTCGTCCGTGTGCATGAATCTATGGAATTTTTGTGCATAAGGCCCCAGTTTGTAATCTCATTCTAATTTATGTTAAGTGCCCCCTTTTAGAGCTACTGCCCCATTCCTTGTTGCCTACCTCTAATTTCATGTTTAATCTTCACCTTTCTTAGTTTTTACCCCAATTTTTAGTGTAACATAACAAAACATGCTACATACAAACTATAACTTAACAAAAATATTATATTTTTGATTTTACCACATAGATACTGCACCAGATCCAAGATTACTGTATAGGTAAACTGCCAGAACCAAACTTACTACATGGAAACATTACCAGAACCAATATTACTACATAGATACTCATTAATAAGATCAAAGAAGTTCAGCTCACCTTCTGTAGAAAACCCCTTTCGCACGGATAACCGGATGAACCCCACGGACTTAGGGTCTATGATATGATATCAAACAAAGAAAAACGATCCAGTGTCACAGGGGAATATGATGATAAAACTTTGCTTTTATTGAAGTTCCAAAACATAAAATCATTAGGCAAGGTACACAGCCTCTATTGTCATGGTCTGCAGGAAATGACCTACGCGTTTCTCTCAGGCGAGCTTACTCATGGTCTACTTACATAGTGTGTATTGCAGCTATTTAAAGGTTGCGGTCCTCCTCGGCGTGTGACGTCACAGTCACATGACACATGACCCAGCATGTGACGTCACGGTCACGTGAACCGCGTCACATGACCCAAGAAGCTCCACCTCCAGGAGGATCGCGATCATATATAATTTTAAAAACCCAACCTATACCATTTATTTAATACCATTTATTTAATATATAGGATGTGCCACGAACTCCCTTAAGACCTGTATTAGAAAACATCTTTCAGACGTCAAAAATACTAATTTAACTAATATGTCAGCCGCCTCGAAACACTTCCGTGACCTACACGACAGTAACTGCGACACTTTTAGGTGGCAGGGAATCGAAAAGGTCACAAAACCAATAAGAGGTAGTGACCACAGAAAAAAACTTATGAATAGGGAAACATATTGGATGTTTATCCTGAAAACTGTCCAACCTTTGGGTATGAACTTAAGACAGGATCTAATCTTATGTTATTAAATATATTGTGTCATCTTACTGTCTTTCGCAATTCCCTAATGTTGTACTGTTCTACTGTCGTCCACAGTTTCCCAGTGTTACTCCCTGCAAATTTACTATAAGAAACCAATACCATAAGAAATTTAACTAATTCTTTTTTCTCTTATGTTGTTATCCGCAATGTTTTTTATGTAAGATCAACACTTAATTGCTGCATATGTATCCACACATCATCCCACTTACCTTTTCTAGTGGCACTCTTTTCTTTTTTAATACTTCATAAGTCTTTTTAAAATTGTATATGATCGCGATCCTCCTGGAGTCGGAGCTTCTTGGGTCATGTGACGTGGGTCACGTGACCGTGACGTCACATGCTGGGTCATGTGTCATGTGACTGTGACGTCACACGCCGAGGAGGACCGCGACCTTTAAATAGCTGCAATACACACTATGTAAGTAGACCATGAGTAAGCTCGCCTGAGAGAAACGGGTAGGTCATTTCCTGCAGACCATGACAATAGAGGCTGTGTACCTTGCCTAACGATTTTATGTTTTGGAACTTCAATAAAAGCAAAGTTTTATCATCATATTCCCCTGAGACGCTGGATCGTTTTTCTTCGTTTGATATACTACATAGATACTGTACCAGAACCAAGAATACTACATAGAAACCGCACCAGAACCAAGATGAAATAAAGTGATACTTCATCAGAACCAAGATTACTACATAGATATGGGAACAGATTACTATATAAAAACAGGAATTATTTTGGAGGAAATTTATCACAGTGTCTTATGATATCTTTGATTAGAGAACTTCTCCTTTTCTTTTCCTTTTCCACCGGGAAAAACAACTTCATAACACTAACTTGATACTATTCTGCTCACAAAAGTCAATATAGTCACAGTGCTCTCCCAGCAGCCAACATTCACAATGCCTCCAAGTCAGATGCCAGGTCATAGCCTTACCAAACCCTCTGCAGGTGTACAGATCATAACTAGTCATCTTCGTCGGTGCTCTCTCATCAATCATGCTGCACACTGAAAGTCTGTGTCACAGGGAGCAGTGGAGCATGGAAGCTAAAATCTCTTATGCTCTGCTGCCACAGAAGAAAGGTGGGATCTGGTCCAGGGCAAGGCTTTTTCCCAGTCAGATCCCACCACTAATCTGATCAGGGAGGGATAGATGGAGTGGCAGACCTGTTTGGCAAGTGTTATGATTATGAATGGTGACAGCTGTAGGCCCTCCTGATTTACACAAACCAGATGCAGGGCAGTGGTCCTTACACTGGATCGGGGGGCCTGCGGGTGTCATAATTCAAAATCACAGCATCAGTGCCTAGTTATCAGCTCAATGCATGTGGCAGATGCTGTGAATCAGAATTGAGGCAGCCACAAGCCCTCTCTAACTGCAGGCCCAGTTCTACCCTGCAACTACGATTGTTATGGCTCTGCTGCTACTCCTATCTTAAGGGTACATCACAGTGCTACCATGTCTATCATGTCTGTTTGAGCACAGTACTACTCCTCCTATCCTTTATATATGGACATAGCTCCAGTGTCGGCGTAAGGGGGGCAAACTGGGCAATCGCCAAAGGCCCCAAGTTTTCAGAGGGCCCCCTGTTGATGCCATATCACACTTCATCTTCCATATGGAATCAACTGTGGCAGTACATATATCACCTTTTCGTGATGACTCATCTTCTGTGTTCTACCGCTGTAAAATCCTTAGCAGTCTTCAAGGAGGGGGGGAGATGTCTGCAGATGTGTTAAGATGTCACACTACATGAAGCTGCTGCAGCCTTCTCATAGAAGTGCCCCTCAGACACTACACATACACTCACCGGCCACTTTATTAGGTACACCTGTCCAACTGCTCGCTAACACTTAATTTCAGCCAATCACATGGCGGCAACTCAGTGCATTTAGGCATGTAGACA
>CM033646.1:104664684-104873075 GCA_019512145.1 Engystomops pustulosus | reverse complement strand
TGCGATTCTGGACTAATTTTACCGCTTCTACCAAGCTAGTCCCCACAATATATATACATATTTATAACAATCAGTATCAGAGCAAGTGGTAAGGTAGCAGATTGTGGCTCCATAAGACAGATAATAAATCTGCTGAACACTTATGAGTCATGAGGGGGGCTGATGAGCTCATCAGTAGGATGACTACTGAACTGTATATCAATAAATTAGGAGTAGCTGCCTTTCTCTATATTAACTAATAAGCTGTGGCTTTACCTTGAAGGAGTTGTACATAGGTAGCCCCTATCCAAAGGAAGACTGGTGGGGTCTCTTTAATGGGCCCCCCACAAATCATGAGAACAGGGTTCAATTGGACCTCAGATGAATAGGGCAGCTACCTGTGCACCCACCATCATGCTCTATTCATCCCTATGGCGCTGATGGAATTAGCAAAACAACATAATCTGCTATCTCTGTCACTCTCATAGACAGTGAATGGAGCTGCAATATACATGTGCGACCGGCCGCACCATTCTTTTGGGTGCACCAAGCAGGTTGTAAAACCCAATTCCATCCTAAATTGTAATAATCCATTGTTCCGAGATCATGTATCATTCAGAGATCATGGACTGTTCAGCTTGGTGCGACTATTTAGCAGGGAAACTTGGATCAATATCAATCAATCAATATATTGCAAGGAACACTGTCCCTAGTAGATTGGTTGGTCCTTGACATAGAACAAAGCATGTTCTATGATTACAGAACAACCACATATATTGTGAAACAGCTCTGAGGAGCAATGGACCACTACAGTTGAGAATTGGGTTTGCCAATCTTCTTGGTGCACCTCTGGTTAGGGAAGCCTTGTAAATTTGTGTGGTGCAGAGACACTAATTTACATGCCATGCCTGAGCCTGCATGAGTAATATTCTGCCGATTGTCTGTGTCTTTATGTTCAGTCATCAGTAATTAGTCACCTGTTACTTTTGGTACCCATGGCCATAACTTTTTCTACTCAGCTACAGTATGTAGAGGAAATGTTGATCTTTTAATACTATTTTTCATTACTTTATTGTTTTATTAAAGTAATTGTAATTAAAGGGTGTAGAGTCAGTATTTATTAGCAATAGTAATGACCATGGTGTGGTGATAGGTTTTGGGCCTTAAAGGACACCTGTCATCAGGTCTGTGTCACTAGTCCTGTCACCACTACCTGTTGGAGCAGATCACAAGGATCCCATCACAGCCTTTATCTAGTTATTTCATACATTAATCATTGTAAAATCATCTATTTTTTATCATGTAAATGAGGCTGGTCACATGGTCAGAGGCAGTGATGTCACCCCTGTTCCCCCTCCCCTCTCCTCCCCCTGCTCATGTCTGTGTGTAATGTATAGTAAAGCATGGTTAGTGTGTGTGCTGCATCTGCTGACATGCTGCATCCTCCTAATATACAGGTGAGAGACACAGACATCAGCTACACATGAATCTGACATGTTCTGCTGTAACATTGCTGCAGCCTGGAGCTACTGCATCTCTCCTAAACACACACATGCACACACAGGCTGCAGGGGGTGTGGCCACCAGCACCAGGAAGCACATCATTATACAGCCTCACATCATTATACAGGCTGTCAGTCAAGCACTGGGGGTGTGGCTGTGCCTCCCACTCATGAATAGAGTGGACAGCTTGAATATGCTAATGCTTCATTGGACATTTCAAAGGTCATTTGCATACAGCTTTAGGACCTCATTGCTTAGGTTTACAGGCATGTAGAGGGACAATGAAGGAATAGAGGCAATGCTCTCTAATGGCAGTTTATGAAAATATATTTAGTTTAGGGGGGTTATTTTGCATGACGGGTTCTCTTTAAATAGTAATATAATCACTGTAATATTGGTATGCCCGGGATGGGAGCCCAATCAGTGGCTTTTGCCTCCTTATGCTGAACCCCTAGCTACGGCTATTCCTGGCACCGCCACTCTACATTGGTTCAGTTCCAAAGTGTCCATAGCTTAACATAAATCAACAGAACTTTGTTATTTACCAAGGATAATGCCTCTGCTTACCTGGCTAATTTTTGGTCCACCCTTTTAACACCATGGATTTTCATTCTGCTAATTAAATTATTGCTAGTGCAATATAAAGGAAGTTTACAAGCTAGATTTTAATAAAAGCCTAAAAAAACACCTTATAAAATATTACAAATTTATTTTAATAAACATCCCCTGCACTTATTTTAAGACTACCGTAATTGAAATGATGGTTACACTTAATCTACATAATATAATTAAATGAATTCATAGGACGGCTAAGATGCTGTGTGCTGAATATGAAGTACAATGTGCACCCATGCAGGGCTGCAGGCCCACCTAGCTCTGGTGCCCACACTGTAGATCCACCTGTGGGCCAGCCTGAGTTTGAGTTATGTCACATTATTTTACATTATATTATAGGTAACAGCTTACTTTTTTACCTCAGTTGCAGATTTTAATATAACTGTTAAGGATTTTCTAACATCATCGGCAACATTTGGACATCACAAAACACAAAGCTTCTATGGTCACACAATAAGGACTGGAATTGTCCAATTAACCCCTGACATCAGCGAATGGAAATAAAACATGAAGGATAAGTCTGCCCAGGTTGTTACATAAACAGAAAACTGAGATAATTACTTGCAATTGTCACCCAGCTTCTGCACACAGAGATGTATAACAAAGGATGTAGAGAACAGAATTGTTGGCATATATTTGCTAAGGTATTATAACATAGAAGCTGTGCAGGTATTGTAGCTGTTGGAAAAGCGGACAACTTGGATTGTGATTTACTGTATTTAATTTGTACCATTAAGGAATGGGATATAGGACTGGCATTGTCATAATCCCAGATCATAGGGTCTCTGAACAATGTCTTGATGTGGACTTAAAGAGGTATTCCCACAAAGACATTATATACTTAAATATATGCAGGATAACAAAATAACACATTCTCTAATTCACTGTTATTAACAAAAATACAGTATTTTTCCAATATAATTCCAACCTGTCTCTATCAGACCTGGTGTTTACAATTTTGATTGTCCTTGGATCCGACAGTAAATCTGACTATGGTTGGATTCTTCTCATTAATAGCTTCTCTTGTCTGCACATTGCAGTGCTCTCTTCCTCATGCCCCTTCCCCTGCATTACAAGACCAGCCTAGACACAGGCACTTCCTGACAACAAGCAGCATTGTTAGCAGAACTGAGAGTGTCATTGTGTTTTATATCCATCTCATGGATCTCATCATTTCTCATCTCTGATCTGTCTCATCTCTTTTTAAAAACATCAGGATTTGTAAATTTGATTATCTAATACCCTTGCAACCAGCTAGCAGGTTCAGGCATCAGCTTCATGATGGTTACTACTACTAGACTAAGGTGTGCAGTGTGAACTGCATCATATATGTTGCCCAACATTGATGCATGTTACTGACAAGATGTCTATACAACATGTACCTGAAGTGACCAACCTGCATGCAGCACTTCCTACACACAGTACATTAGAGCATGTGTGATATGATCCACTACATTAACTGTATAATAATTTTTTGTATCAAACATAATAAAAATCAAGGTAAGTAATTGTCATATTCCCTAGTAAACAAAAATCATGGTAGCAATTCTATAGGTATTGCTTACATTCTGGCACTAGTCATAAAACTAGGGTTAATAGAAACATCCATGTCATATAAACAGAGGAAAAATGTATTAAAAGTCTAACATGACATTATGTTTCAAGTATATTTAGGTACTGAAAATTTTACTGTCCTTTTAGCACACTCCTTTTCCTTATGGTGGCCATGTTGTCACGGGTGCCCACGTCTCGGTGGCGTGCCTCCTCCCGGCCCGAACTTACCTCTCCACGTTCTGGCTCCTATCCTGGCTAGACCGCGTGTCCCCGCTCCCTAGGGCGCGTGTGCGCCAGCACTCAAAAATTTTAAGGGCCAGCGCACCGCTTATTGGCGCTGGCCATTTCTGGGTTCCCATAAAGACTGGCGGCTCCCATCATTCCATGCCAGATCTTTAAGCCAAAAGCCTTAGAGAAAACTCCCCTGCGTGATTCCTGTGTTCCTGTCCTCCAGCGTTCCTGCTCCTGTGTGTTCCTACTTTCCAGTGTTCCCGTGCTCCTGTGTGTTCCCATGTTCCTGTGTTCCAGTCTGTTCCTGGGTTCCAGCTAATGTGTGCTCCTGTGTTCTGTGTTCCCGTTCAAACCTGCCTGGACCTCCCGTTGCTGACCCCAGATTGGACTTTGACTTCTGCATTTATGCCACCTGCCTTGACTGCCCGCTTAGCCAAACCACAAGACTGTCACCTCCTGAGGTACCTCAACCTTGGCTGCCACCGTGGGCTAGTCACACCTGTGGAATGACCCGGTGGCACCACGCCGCAGCAAGACCATCCCGCTTTGCGGCGGGCTCTGGTGAAGACCAGGTGCCACTTAGATTCCGGTCCCTGGTGTGGGCTACTACCATCTCCCACGGTGGTCCAGAGGGTCCACTGATCCAGAACCCTGACACATGTCATTACCTTGTCAGTCGGAGAATAACTAGGGTCTTATTTACCATTGGTTTATTGGTTTGTTTAGCTGTCCATCATGGGTGTCCTAGCTACATACAGAGCTTGCCTGCTTCCCACACAGCATACTAGTACTAAAAAATTAATTGGAGGAGGTGAACTTGGGGACTGCCCTTATAGCGGTGGGAGTTATGTAGACATAAGGTTACAGTAAGTCCTTTAGGGTCAGTTAGGTGACTGTAACCAGGATCTGATGACAAAACCATCATAACGCTGGGATCATTCGCACTAAACATTGGTGAAATCCTCTGCTTATCCCTGTAGCATATGTTTACTCTACACTATTGTATTGCCACATCTTTCATACTGCTAGAGCAGGGGTCATAGCACTGACATAACAGAACTAGCATGAATATCCATGGCTGTGGTCTCCAGCATTAGATTTGCTGTAATTTCATTGGGGTTGGTTGGTGTTCAGGTTTGATAGGCATACTAATGGAGAAGATTCCTCTGTGCAGTTTTCACATGGGATCATCTTATTAATATAAGCGCCTTCGGCTATTCCAGCATGATATCTCAAGACTCAGAACACAATTACTAGTACAGTAATTATATGATAAGAAACCTCCAATCCTTATTACTGACATTACCATGGATGTTTCCACCTGCACTAGTATACCGGTATTTGCTGATCCTGGTCATTTATGTAACAACTAATGTAATCATCATCCACATCAAGTTATTGTGAGTTTTGCTCTGCTTTCCCCAGTTAAGTGACAAAGCCATTGATATGACCAAAATAAATTGTATGCTTACTGAGCTACTGCTGTCTCTTACAATTTTATGCAGAGTGGACGGCCAAGAGCACAAAGTTGCCTCTGTGCAGTAGAACAAGAAATGGACATTGATTACTGTAATGATTACTGCCCCCATAATGATTGTTGGTAAGGCTGCCACTAATACTTTCTGCTATTTCTGTGTATGTTGCAGTGTAGTTTAGCTGCCTGCAGATGTTCTTATGATGTTAAGAGAAAGAGAATTAAGACACAGTGATGTCTATGCAACAGAAGCAAAAAAGATCATGACATGAGGATATGAGGTCATGACATGAGGATCCTCACAATAATTTAAACTAGAGAAAACACTGTGTCTGAAAAAAAAACATAAACCATATTAATTAATGGGTCAAAATGGCCACAGCTTTAATTAAATCCCCGGGATAAATGAGAGGAGGAATCAGATGACTTGCTCGGAGTGAGGTTCAAATCCTGTCTGATATACAGCACCCTGTCAGACAGCAATAAAAGTGGTGGTACACTCTAACCCTATTGAATATCGTGTTTCACCACCGTGCCTGCCCCTGGCACCCTTTACCATTAACACACCCTTGAGGCTGGCAACTTCCAAAGCTCAGTCTGTTCACCACCATGAGGTTTTACATCTTCTATAAGTTAAATTAGTCCAACAATAACTTGCCTGCACTTTCCAGCTGACTCCTCCAGCGCAAAATAAAAAGCTGCAACAAATAACAGAAATGCCACCCTAAAGTTGACTCTATTTCATATTTTAATTTTATATATTTTTTATATCTATAGTAAATGACATAACATAAAGTCCAGCTCACCACCCAAGGTACCTCCTGGTGCTCAGAAACTTCACCTCAAAGACCTTCAGTCAATATATAAACCACAAACGCTATCCAGCACTCAAATATTTTTTTATTTATATATATCTTCTTTTTTTTTTTATCAAAACCATGAACATATAATTTACAAATTTTAATGTCCAAAGAAAAACTTTAAAATATGGCAAACCTCTGGCTCACAAAGAGTAATGTTTCTGGAATTTGGAGAGGAAGAACCACCTGTGGCGGAAACCTGTAGGGAACCATGGTAGAAGAATTTCCTTTCCCTTGGGATTAGAATGATAGGGTCAACTTTATCTAATCATACAGTAGTCAAATAAGAATTTTACATGGTAAAAGATACACATTGTTATAGTCTAACAAATAACAGTAACAGTCATTTTCCTAGCATTATAAATTAGTTAAATAACCACATTCTCAAATCAAATGTTCTCTACAGAGCAGTTATCCCAACGCCATAATTGTGAGATCCATGCTACAGAATGGTATATGCTTCAAGGGCACAGTGAGGTGCAAGCTGAAGAGACACCGTGGGGAAGTTATCAAAGCTTGTATGCCAGTTTTCTGACTTACAAGCCTTGAAGAAGTCTCTGGAGTAGACCAGCACGGGCATTCCCTGCCATATATTTGACTGGCCGCTAGATACATCAGGAGTGTGGAACCTCTTGATATTTCTGGCCTGCTGGGAGGGGTTGGGTTTATATAGTAAAGGGCAGACACGTATGGAGTAGTGGGATGCCAGCATGACAGGGCCTTGAATAAGGAAATGGTATCTAAGGAAGGAGCTTAGGTGGTGGGAGTAACCAAGAGGTGTGTACTTTAGAACTAGCAGGAGGTGTCCAAATCGCCATTTTAGGTAGCCAAATCTGAGAGTAAGACGTGCCTAACGTAGCTCAGATGGCAGAGTTGCAGGACATGTTGCAGCGGCTGTGGGCAACGGTGGCGGGAGAGATGGTGTCCTAGTGAGGTAGCAAGTGGAGGCGGTGTTGGGGCCAATATTGGCAGCAGAATCAGCAGATGCGGTGCTGGCAGAGATCGGCAGGGGAGCTGAGGTGAGGAGGTGGACAGCAAAGGGTTCGGGAACAGCCTAAGAAGATCCCACCGAGAAGATCTGGGGAAGACCACCGGCCAGGCTGAGTCTAGAGGAGACACCAGGGGCACAACATCGGGTCCAAAGCCCCTCCAGGGATCATCTGGTGCGTGAGGCTGTGGCTCAGCATCGGAGTCACAGCGCGCACAGAGGGAGGAATCCATTAACCCGATCAGCACTGGTGGAGAGGGGGCGGCAGCATACCTATCCGGGGGCTGCACAGTATTCTGCTCCTAGGCAGCAGAACTCCAGGCAGGAGCCACTGTGATTGGCCGTAGCAGTGATGGCAGTGCCCCCACTTGGCGATGTTCCAGTTGGTGGAGGGGGGTCCTTCGGCGGGAGGAGATGGTGGAAGCACGCGGGTTTGCCCTCCATCAGAGTCGGACTGCTTGACAGCGGCTGCATGACAAGTCAAGACTGTCCATGATGGAGATTCAGGCAGAACAGCAGCACAAGCGGGTGGCTGAAACGGGAAGTGCATCCAGTGGAGGTTGCAGAACATGCTGCGGCTGCCTTGGACCCTCGAGCAGAGCCAGTGAGGAAGAGACTGTAGTAGCAGAGTGGTGGTGGCGGGTAGCGTAGGGATTCTGTGTGTTTCAGGGTGGAGCCTTGTGTGGGGGATGCAGTAGGGGGTAGTGCAGGAACGGAGAGGGCGGCAAGGTGTGAGCAGGTGGAGGAATTGAGGGCACTGGTAGGGACGGTGAAGAATCTACTGGCCCAGTGCGACATTTAAGTGGGGAGAGGGAGGTGTTGCCAGCTGTGGCGTAGGTCCCATGTGGGGGCATCATGGCGTCTCTGAGGGGCACAGACATACTGGGGTGATCATTTCGGTGCAGATGGGAAAAGAGAAGGAGGAGGTTTACGTGTGTTTTGAAGGGCCGCTGTGGTTGCACTTAAATAAGGAAGTCAAGGAAAAGATCTGGAAGGATTAATATGTTGAGATTTTTCCTTGATACCATTGGCAAAGTTTAATTTACATTTAGAAGGGGAAGAAGGAAGAATCGAAAAAAGGAGGATGAGTAGAAGAAGCATTGGCGGTTGATTCCGCAAAATGTTTCAGAAATGGTCCCAGCTGTTTTCCATTTAAGCGCCAGAGAATTGCCGGGGGCATACGTGTTCAGGTTGTTTCACGGACTGGGAAGATGTTTCAAGAAGGGAAAAGGGAAGTCAGGAGGGGTATTTTGCCAAAGGGCTGACACCGGCGAGGCATCCAGAAATGCTGCCTTATCTTAGTAGATACCCAGACCAGGAGAAGGCGGAGTTGTTGAATTTTGGTTTTTTGTTGGGGTTTGTTATACCAAAACCGGTTCATGAGGTGCCATTTTCTACTAAGAATTTATAATCTGCATACCAGTTGCCAGAAGTGGTGGCGTTGTAGTGGCAGAATTGCGAGCACCTTCCCTGTTCGGTGGTATCGTCATTTGGAGTCATGCCCAAGAAGGAAACTAATAAGTTCAGGCTGAGACATAATCTTAACCTTCTTATCCTAAGGGCTGGTTTGTAAATGACGGGGTCACGCCAGAACTGTGTTTGGTGCTATACATGTAATTTGATATGGCGGTGGCATGGGTAAGGTTGCACAGGGAGGGTGCGTTGTTGGCAAAAATAAACATTGAGGCTGCGATTAGGTTGTTACCGGTGCATCCGGAGAATTTTCATTTGTTAGGCTGCTGTTGGCACGGCACCGTTTTTGTGGATCGATGGGGTGCTCCTTGTCGTGCGCATATTTTAGCCGAGGTTGTCTGTAATCCACTATCTGGATGACTTTATGTGTGGGGCCGGCTGATTCAGGGGTGTGTGAGGTGCTGTTCAGTACATTGAGATGGGTGGCAGGTAAGTTTGGGGTCCCTTTGGCAGAGGGGAAGATGGAGGGTCCCTATACTTGCTTTGAGTTTCTGGCGATTACAATAGACACTGTGTGGATGGAGTGTTGGTTGCCTGAGGTGAAATTGGTGGCATTGAAAGAGGAGATGCGCAGGGCGAGGAGACTTAAGAAGTTGACGTGAATTACAGTCCTTGCTTGGGAAATTGAACTTAACTTGTTGCATCATGCCAATGTTTTGTCGCAGATTGACCTCATCATTTTGTGCGTTTGGAATGTGAGTTGCAGGAGGATTTGTAGTGTGGGACGGGTTTTTGCAGAGTTATGATGGACGGTCGATACTGGAGCAAGTGGAGAATTTTAATTGGGAACTGTTCACAGACGGGCCCGGATTCGGGGCAGTGGTGTGCCAAATGGTAGCCGGTGGAGTGGGTGCAGGATGGTCTGGTTAAAAACGTGGCGTTGTTGAAGCTCTTTCTCATAGTGGTGACAGTTGAAATTTGGGGGGAGCTGTTTCATTGTGATAACCTGGGAGTGCTGATTAATAGTATGTCGGCATCATCCCCACCAGTGGTGAGGTTGTTGAGGCGACTGGTGTTGGCATGCCAGTCCTTGAATTCCTGGGTGGTGGTGGTTTGTTCCGGGGATTGAGAATTCAATTGCTGATTCTTTGTCTCAGTTTCAGCTGGAACGGTTTCAGGCGTTGCCGCCTCACACAGATGCAGAGGGGATATCATGCCTAGCGTTCCTGTGGGGGATTGTCTCAGAGCGGTGGAGATCCTAATGCAAGGATCTCTGGCTAAAGGCACCTGGGAGTCTTACAGGGCAAGTTAAGAGGTGTGGCATCAGCTGGTACGTGAGCTTGGTGGGTTGTTTTCAGATGAGGGGCATTGAGGGCGAGGAGAGCAAGGGCAGGGGGGTTGCTGAGGGAACATGTAGAATGGGGTGATAATGGGGTGGAATTTTGGATTCGGAGGTCAGAGGAATTTGTGGGGAACAGGGGCAAGTGTAGAGGGGAGTGTGGCAGGTGAAAATGTGCCTGCTGGAGTGTTCATAGTTTTTCTTGGAGTTGCAGGGGGATTGAGCAGGCCATTGTTGTCTCATGGGGATGGGTCATTTGTGTCAAGGTTTCAGTTCTCGACAATTTTTAGGAAATGCTTACGGGAGGCGGGATTGGTGGAGACACTTTACACCCCTCATTCATTTAGAATAGGGCGGTCAGTCCAGATGGTATACAATTGGGCTTCTGCCAGAAGGTGGCGGTGGTAAGATGGTTGGGCTTTAGGGGCATGTTGTGGTCCCGGGTGCTGCATGATTTTTACATGTATTCCAGGTTGGATAGGCCGGAGATTAAGGTGCTAAATGTTGGAAAAAACGATCTGGGTATCAAGCAGGACATTTAGAGATGATCCAATTCTGGTGTCATGTGTTTAATGGGAAAAAGACAGTAGGACGGGCCAAGCAGTCAGGTGGGGTAAGTGGAAGACGGTAAGAGTGACCATATTGACAGTGCCCATGTCATGTGATGATTCCCCACAGTGAGGTTCGTGTTGCAGGGACACTGAATTTCTATTCTTTCACAGTGACCTGAGAATAAACATAATCAGAGCGAGAAATGTCCTCAAAGTACATAGTTATGAGTCATTATATAGTGATTTATCCTGTAAAATTTCTCAGGGTGGATGTTGTGCTATTGTCTGGATCACTACTTCTACTGCTTATTGTCTGCTTATCTCCAAAAGGTCAAATATTAGAATCCTTATGATGCATACATTTGCATTCACCTTCTGCTTCTCCTTTCCTGGGCTTCACATTTGCAGAATTAACACTCTTGTTTCACTCAATAACAAACCTGCCAGTCCTAATGCTTATAGCACTGTACAAAAGGCACAGCTCCTTTACCCTGAGCAGAGACACAGGAGTAATTTAGATTTCTAGAATGGTGACAGGGAGCCTAGTGCTATTCATAGCCCAGACCAGCAGAGCTGCCAGTTCATTCTACTGCCCGGGGCACATGCAGATATACTTACTGGCTGCAGTGCTTGTGACAAGTGACTTTCCCGAGACATCTCCGCTAATCACAGACATTGTCAGCGCCACTTAGCCAGTGGCGAAGCTCATTCTCCCTATCTACTTTACCGATATGGAGGAAGCTGGCACAGCTCACAGCAATTATAACAACATAATTCCCCTAACATACTGACTGCATTAGATGTCCACAACCTCCAACCCAGTCTCTGCCCCACTGTCCAATACAGGGATATCAAATAAGGTGCAAGTGACCGATCATGTAATCAATTAAAGTTGTTCCATATGAAAGTGAGCCAAGCTACAGTTCATGGTGCCCAGCACTAAACATAGGGTGGTGCTGAATTTTTCATATGCTTTGATTGTTTGAAAATTACCTTTAACCCCTTCCCAACGCGCGGCATACTAGTACGGCACTCCCCAAGTACCGGTGCACGGAAAAAATGAAACGCCATGAAAAGTCGCAAAAAATTACTTCACCCACAGCTCCGTACACTGAAGTTTGAAAAAGGTTTTGTACAGGAGATTTTAATTTTTGTAATTGTATGAAAACATTATAAAACCTATACAAATTTGGTGTCCCCGTGATCACACCGACCAAAAAAATAAAGTAGACGTGTCATTTTGAGCGCAAATTGAAAGCTGAAAAATCCAACCCACAAGAAAACGGCGTAAGTGTTTTTTTTCACCATTTTCACAGCATTTGGATGTTTTTCCCGCTTCCCAGTACACGTCATGGAATATTAAATACCGCCACTATGAAGTGCAATTTGTTACGCAGAAAATAAGCTGTCACATAGCTCTTTATGTGGAAAATTTTAAAAGTTATAGATTCTTGAAGGTGGTGAGTGAAAAATGGAAGTGAAAAAACTAAAAGGGCCTGGTTGTTAAGGGGTTAAGGGTATTCACATCTCAGAATTCACATTGAATTTATATCATCTCATCACACATATAAATCCATTTCTTAAGCTGCATGCTATTTAAAAAAAATTAGATTGTTGTCCTTTGGATATGACCACTTCTGCTGGAGTGAATTCACAAAAACATATAGTTTTTGCATATGAAATGGCCGGGAGTTACTGCATGTCCCATAGCAGTCCTATGTTAATGAAATCTGAAGCAAGGTGGTAAGACAGGCATATTGTGGCCATAGGCATGCCTGGCCACAAATGGAAGAGTGCGGTAGTGGTTGTATCCAAGGACAACTATCAGGTTTTTAAGGGAACACATGACTACATTTATGGGAAATTATCTTCACTGAAGAGAAGTTTTTTTTAATAACATCCATGCGTATACGGCAGATGAATTAAATGAAATGTGAATGCCAAGATGAGAATACCCCTTTAAAATGGGCAGCTAAGAATACTTCTCTAAGATCATTTTTGATGCTTTTCCTCATTAATATTGTGTTAACACAATATATTTTATGTGAAGGGTTTAAGAGAACCTGCCATCAGGCTAGGCAAATGCAAAATAAGAATCTCACCTTTCAGTCCATTTGGGGAAATGTAATCTGGAGATAAAGAACCAATTACAGCCTATTTTTAATTGCCTATAAGTCCAGTTCTGTAGGTCACAGAACTGTAAGAAAGATGAGATTCTTATCTTTAATAGGTTTAAGCATGTCTTTAGATACTATAGAACCAGAGATACAGGCTTCTGAAGTTACTCTCCCCCTGCAACGACTAAACCTGACTAATCTCATGAGACAGTGGGATAAGAAGAGTCATATTTGCCTGACTTTGGGGGAGAATTTTATAGGTCAGCAGTTGAAATTTCACATAAAAGAGGGAATTTAGAAAGGACATTTCATACTCCTGAGGGGACTAGTAGTTTTGTGGGATAAAACCTGTGACAGGTTCCCTTTAAATGAAGATAAAGACGGTGACTGTTTACCTTTTTTGGATTATAGTTAGGTGGATTTTATTACTACATACATCTAAAAAGATTGAATTTGTTGTTCATATTAGTTGGTTGTTCATGACCAGGCCATTAATAAATTGAATCAACTGTGGCTTGATTGTTGATTGTCTTGCTGATTCAACCATAATTAATTATAATGGCGATTTTTAACAGAAGAAAAAAGCAGATTTAGTTTTTGGTTGCCCTGATTCTAACAAAGAATTGAAAGTTGATATTCATACCAAGATTAAAACGTGATAAATTGTCTAAAGAAGCAAATGTGGCAATATTAAGAAGTAACTTTTAATAATAGAGATTAAAAGAATGTGGCAACATTAAGTCCTAAAATCCATAATGTTATAGACACTGAATGACACCGCACAGCAGATTAAATTCATATCATTCAGTTTGATATCATCAACACAGGGCAGGTGTGTACACTCAATGGCCACTTTATTAGGTACACCTGTCGTTAACACTTAATTTCTAATCAGCCAATCACATGGCGGCAACTCATTTAGGCATGTAGACATGGTCAAGACAATCTCCTGCAGTTAAAACCGAGCATCAGTATGGGGAAGAAAGGTGATTTGAGTGCCTTTGAACGTGGCATGGTTGTTGGTGCCAGAAGGGCTGGTCTGAGTATTTCAGAAACTGCTGATCTACTGGGATTTTCACGCATAACCATCTCTATGGTTTACAGAGAATGGTCCGAAAAAGAAAAAACATCCAGTGAGCGGCAGTTCTGTGGGCGGAAATGCCTTGTTGATACCAGAGGTCAGAGGAGAATGGGCAGACTGGTTCAAGCTGATAGAAAGGCAACAGTGACTCAAATAGGCAGTTCTGAAGGCAAAAGGGGGTCCAACCCGTTACTAGCATGGTGTACCTAATAAAGTGGCCGGTGAGTGTATATCACTGGTGTGACACAGGTATTCATAGAAACATAGTATATAAGGCTGGACGGAGACGCAAGTCCATCAAGTCCAACCTTTAAGAATTAAATAAATGTTTTATCCCCATAACCCGTGATATTTTTTCTCTCCAGAAAGTCATCCAGGCCTCTCTTGAACATGTATGCGTAGAGGATGCCCCCTTGTCCTGGTCACAGGCCTAGGTATAAAAAGATCTTTGGAGAGATCCTTGTACTGTCCGTTCAGGTATTAGTACATTGTAATGAGGTCTCCCCTTGTCGTCTTTTTTCTAAACTGAATAATCCCAAATTTTGTAATATGTCATTGTATTCTAGTCCCCCCATTCCCCTAATAATCTTGGTTGCTCTCCTCTGCACCCGTTCCAGCTCTACTATGTCCTTTTTATACACTGGTGCCCAAAACTGTACACAATATTCCATGTGTGGTCTGACCAGGGATTTGTATAAGGACAAAACGCTGCCTCCATTATATTTGGAGCCTTATAACAAACCCCTAGTAATATTTTATTATTCTTTTTCCCTCCTCTTATCTCAACCCATAGGGACTCCACATTTGCGTTACTGATGTAATCTCGCAGGACAGGCTTGAGGCAAGAATTCACATATAAACAAACCCCTCCAGCTTTTTTATTTATAGGATCCTTTCTAAAAAGACTATAACCATCTATAGTAACAGCCCAGTCATAGCTACTGTCCAGCCATGTCTCGCTGATACCCACTATATCATATTTCCGCTCCAACCTCAAGAGTTCCAGTTCCTCCATTTTGTTTGTGAGGTATTGATTTGTACAAGTCATTAGCACATGTCATAATCATATAACAACTTACTGTCAACAATATAAACAACCAAAGCACATAAAGAAAGGAAAATTGGAGCGATCTCACCCAGTCCAGTAGTGCGCTTGGTTTCAGTTCTATTGGTGCGATGAGGTGGCAAGGGAGCCTATTGTCCAGATGTCACAACTACCCCTAATGTGACTGCACCTATCGCCCAGAAAAAAGAACTCCCGCCCTAACAAGGGCGGTCCCACACTTGACCTAATGATTACACTGTCCCTAGATGTCCATAGGGTCCAGGGAAAAGAAAAAGCATCCCATCCCAACGTGTTTCCCCCCACTTCCTTTGGGGTTCATCAGGGGATACAGGGAGAGTAAACAGGCAAGGAATAAAGGTTTTCAATGCCTATATCACGAGGTGGCTCCCTCTTAGCCCTAGGGGGAGCTATAGAGGAGTGGCAGTGGCCGTTCCTACTACTGACCCGGCCGGATCAGGCGTGCGGGTCCCAATGCTGGCGTGATAAATTGTCAATTCAAAAATGTAAAATGGTGGAATTCCACAACATTACGAATTTATATTTCAAATAAAGTGATTCCCAGAGGTCTATGATACAAAATATTATCATAGTGATCTACTAAGCAGATGCAACCCCTACATTCTAGTACAAATGCCACAGAAATTTATCAAGGAGTAAGAAAGAAGTTGGTGAAAAAGTGACAGGTGACAATGGGTGACAAAAATTAAGAAATGCTTCAAATTTGTCACTCAAATCCCTCCAGCAGAGTGCCCCTATAGATTAACCCTTCAGCAGAGTGCCCCCATAGGTTAACCCTTCAGCAGATTGCCCCCATAGAGTAACCCTCCAGCAGAGTGCCCCCAGCATCCTTTTCTCCCTGCAGCAGGTCTGCCGGCACAGAACTATGACGTCAGCAGGTGGCGACACTACCGCATCATAGTTGTGTACTGGCAGATCGCATAGACATGCATCTGCCGGCACGGCCGGGAAGCCAAAGACCTACTGCAGGGAGAAGAGAACGCCAGGGGGACACATAAGTAACAAAGGTAATTTAAGCTTTACGTATTAATAATAAACACTATGGGGAAGATTTATCATTAGGCAGGATTTTGTGCAGATGTCTATGGGGGATATTTATCATACGTCAGCGCTCGGCTTCAGCCTCTTGATGTATTGTATTTCTACGCCGGGTCCTGTCCCCATCCCTCTTGGCAATGAGTATATGCTCCTTCCCCTAGACAACGAGCATGTCCTCCCTCCCTTGGCAATGAGCATGTCCCCCTCCACCTTGGCAACACGCATGTTCCCCACCCACTATAGCAACGAGCCATTTATCTGTGTGTTTGTTTTTTTTTGTCTTCCAAGACTTGCTGCTGCCTGCTGTGAATTACTTCGGATTTGAAGGATTACGTTGATGAACAGCATTTTATTGACAAATAAAATGGTCAATAAGGGTGTATCTGTGTTTTGTTTCAATATAATTTTCTATTTGTTAATAAAAGTATTTTTTTTTCTTTGCGACACTCTTCATAGTTTGCCATAGTAGTGGTGCTGTCTAGTTGACAGTGTTCATTACTAAGGGCTGGAACTAGTGTTTGTGTCACAATCTCAGGGGAATAGTCAGTGGACTCCCTGGACCACCGCGGGGGATAACAACACTAACTGCAAAACCGGGAGCGGAGTCTAAGTGAACCCCTGGTCTCCGCCAGAGCCCGACGCAAAGCAGGATGGTCTTGCTGTGGCAGGAAGTCACCAGGTCGCTCCGCGGCTGCGACTAGGCCCGCGGTGGCAGCCAAGGTAGGAACACGGGGACCACGGGAAGGCAGGACCACGGGAAGGCAGGACCACGGGAAGGCAGGACCACAGGACCTCGGATGACAGGACCACAGGACCTCGGATGGCAGGACCACAGGACCTCGGATGGCAGGACCTCGGATGGCAGGACCACAGGACCTCGGATGGCAGGGCCTCGGAAGGCTACTGGATTACCGGACCGCCACAGGACACCAGGACCGCCACAGGACACCAGGAACACGGGAACACCACAGAAAAAGGGAATAACACGGAACATGGGAATCACAGAATCCACGGAGGCGTCTGGAAGCGCTCGGGAACACGGAGGGCTTTCTCTTCAGTAACAGGACATGAAGATCTGGCAGGGGATGCTGGGAGTCACCAAGCTATATAGCCGAGTCGGGAATGCCAGAGCCAATAAGGAGGACGCTGGCTCTTTAAGGCTGGGAGAAGTCCGTGCATGCTCCCCCTAGTGGCGGGAGCGCGCAACTGCAGGGAAGAAGCATCCGGCCTACACACTGGGAGCCAGAGTACAGGCCGGAGCCAGGAGAGGTAGGTGAGGGCAGGGGGAACGGGGACCACGGCAGCAGGCATGGGTGCACCCACGATCCGTACCGAGGATCGTGGGTGTAACTGTGACAGTTTGTCTTTTTTTTTTGGCAAATTCACACTAATGCCAATATCATTACCCCAGTACCCACCGCCACCAGGGGTGCTGGAAAGATCCAGGTACATACTAGCACCTGACCGTCTATAGATGGTCAGGTAGTGGGGCGGCTGCTGGCTGTTATTGTTGCGCTAGTACAGCCTCCCAACAGTGGGCTATCCCAGTAAGCTTTTTCATATCTGGCTGATTTTGAAAATAGGGGGGACCCCACACCATTTTTTTTTTTCATTTCCAGACGGAAAAAAAGACAGCGTACACAGTACAGATTGCACTTATCTTAGTAAATGTGCCCAAATGTGTGCACAGGTCTCCAGACATGTCCTACACATCCCCAGCAACAAACAGCACTATCCAAATGAAGACAACGCGCAGTTAGAATTGCTGGCCTCGGAGAGCCGGCCCGTGGTCTGTAAGCCTGCTCAGACTAGGTGTATTTTAGCACCAACATAAGGGAGGAGCTGTACAGGAGCACAAGGTTAAGAGCTGTGAAGTCAGCAGCACTGTGGAGTCATGTGTTGTTTTTTGAAATGCAACAAAACCAGAACGAGCCCCAGTGACTTAACAGAGAATTTTGTCAGGGACCTGTCACTGGAGCCCCTGCGACCCATATCCCAGGTTGCAGGCACATCCGTGTACCTCCGTGTGCCCCAGCCAGTAACTCCCCTGTCCCGGCTCCAGCGGCGGTCCTCGCCATGTCTGCGTGATCCTAGGGTGCACGCGGGCCAGCTCTGTGAAATTTAAAGGGCCAGTGTCCGCATCAATCCAGCAACTAATAACATGTATAAAACTTCAATACAGGAACCACTTTGAAGACATCAAAGGATAAATTTTATACAAAGAATATTACAATCCAAAATAGGTGTAAAATAGTTTCTAAAAAAAACCCCAATATTGGAAATAGTATCTGATCTAATAAAAATCAAGAAGTTTAACAGTATTATAGTTTTATTGATATTTTTACAGCTGTGAGTCCAATCCATGTAAAAAAAAAATCTTATGTGGTTTGTACAGTAACTTTACTGATTCTAGTTGTAATTGGGGATGTCATATGAATGATTACATTCATTGTAAAAACATCAATGGTTCATGTTATTGAGCATTGCCAAATGTACTGTATTTTGGTTTCATATCACACAAATTTAAAACACACATATTGGAGCATATGGGTAAAATTAGGAACCCTACAAATGATAAACATTTCAAACACTCACATGTACATTATAAATGCTTACATGAAACCTGTACAAGTAGAGGCCATGATATATGCGGGTTTCTTCTAGAAGTATGTGTTTGTATATTTAATTTAGATACACAGGAGATTATTTATCATTGGTTTTGTCAGGCTTTTTAGTGTAAAAAAAGTCTCTCAAAAGTCATACGTATAAACCTTTCCAAATCAGATTGATGGAGCATATTGGTAATATACATAATGGATATGAAAATCACTGTTTAACTAGTCATTTTAAGAAATAGGAAGAACAGTAATTTAAAATTTGCAGCTTAGAAAAGAGTGAAAAATGATTGGAGAGGGGAAACTATTGCAAAAATGTCGGGAGAAGAATCCAAGTTGATATATAATTTGGAAACCCTGTTGCCAAAGGGTTTGGATGTTGAAGCAGAGACTTTTGGTTTCTGATAGGTTACCTTTTGGGATATCTACCAAGGCGATGAGAAGTTTGACTGATTACCAGTACTCTCACTGCCCGTCACTTCTCCTATTTGGTCATTTTTCTTCTGGTTATTATGATTTTCCTATTTTTTTCTTATTATTTTCTTATTTTTAGCTTTTTATATTTTTTCTCATAATATTACATTTGATTTATATGTATGTTATTTTATTTTTATATTTGTGGTCTGTTGATTGATATATTTTGTACAGATGGTTGCTGGTATTCCAATGTATCTATTTCATGTTTAAACTATTACTTTCCCAATGACCAATAAGCAGGTATAAAATGTGGCATGCAGCCACACGGGCTAGAGTCTACAAATGAAGGAAGATCTAGTTGCCTGTTATTCAGATTGTGGTTCCAAGAACTTTTTATGACATTCTTAAGTTAATGTTAGCAAATATATATTTGGAATTACCTCCTGATTCTGGAATCCACAAAAGAGGTCAACCACATATTCCAAAACATACCAAGGACTCTTTTCCCAAAAACACCAAGGGTTCAGTGATCAGTGGAACTACAGACTCCAGCAAGCCATAATACTCCCAATGCTTATGTGTCTAAATCAGTACTATACAAAATAGCAAACACCAAATTTAGGGGGGGGGGGACAAAAAGAAAACACATACTGTATATACTTTAATGTGATATGGTATATCATGCAGGCTTACAAGTGGCTCCTATATCATCCTGATTACACCAAGTCCCTGTCTTCATAATCCAAACTATACTACTTACTTTATCCCAAAAAAAATGGAAAGGAAAGACCAAAGGAAAAAAATTCAATGCAATAAACTTTATTATAACAATTCTATAAAACCATTTAAAAAGCAGCAAATAAGTCAGACACAGATAGTTGGTTACCCCTACCACAGTATGCTACATAAGGTGCAAATCTGATAATTGTGTATAGCAATTATAGTAATCAAGGAACATAGTAAACGTCATCCTAATCCATGAAATATTGTATATGTGCAGGATACCGGACACTAATACTAATATGAAATGGTGTTGAAAATAACTAACACTCACCCATGTTCTGAATGTCAGCAGTGTGGCCGGGGGTAACGCTGTCCCCGATGTGCGTTTTGGCTATTCCTAGCCTTCGTCTGGGGGTAGTGCTAACCGGGTGCACAGACAGGAAATAGGATTAGTTAGCCAATAGACAGATGCCCTTGCAACTGTCTGTGTGAGACTTACCTGCTGCTTTTTAAATGTTTTTATAGAATTGTCACAATTAAGTTTATTGCATTGAATTTTTCCTTTGGTCTTTTCTTCTTCCCATTTTTTTAAATAAAACAGGTAGAATATAAAATAGTAGAAGGGCACTCACCAAAAGTTATATTCTTACTTCATTTATTGGTATATACTCACAAAGTATTAAAGTATCAAAAACAGCAATAGAAACGACAGCTGTTTTGCACAAGTGGCATTTCATCTGGTTTTCTTGTATAAACAAACACATTTAATAAAGGCTATTTAAACTGGTTGTGAAACGGCCCCTCAGTAATTAGTATCACACAATTGGGAGAGAGCATGTTTATTTGTCCATTCCCTTGTCTATCATACACATGCGCTGGCGCTATCTTGCTTCCCCTGGCAACAGCATCGGACAAAGAGCAGGGAGATGCGATTAACAAGCTCACACTTGAGTGACACTGTGGTGCAGCCATATTACCGGTGTTTGATACTGTCAAGTGTATGATGGACAAGGGAATATGAGCATGCTTTCTCCTACACCTATCATCTATTTTTGGAATTTTCTCAAGGTCGGCTATGGGGTAAATTGGTAGGAATTATGAGTAGTTCCACCCAGTTATTTTTTGTATTTTGCATGCCAAGCCTCGTCTTCACACAAGCAAGCCTCATTCCCATACCAGAGTGGAGAAGGAGTTTGGCAATCACAGCACGTTGAGAAGAGTGGTGAACACTGAGACGCCTAAAAGTGGTATTGTGTAAGTTAAATAGAAAAGTGCTATTGTATAATCTACATTATTGTGTGTTGCAATTTATAAAGATAAATTACACTTTTTTTTATGTGGATATGAAAGTCCTTGCACTGATTCCAAATGAGAATCAGACTACTATATATAGGAAGTTCCCAGGTTATGTACAGGAAAGTTTATTTATAGGGTTGGACTAGGGGTCTAGGGCCCACCAGCGAATTTGATTCTTGGGGCCCACCTACTGCTACATGGAAATTTTACCTGCACTGCTTGCAGACGTATATATGTCCCCATAGACGGTAATAGTCTCCTGGCTCCGTACATGGGGGAAAGATAGAACATATATCTTTCCCTGTGTGCATGGCCGTGCATCCCAATGGAGAGGAGAGGGGTATGCTTACCCCTCCTCCTCTCCAGCGTGTGTCCCGTATGCATATGTTGGTATAAATGCACCTTTAGGCTGCGCTTACAGAATGTGTTTTTATTGCGATTTTCACAGCTACTTGCTACTTACACAACACAAGCATTTAGGTCTAAATATGTCTGCGTTTAGATATCATGGAGGAGTCTGCATTCGGGCAGGAGATTCTCCAGATGCTCCTAAAATGTAATCCAATCTTGTGAACATGGATGTAAGGTTCAACATTAGGTAGGACCTATTAAAAGCAATCAGTGCCTTTGCTAGCTACTGTGGCCCCCTTTCATCTTTCCCTCATATTGAGATCTCTCATCTTCCCCTCATATTTTGACCCTTTCATCTCCTCCTCATATTGTGGCCCCTTATCTCCCCCTCATATTGGGGCTTCTCATCTCCTCCTCATATTGTGCCCCTCTTTCATATCCCCCTCATATTGTGCCTCTCATTGTCCCATTATATTGTGGCCTCTCATCTTCTCATATTGTGGCCTCCCATTTCTTACTCATATTGTGACCTTTCTCATCTCCTCCTCACATTGTGGCTCCTCTCATTGCTCACTTATATTGTGGCCCCTCTCATCTCTCCCTGATATTGTGGCCTCTCATCTACCCCTATTGTTGCCCCCTCTCATGCCCCCATATTTTGGCCCCCTCTTATACCTCCCATATTGTGGGCCCCCTCTCATACCCCCTAATTTTGGCCCCCTCTCAAACCCCTTATATTGTGGCCCCCTCTCAAACCCCCATATTGTGGGCCCTATTTTATACCCCCCATATTATGGGACACAGATTGAGTTGAGGTCCTGACATGGACCATGGACGTCAGAGGGTTTGGTCAGTGGCAGAAGGTCTGGAGATTAAATTTGTCAGGCCCACCACTGTTTGCATTGATACACCACTGACACACCGGTGATTCAGTCCCATCCTGGTTCTTTAGGTTTGTTCTTTAAAGCTGGTCATTGCATCCAGCGAGCTTCACCAGAGGGCACATTGAACAGAGAGGTCCATCTGTATGTTGGGTGTCCTTAAGTCAGGGACCGCCTGTATTTTAGTTTCATTGGATCATCATTTTATATAGTTATTATTGTACAGATATCTGCAAGGGCCCAGCAGGATTGATTTTGATTATACAGGAGGTCCCCTACTTAAGGACACCCGACTTACAGACAATCCATAGTTACAGACAGACCCCTCTGACCTCTGGTGAAGCTCTCTGGATACTTTAGATTAGTCCCAGGCTGCAATAATCAGCTGTAAGGTGTCTGTAATGAAGCTTTATTGATAATCCTTGGTCCCATTACAGCAAAAAATGTTTAAACTCCAATTGTCACTGGGGCCAAAAATTTTTTTTCTGGATCTACAATTATAAAATATACAGTTTCGACTTACATACAAATTCAACTTAAATACAAACCTCCGGACCCTATCTTGTACGTAACCCGGGGACTGCCTGTACAGTGTACATTTTATATTTTTTATTTATGTACTTTCAATCTAGATACATGTGTATCATCACCCTAAGGGCTTTCTTTTCTAGTTTAACCCTTGTGGCTAAGGCAGTTACTACAACTTTTCTATACTTTACACTTGTTTTGTTTTTATCACAATTATTCTTTGCAGATTGTTAGATAGGGTATATGCTACACTCAGACAGAAAGGGATGAGCCAAAAATAAAATGCTTAGGGGGTGCAGAGTAGTCTTTATATATGAACCTTTGAGCCCTTCACATTTGCAGTATCAACACCATAGAAACCCTCACTGTGCCGGTGACAATCCTTCTTCTAATGTTCTGACATTTCATTCTAAAACAGCTGAACCTCCTCAAATAGACGTGGATTAGGAATTAATTTTCTGCCATTTCAAAAGCAATTTCAGGTCCTGAGAACATTTTATCAGTGAAATAACAGGGTTTTCAGATGTTCATCCTCAGATTTCCTGCTTACACAATGCTTCCCTTGTACATTCTTCCACTTCAATTATTAAAGGCGGTCAAATGTTGTCAAGTGGGGTAGAGGGCCACTGACATTACATGTAACATTTACCCCAGTGTTTCTAGACAAGGTGGTCATCATCAGTCTTGGGAGGGACGTAAAGAAGACAAAAGTGTCACCTTACAAAAAATGCTTGTATTCTGCAGTGATTTCTTCTCAGTCATTGGTGTAAACTACTCTCATGCTCTATAGCAGGTTATGGTATTGTAAGCAGCCTAAGAGGAAACTGCAGTTTTGGATTATAACACCAGATGCCACCATTGTAGGATGTTATTTGAGTATAACAGCCTGTACCAGTGGTCAGCTTGGCTGGATCAATTTCCAGGGATCCAGATCGTCTCTGCTTCATTAGCAGAATAAAATCAGCAGTTTCAGGATTGGGAATAAGAATCACACAGCTAACCCAGAACCAAGCCTATATTTATAGACTTTTAACCCAGCTCTGGAAGATTCCAGGGCACAAGCAAACCACAGCCTGCCTTACTCACGAAAGATACATTTTAACAAATATAAAAGTATTGATAACCAAGAGTTAAAGTGGTTGTCTGAGCGATATTAAAAAATAGGGGTGTGGCTGCAAGGGCTGCATTAAAAAACGTACCGCCTGGGTCCCTCTCGGTGTCCCATGCCGTGGTCTCTCTGTGCCTCGCCCTTGCTTGTTTACAGGAGCACAGACGGCTTCAAAACTTATCTGTATCTGTCACTAGGTTGTGCTGTTGTACAATAGTGCAGTGCATTGCAGCCTAATGTGAGGGTTTTATCTTTACCTAGAGTCACAGAGTCCAGTAGGCTCATCAAAGATGAAATTGAGGCTCAAAAAGTGTCTGTATTGAACATGATGTAATATCAGAATAGTAATTATAGTGTATATATGGATAGGATTATGTATATGGCTGTATATATGGATAGGATTATATATATAGCTGTACATATGGCTAGGATAGGGCTTGATGTAACATGTGTATGTGACTCGATAGAAGAGGAGTGAAGCAGGATTATCGGAGGATGGTTTGTGAAGTGCAAAAAGTGCCCCAACACGTGGATACTTGTCCCACAGCTGCTCTTAGGTTCTTAGGCTTGTGAAGTTGATGCCCGGCATTGTGCAGGAATACGCAGTGCTATACTATAGACTTCTGTTTGCATCACAGACTGTACACCTGCAGGAAGTGTCAGTTTTATGTCCTCCCAGGTGATGAACAGAACCATCTACATGTTCATCCTGTATTTATAGTGTTTTGATGACTATGCATCTGTAGACAATTCTGTACATTATAATCAGCAAAACGTGCTGTTTTATGACATCTCTAGACACAGCGCCTTCTGTTACACACTGGAATTGCATAGAATGATGTTTTTTCAATGTCCCAGACTCTCATGCAGAACTTAAGGAGGAGCGTAGCAAGCATCGTAAAAATACTTGTAGACCCTGGAGACAGCGCCATCATCTCCAGATCTCCTCAGCAGGTAATAGACAAGGCTAGAAAGCACAGACAGTGACTAAGACCGAATTCATCATTTGTCTAGGTATAAGTAATATATTTGTTGAATAGATGCAATATCAACACTGTTAATATATACAGGTTGATGTGGTAGACTTGGGCTACCTGCAAACAAATTCACAAATATCTGTTCACATGCCGATGACATAATCAAAGACTGCACAAGCCACAAACTCTGGAAGGAAGGAATAAGAGGTGCTCTGAGTTGTGCAGCTTGGATAGTCACCTCAAAGACAGAACTGTGGTAATCATGGCTGTGTGCGTGAGCCCATTAGCATAAAGGGGTAGAACATAGACAAAAACAACAAAACTGTGAAGGAAGACTTTATTGGGAGGAGTAGACACATCTATGGGAATGCTAAGGGCAGTGTGTGTGGCAGCGTGGCCAGTGTGTCAGCCTTACAATACTGGTAAATCCTTAAAGAGGACCTGTCACCAAAAAAAAAGACCCCCACCAAATATGTCCCCCCATAATCCTCTCCCCAGGCCCTTTCTACTTATGACATTTTTTTAAAAAAAAATTAGGTTGGGAAAGTTAGTTTTAATCAATCCAACCTCTTACCAAATAAGAGGTTGGATCCTCGTATTCTGCCCCCGTCAAAAAGCACGGCGCAGCCGCTGTCAGTGCGGCCGCATCTCAGAGAGCCGGCAGCGATGCCGCAGTTTATGGGCTGCGCTGCTGCCGGCTATGAGGAGCGCAGGTACTGGAGGCTCAATTATTGTACATTTGTCAGTGCATCCGCACAATATGGTGACAAAGGGAGCAATGATTGAGGGTCTCTTCACCCCATGGGGGCCACAAGAGCTGGCATCAATAATCACAAGCAAAGAGCTGGCAGCGATTGCACAATATATGCAAAACTGCCGGCTTTTCTTACAGGTCCCCGCTGACAGGGGCGTGGAGGGGGTTTGTCGGCCGGCCCCCTCAAGAATACGGCCGACTGCCAGGGGACAGAATATGAGGATCCGACCTCTTATTTGGTAAGAGGTTGGATCGATTAAAACTAACTTTCCCAACCTAATTTTTTTTAAAATGCCATAAGTAGAAAGGGCATGGGGAGAGGATTATGGGGGACATATTTGGTGAGGGTCTTTTTTGGGGGTTGACAGGTCCAATGCACACATAATACATTATGATGTTTTTTCACACACATATTTGGTAGCATTAAAGGGAATGTTATTTGGAAAAAGCTATATACCTAAACAATTTTTTTTCATGTGGATGCTGTTTTTTACTGCACAGAAAATGTGATGTAGAAAATAAATGAAGAATGTGTTATTTACTTCCTGGGATGCAGTAAAACTGAAGAAGTCATGACAGTAGAAGAACCAGCTTTGTGACAAAAGAAAAAAAGTTGACAGTAGGGTTATCAGCTGGGAAGGGAAAGAGATGAGCCACACTTGTCCATTCTCTTAGCTTAAAGAGGAAAGTGCAGAGATTCAGGCAATATTCAAGCAGTTGATTGGATGCTCTTGCAAGTTTTAGTTGGGCATATGCAACATACTCCACCGGGGACGAACAGTGGATGGAAGAAAATAGGTGGTTGGGACTGGAAGGTCTAACTTGGTAGTGGCCTTGTGACCGGTGTCACAATCCCTTGGTTCTAAACTTGGCCTCTTCCACCCCTGTCTAGGCCATGGTATAGTAGTGGTATAATCCCATTGTATAGGTGATCGGTCCTAGGCATTTGGCAGAAGGGAGGTCCTTGATCTTAATGGAAGGCCATGGATGCAAACTGGACACAATGAAGTAATGTCACAAAAAATGTACAATGTTACTTTAACAGCGCTCAAAACAGCAGCATGTAACAGGATGGTAACATTTTCTCCTGTGGCTAGCAGATCTATTAGTTAGCTGGCTTTGGTAAAGGCAATAGTCTTTACCGCAACCCTAGACCTATGGGTCTACTAGATTGGCTTAGTTTCCTTTGGAGCATGTGTGGTGCATGCCTGATGCATTAGCAGCTCAGAAAACTGGAGAAATCCCCAGCACTCCATGCCTGGATGTTGATGGCTGGGTGTTAATGTACCTATTTCTTTACAAAAATACACATATACATACACATTTATTGATAAATCCAGCGAATTGTGTACAATCAGAGTCTGAGCAACCAAGTAGTACTATTGGATCAGTAAGCAATTATAGAACAATCATCTTTATACTGTGTGGATTTCACTCTTATATTTCCGCATAATTAACCCTTTTGTGTTGTGCAATAAAGGAATTTGTATAAAAAAGTAAATGTACCATTCCAAACATGTTCTCCCAGTTCCCACCTCCCAGACTTTGTTACACGGCCCTAACATGCAGCATCTGGTTCCCAGGCCAGGCAGCAGGGGGCAGTATTATCCTGCTTTACCGGTGGGTAAATTCCCAATTACTTTCTGTGAGGAGGATTACACAGCATTCACATGCGGTGGCTGCTCCACGCTGCTGCAGTTTAATCGCAGTCTTTGAAGTGGGATAGGTCATAAAACTATCATTTTTCTTCTGTTGCCTGAAGGGTCTAAAAATCTATAAACCGAACAGAACATTGATGTGCAGCCGATGCAGCACAGAAGCAGTGTATGGCCCAGTGATCTATGTGTACAGCTCATCTACTGACATGAGGACCTACAGTTACTATACAATCATGAGAAACACATTAACCTGCACTCTCCTTCCACAGTTATACATTCTGCATGCTGACCCTGACTAATATTCTTAAAGATGGTGGAGACCCTTAACATCTAATGACCTGACATTATGTTGTTCTCAGGCTACTGGAATTGGCAAAATGTATACGGTTTATGAAAAAGAGTAATAAAATTGTGTCAACAAGGTGACAACGCACCCCTATCTGTGCAAAAGATACGCCAGGAGATATACTCTATCCCCACATATAACGCTTATAAATCAAAAAACTGGAGAAAAGGGGAAAAGAATGAAGACTAGAAATACCATTAAGTAAAAGTGAAAAAGATGCACATATTTATTGGTTACATTGTATTGGTAAAAACATATATCTAAAAACAAAAGTGAAATTGGCTGCAGGAGACAGAAGTTCATATAGGCCAGGAACTAGAGATACAGACAATGAATGTTACAAAGTAGAGAGCATAATAATGGCAAGATTCAGTAAATGCGTTATAGCAGTATATATGCCCAAATCAATTTAACAGCAGTGAAATGTTGTTAACAATTGCGTCATCAGGTGACTAAACTAGTCATTGTCCCTATACATTAAACACCGCTGAAAGTGTCCAGTCTGTACTCATAGTTACCTGGTCACTGGAATTACCCCAACGCGCGTTTCAACCCGCCGGTCTTTCTCAAGGGGTGATGTTACACAAACCCAGCCCAGTATTTAAGTGCTGACCAGCCAATGGTATTTGCATGATAGTGAGGATCACCTGTGGCTATGGCGCATGGCTGTCGGCGTATGTCCGCGTCACCGGCCGGATCGAGTGCTGACGTCACCGAGGCGGATCATGTGACCGCGTCATGTAACCACAACGACACGCCTCCTGGCACGGAAGATACGGACCAGCGGCCGGCTGGCATGCGCACTAGGTGAGTAAATAACCGGGTGCAGCATTATAAAAAAATCCTAACTTAAAAACTGGACACTTTATGAATATATAGCAACATCACTTACAATGAATAAATAGTTGGATTGCTGTTGGTTGCTTAACATTTTGGAAAGTGTCATAATTAGGTGCATGCCCATGTTGTCCATAAGGGAAAGTGGTGTCACTTGTGTCAGTGGACATGTCATGACCCTGAAGTAAGATTTAAGGGGATATGAGTGGGCGGAAAGTAGACTGAGTGCTGCTAAATGTGTGTCGAGATTATAGGAATGTGAAGAGGTGTTTGTTGTGGCTTAAGTGGCTGGATCCACAGAGTGTGGTGTGAGAGATGATGAATGGTGATGTGTGTGGAGTGATGCATGCCAGTGAATGAATGAGCTGAAGAATGTGAGACAGTGCTGGTAGTGTCGGGCTGCCTGGGCCTTGCAGCCTGCAAGAAACATTGTGTGGTGGATGTGCTGGATGCTGATGCCTGGGTGAGGAAAAGTGCTTTTAACAGGGGAGCGAGGTGTGGAAAGTGCAGGGGCCGAGGGGATGGGATGGTGAATATGAGTTGTGTGAATGTGGCTCGGAGAGGGGATGTGATGTGAGTGCTGGAGTGAGTGGGAAAGTGGGAGACAGTGAGTGCATGTGATACAAAAGCCTGTTATGGCTGAGTGATGTGCACGGGACCTTGAGGGGACCAATGGGGGAAGTGATGGTGGGTGAGGCCGTGAGGGTGAGATGTGGAACACCAACTGGAAAACAGTGCGAAAAAGTGAGAAACACATGGTGAAGACGTGAGGATGAATGGGACTAGTGCCTTAATACTTACTTGGTCCACAAGGGTTGAGGGGATTGGTCCACCTATACCTGAATGAACGTTATATACATATATCGACATTACATAGTTTAAACGTAAGGATGTACGTGCGTGTCCAGAATTGTTAAAGCTGCAGAATAAAGTTGAGGAATATCACACCCTAGTGGTGGTCAGAGGCTTAAAAGGCTGGGCTGGAAGGTCTACGGTGCAGAATAATACAAAACATACATAATTCACACAACATCAAACATAGAATTAAGAAGTTAAAATGGATTAAAAACAAGAAACATGATTAAATCATGAACATTCTGAACGGGATGAAGTGGGCCGATGTAAAAGTTGATCATATGATGCGGATCATGTTAGTGTGTTAGAGGAACGCAGAAAAGCCGAAATTTTCATTTAAACCTGATGGATTTAGAGTCCATATCCATTTGGACTCTGTCTGTAGCAGTTTCTGTTTTAATGCCCCTCCACGCATGTCAAGGTTGATGTGATCAATGCCCCGAACCCTCAGAAGATTCGGATTGCAAGAATGATATTTTTTAAAATGGCGTGGGACTGGTTTCAATTTGTCAATCTGAGAGGGGTCCACCAATGCTGCTTTAGAAATATCATTAGCATGTTCCCTAACTCTGGTCTTTAACTCCCGAGTCGTCATGCCGATGTAGATCTGTGGACATGGACAATGTGCTAGGTAAATCACGCCTCTTGTATCACATGTAATTTTACACCTGATCTTATACTCTCGTCCACCTTTCAAGTCGGAAAAGACCGTTGTTGTTTCCATGTTGGGGCAAGCTATACAGCGCCCACATGGTTTGCTGCCCCACTTGGGCGTAGCGGCCCCAAAAATCCGTGGTTGAGACTGGATGGGAGTCAAGTAGCTCCTAACAATCAAATCTCGGAGGTTCGAGGCTCTTTTCGGAGCAGTTGCTGGATATTTGGGAACAATTTGTCTAAGAATTGGGTCAGATCTCAGAACAGGCCAGAATTTCTCTAAGGCATTGGTCATCCATTTCCATTGATCTGGTCCTGATGATATGGTGTGAACATCGTGGGTGGTTGGTCACAGGTTTGTGTTGACTCAGAGTTGTGGATGAAGTCGATTGCTCGATCAGTATATCTTCGCCGTGTGTAGCTCTTTTGAGGAACGTCTACGTATCCGCCTCGGGGTCCAGAATCTGCGTTGCAGGTCCCTGGCTTGATGTCAAATTGAGAGTCCTGTGGAACAAAATCCTCCTGATCCTCAAAAATTGGCTCGATTCAACGACTCGGAATGGCAATTGAGGACACGTCCTCGGATGGATGGAGGAAAGTGAAGGTAGGTGTTAACCGAAGTCGCTTTTCTGTAAATGTTCATGTGAATAAATCCATGATGATCTCTGGTTACCGATACATCTAGAAAATTAACTGAGTCAGTATTGCACTCGTAAGTCAACTTGATATTGCGCAAATTTACATTTAGCCCATCTATGAAAGCCTTCAAGCCTGACTGATCACCCCTCCATATGAACAGAATATCGTCGATGTACCGGATCCATAAGGGGATCCGGCACATCGGCGCATCATCCGATAAGAACAGCTCCCTCTCCCACAGCCCCAGGAACAAGTTGGCATACGAGGGGGCACAAGCTGCCCCCATGGCTGTTCCCTGGAGCTGTAGGTAGAAGGAGCCGTTAAATGTGAAGAAGTTGTGACCAAGAACAAAGTCAAGTAAGGTCAGAATGAATTGCTGTTCGGGTTCCGTGTAATCAGTCATTCTTAAAAAATACAAAATTGCTTCAATGCCATCCTATGTGCCTGATTGACGTGTCACGAGGATGTCTACATCGCATGTCACGAGGATGTCATCTTGATCAAACTGGATTCCATCTAACCGCCAGAGGAGATCAGTGGAATCTCTTAGATAAGAAGGAAGATTCAGCACCATAGGTTGTAGTATGGAATCGATATATTTGCATATATTATCAGTGAGATCACCTCTCCCCAAAATAATGGGTCTTCCAGGGGTCAGCACTTAAATACGGCTGGGTGGTTAACTCACCCCTTGAGAAGACCGGCGGGTGAAACACGCGTTGGGTATTCCAGTGCCCCAGGTAACTATGAGTACAGACTGGAACTTTCAGCGTGTTTAATGTATAGGGATACTGACTATTTAGTCACCTGATGACGCCATTGTTCAAACATATTCCCTCTGTTACATTGATTTGGGCATATATACTGCTATAAAACGATTTTAACTGAATCTTGCCATTATTATCTCTCTACTTTGTAACATTTCATTGTCTGTATCTCAGTTCCTGCCTATTGAAACTTCTTTCTCCTGCAGCCATTTCACCACTTTTTTTAGATATAGTTTACCATACAATGTCACCAATAAATATGTGCATCTTTTTTCACGTTTACTTATGGTATTTCTATCTTCATTCATTCTTTTCCCCTTGTCTCCAGTTTTTTTGATTTAGACTGTGAATGGCAACTTACAGGTATCTCCTAATGGTCATTACTTGGTTTCTCTTTGGTAACTTAAGGTGTACCTGTCATTTCAGACAGTGGCGTAACAGAAGACAGGGCCCCCTAGCAGGCTATGACTACATGGGCCCCCTTCCCACTTGAAAAAATATACATATAGGATCTCACACTCGAGTTTTACAATCACGTATAAATAAACTCATCGTGCATATACATACAACAGGCCATAGACGCTACTCAAATACAGTGTATACAGACACCATATCCACATCACGATCACAGTGCACATATACATCACAGTATTGTGTAAATACATATTATGCTGGACCTGGTGCAGTATCAATATGATATAATGGTGCACATCCTCCATTCTTTATTGTTCAGGTCGGATGACGGGGCCCCCTGACACTGCGGGCACCCATAGCTCTGCTAACCGCTGTAGTTTACGGCCCGGATTTCAGATGATTTTTAATTATTGTATGTGTCTGTGTGTGTGTGGGGAGGGGGCGTTTTGGGAATGTTTTTTTCAACATATTCATTAGAATTCTGCTTAGTTTTTAAGGAAACAACTGCACAGTGTCCTCTCAGTTACAATGTTTTTCCGCTCTCTCGCTCCTGTTTGTTTCACTGCTGTGAGTAAGCGTTAATAACCCCTCCGTTCTCTCTCTCTCCCTGAATGTAGTCTGTGCTAGGACACTATATTCAAACATAAATCTGAAATGAAGGGGTTACCTCACTGCCAGAGCTGTTTAAACCAAAAAAAAAGGATATTACATTGAGCTCTGCATCTCCTAGACACACACTGTTTACAGGCTTGGAATTACAAATCTCTATGCAGAATTTGTTAATGAAGTGGTATTAGAAAAATGAGAAAAAACATGGATGGGTTCAACTCACTTCCTTAAAGGGCACCTACCACCACAAACTAACCTTAAAGTAGATCGGTGGTAGGTGAATCAATGGGAACGTGAGGTAAGCCTTTAAGGCTAATCCTCACGTCCCCCGCACTGTTTTTATAACTTTTATACCCTAATATGTTACTTACTATGCGGCTAATGGGGCGTGAGTAGCCGCAGCTGGGTTACACGAGGCGGGCTACTCCACGCCCCGGTAGCCACATACCCCCTCCACTCACCATGTTTTTCGTTGCGCAGCTGCTCTAGCTGCGCGCCCTCGGCCTCCGATCCGCCGTCTTGCCGCATGCGCAGAACAGCAGGCCCGGCGCCTGCGCGTCACTGCTCGGAAGCCGGGGCTGCGCAGGCGCGGGCCTGCCTGTTCTGCGCATGCGTCAACTGCAGGATCGTCGGACGATGGCGCGCAGCTACTAGCATCGCTCGCCGAACATGGTGAGTAGGAGTTAATGGTGGCTACCGGGGGGTGGATAGCCGCCTCGTGTAACCTCATATGCGCTACTCCACGCCCCAGTACCGCAATAAGTAAGTTAACAGATTAGTTGTAATAAAAGTTTATAAAGCAGTGCGGGGAACTTGAGATTAGCCCTTAAAAGGGCTATCCTCACTTCCCATTGAGTCACCTACCACCCGATCTCCTTTATAGGTAGAGTGTGTGTAGGTTTCCTTAATATTTTTATCGCCACACGAGGGTGCACGCTGTCTGGGTTGGGAACCAAGCATGTATTAAAATGACGAAAAGATAAATCCTGCTCTCCAAGTTTTTTGCAGAAAAAATATCATTAAATCTTTTATTAAGAAAAATGGCTACGACTAAGACTTTATGGGTTCGACACGTGTCAGATTTTAAAGGGTATTCAGGAATCAGCATCAATTCATATACAATGGGCATTAAATCTAACTACTATGTATTAGTTGTTATTTAAATTTTGAGAAAATGCGGTAGACACAGGACACTGTAAAATCAGAATTAAAATGCTACTAGTGCCTTTATTCCAGAGGTCCCCAACCTTTTTTTGCACCAGGGACCTGCTTTAAGCTAGACCAGTTTTTCATGGCCGGTGTGGTGGGGACGGCTTTGGTCATACGGTGTGGGTTTGGGAGGGTTGGAGTTATAATATAAGATATCGGGAGTGCAAACGACCAGATCCATCATATTGGTTTGGGTGTAAAATAAAGTGGCAATCAAAATGCATACGGGCGTATCCCATTTAGTATAAAATTCATACCGCATATCGCCATGTCGTATAAAATTCCCATACAGCGTATCGCCATGTATATAAAAATGGCTTACAGTGTAGCAGCCACACAGTAATATAAATGCATACAGCATACGCCATGTAGTATAAAATGCATACAGCTATCGCCAATGTTGTATAAAAATGCATACAAGCGTACGCCATGTTAGTATAAAAATGCATACAGCGTATTTCCATGTATACAAAATAGAAGCTCGATAATATCAACAATACTACAGACATACACATATATAACACACATATACAAACATATAGTACAGCATAAATTCACACACTGCACATACAGACATACACTGCCACACTACACACACATCATCATACATTATATATATATAATATATATCCAAACCACACCCAATACAGAATATACATAACACTCATACAGCATAGTCACTTATACAACCCACACACACACCATACACATATACACACACATATACATACACGAACACAGACATATATACATGACAGATAAAGTTACATAACTTTTTTATGGTTCCTGACAGGTATCGGGAGTTGAGGAGCCGGCACCCGGTGTGCTGTTTTTGTCCATGGGGCTGCCAGCGCCTGGGCCGGCCAACTGGCATACAACGTACAAGGAGCTCTGTGCCTGTGGTCGGCGGGCGGAAGATCGTGCCGCCTCCCGTCCGTACAGCAGCGCGCGCTCCCCTGCGCGGACCAGTTATGACTCCAACCCCGTCCTGGTCCGCGACCGGCGGTTGGGGACCTTGCTTTAATCAACCAGTATTTACTCTCCGTGTGACAACACAGACAGAAAGATGGCCGCTGTCACCTGTCCACACACGAGTCCTGCACCCACCGGGCAGATCATCAGGATGGGCAGTCAGTTGATGCAGTGAATCCAGTATGGCCTGTGTTTTGGTGATGTCAGGGATGTCCAGTTCACATCTTACTATGGTAACCGTTTCCCTGTTTACCATCTCAGGGGGCAAGAACATAAGAAGGAGGAGGAGTTTCTTGAGAACTAAAGATAAAGATCAAGAGGATTGTAGTTTCCATTGTGGCCCTCCTTGGTGCCTAGTTTAGAGAAAGGCCATAAAGTTTGTGATCGTAAATAAACTATGTAAGCTCCATTTGTGACTAATGACTTGTGTTTTTTTATCTTCATGTGTATTATAGCATTTATGGGTTTTTTGTATCACGTTCATATTCCCCGGAATACCCCTTTAAGTATCTCGGGACACCGAGGTGTTTATTTTTTCTTTAATAAATGGATTTTTTAATTGATATGTAGATGTATATAAAAACTTGGAAGCGACATTTACCATTTTCTCATATTCTATTAGAAAGTTCAACCCAACAACATCCCCCCCCCCCCCCCCCCCCGTATTAAAAGTTATCTCAATGATGGTTGTACTCTAAATTCTTTATGCTACAGCAGTAGGTTGTTAAATACAATTCTGCTAAAGATAACACTGCTAATAGTTACCTACACACCTACTTGTCCTCTGATGTGATATCTATATTGCGACTTTCTTGACTTAAGATAGATATTTATTGCTTTGGCAAGCTATATTACTAAATCCATTTCTTCAAACCTGACATGTAATAATACTGGGGGAGCAACTTGGTCATCCTGGGCCAAGTCCTCAAATGGCTGCAATAAAAAGTTATTACTGAAAACATGTCTGCTGACTGCGATGTGAAATCACTGCAGTCTTACATCTTCAGCTACAGTTTGTAATTCAAATAAGAGTGAGTGGGGGGGACTACCAACCACACAGGCTCCTGGGAAATTAATAGCCTGTTTTCTTTGCTTAGCCTAACAGTGGGGCAGCTTTACTAGCCCGGTCCATTCCCACAGCGGCGCGTTCTCTTGCGATTCGGTTTTTTGTTCCGGTTTTCATTAGGTAGTTCCTCCTGAAAAGCATCGGAACGAGCTGGAGTTCACCGAGCCGGGCTGATGAATGTAAGTGCAAGCGACGCTACAGTTTTTTTTCTAAATGCGCAGTTGTTTTTTTTCCGAATCCGTCGGGTTTCCGTTCGGCCACCCCCCCAATTTCTATCGTGTGGCCAAAAATCCAGGGCAAAATTGAGGGGAACTCGCGCAAATCGGAATTCGGGTACACGTCGGGAAAAACGCGAATCGGGGTCGGCCCCTTCGTAAATGCCCCCTGTATTTTAGTATAAAAGTGCTTGTCATGGGGATCATCCTGTGCAACATCCCCACTATGGTCTAGCTTTTACTGGGCTTGGGGCGCAGCCCGATCTCCGTACCCTGAGTGCCTGGCAGAGCGGTGGCAAGCATTAGTCCTCGTCACGTGCGTGTACCAGGGACAAAGGCTTCTGTCCCACAACGCTGGCATGCCCTGACCGTGGAAGCACAAAAAATGAGGGAGACTGTAGGAATTTTGTGTGTTTTCTTCTCCCCTGGGCAAACCCCAGATGAGTGTGGGATCCCTGGCGGTGGCGACATGGGGTGTCCTTGGTGTTGTCAGCCTTAACTCAGGGGAGTACTAAGTTTACTCAGGATGTTAAGCATATCATCTTACAGCTTTATTGGAACCACCGCAATGGGCCCAAACAGCAGGAAACAATCTACGGGGTTGAATGGCTGTTATGGTGGTCCACCGGAAGTGCTCACAGTCTGGGTCTAGATAGCTTCACGTCAGGCTGAGCAATCTGATGGCTGCTTTAAAGGGATCCTGTCACCATGGACCCATTTTTAGTAAGCAACTCCCCCAGTCCCACAGAGCATATACATACACTGCCAAAGTGTTTTTATATTAAAAATTGGTTTTAAACAACAAGAAAAAATATATGTATATGACCTTCATTAGCATCTGCTGTTTGACTAGGCAGTTTGCCAAATAGGAGGTCTGTAAGGAGCAGTTCCCCCCCCCACCCTTGTGAACAGCTGCCCATGTACATTTTCATATTATGAAAACATATATCACTGTGCTTGCGACGCCTCCCCCTGCTCCCTACAGCCAATCCGAGTGAGGGAGTTATTCATATATATGAAAGTCACATGTTTCCAAGGGTGAAAGGAATTCTTTGTTGTGTTATTTATTCATGTATCATGTATCCTGTATATTAAATATATAAGAGTCATAATAGCATTGCAGTTGTATTGTGATGGGTATATTTTCATATATATCTGGGTGGGCCAGGATAGTAAAGCTGCGCTATATTTGGGGGAAAAAAAACACAAGATGTAACTGAATACCAGTAACTGAATGATAAAAAACGATTATCAGAAACTGCGGCAAAGAATAGGCGGTGGGCCGCAGTAAGGATTAAGAAACCTGCAAAACGTCTTTAAGAAACAATAAAATGAGGGTCTTCTGATGTCTAGCTACTATTAATCAGAACTTATCTTCACTGATTGCTCTGGAGAAACCTTGGAGCCAGATAGGGCACTTGGGATTGCGGTATGTATTCGCTGTGGTGCCAGCAGGAGGACGGCGTAAACTTTCATTAAAACATGTAATAAAACAATTATTTGGAATCATTGGTGCTTAAAGCTTTTAACGCTGTGAGGGATTAAGACGATCCGTCTCAGGAGCTGCATCTTTCTTCGCTCTTCTGCAAGGAGCTCCAAATTTAAAGTCTTAAATATCTTATAATATTTAAAGGTGACAAGGATTCCTGGCTGATGACCAAAAACCTGAATTATTATTATCTGCCATTAACATTTAGTGAAGCATTCTCATTGCATGGTGTTGAGGCGTGAATCCAGGGACTCCACGACTCTGATCACCACTTGCTACAGATATCGCAACTTTTATTGATTACAGGCAACCTAATCCATGGCACAAACCTCTCAGTTTTTTGACTCTCCTCCTCTATACTGCCAGAATTTTGCTTTTTGCCATTTACTGATGTATGACGGTTCCGTTTTATGTGAGATAATTGTACTCTTTTGCTTTATTTAATATTACATCCAATGGCGATAAATATATGAAAAAAGCATCTTTGTTTATGCTTGCATTCACACTGTGCGGTCCAATTATAAAGTGGTACGTTCCTTTGTAGCTCTCACAGGAGCGGTTTGTCAGTAAAATAACTGCTATATAATCTTTTTGTGCAATACCTTTTGATCATTTAAGTTCATTTTCATTGAGATAAAAATCAAGGATCTGAACAGAAAAGTTTTTCCTTAGTTATAAGCCTCAACAGCTGCCCAGCATAAGGGTCGTAATCTATAAGAATGGGGGGATACAGACTTGTAATTCCATGTATTGAGTGGGGTGAGGATCATTTTAGAGGCAGTCCAAGGGCAGGCCACAGCTATCCCTGTTGGTGGCCAAGCATGTGCCCCCTGTATACTCCAAATTCCTCTGCCGCGTTTTCGTAATGTCTCTCAGAGGGATAAAATGTCATAATGCTCATGCCACCCATCCATACAAGTGGGGACCGAACAACCAGTGGCATGATGTTTTATCGGGCTAGCTGTAAGCAAACAGTCGATGATATAGAGACTGCTGCGCTCCGTCCAGTGGGACTAGAGATCCTCAATGTGCAGACTGCATTGTACCGCCAGATCAAGACTACTTCCGTGCTTTAAACACCCTTAGCCCCCGCCCTAGCAATAACCTGATGTGGGCTCAACCCACGATTCCTTAAGCTCCTATTGGTCGCTAGGGGCCCCAGCCTAGAGTCTGCGGTGGATTGTTTGGAAACCAGATTCAACAAATCCGCGCACCGCAGCAAGCCCAAGCTAGGCGGCCCCCGAAGAAAGCGTGTCTATACTTCTAGCTGTCTTGGATACCAGTCCTGTTATAGTGGTTGGAAAATTGGTTGACGTAACCGTGTTACCAGCAAAATCAAAATCTGATGTAAATACTTTTGTGTAAACACTACAAAAGTGCTAATAATGATACCTTTATTGGCTAACCAGAAAAATTTATTTGGTGCAAGCTTTCAGGGCACACAGGCCCCTTTTTTCAGGCATGGAGACAAATGAAGCACTGAGAAAAAACAACATACGAGGCTTTACAACCAAACTAATTAGTACATATGTGATACTCAATTAAGATGAAGCTTGGGCAATAAACTACTAGAGGTTATTTACATCAAGAAGGGTGTATGGGCGGGGGGGGGCTAGGATGCAGTGGTCTGGATTAGTCTCTTGTGGTATTGAAGTGAGTCCATGGTAATGAGCCAGAACCCAGCTGCAATAATTGAGGCCTTGTGTCAGTGACTGGATGGTTACATCATCATTTTGAACTCCCAGGTTTTCCCTTCTCTGTTGTCCCTTCAAGTCAACCTTTCAGTATTGACCTTTACTCTTCACGCTGTGCCTGGTCCAGAAAGTGTTTTCCCCCAGGTAGGTCCATCCCCTCACTTATGGTGTGTCCTGTGAGAATTTCATCCTGCCTGAGTTTTGTTGGGGCTCCCCATTGTATATGTATTTGTGTGACACTTCAAGCACAGTCATGTACACAACTTAGAGGATCTACGAGATGTGCCCGGGAGTTTTATCTCCTGTTGTGTGTTACGATGTGAACTGTGCTTGATGATATAACATGGGCAAAGCGTGCATCTTTTTGTTATGGCAGGGAACATGCCCGGCCTGTGTTGGTGGTGAGAAGGGCACTTCTACCAGAGATTCCTTATGTTTGGTGGCTGTTGTAAGCCAAGGAGGTAGGTCTGGGAATATGTCCCTTGTAAGCCTTTGCCTTATGCAAATGGCTGGAGATCTTCTTCTGCACTTTTCTTAATCTTCATTACCACCAGTGCACTCTGCACTTGTCCTCTTTCTTTGGTATTCAGCAGGCTGCTCCTTGGATCCTTCTCCTCTGTGATCTGCCTATCCTATAACAAGGGTGGTCTACCGCCCTGTTGTAAGAATGTTTCTTCTTAGTGATAGAAGGTGTTGTTCTCTGTCCGCACTCTCTGAGCAGATCCGGATGTATCTCAGAGCTTGTCTGTAGACAATATATTTCTTGAATATGTTTGGATGCAAACGTTCCACTTTATGTACGCTGGACGACTGTAGGTTTTTGATAAATTGTAGTTTTGGTATGCTGTTTCCTTACTGTATATGGTTATCCAGGAAATGTACCTGCGATTTTGAGTAGTCCAGGGGCGTTGTTATTGTAGATGAAATTGTTTAACTTCTGTTGAAGAGACAACAGTTCCTCCTCCGATCCGGCCCAATAATAAGTGGGAGGTCATCAATATAGCGGAAGTATGCTAGAGGTTGAGTGGTCAGGTGTAAGAAACCCTCCTCTAGTTTTTGCCCATGAACAGGTTGTCCATACTGTGGTGACAGTCTGCTTCGCATGGCACTTCCCATACACTGCAAGTAAATGTCTCACCAAAGTGAATAATGTGATGCATAAAACCTGATGAGCTGTAGGACAGGTTCTGTTTGCCATGTTGTTCTTTCCTTCTGGCAGAAAGTATTTTACAGCACTATACCATCGTTCATGTGGGAGGTTGGACTAAGTTGATGGCAACATCCATAGGTTCCAATATTGTGCACTCGGGTAGTGGACCCAGGTTGAAAAGTTACGGAGGTGCGGTGGTGTCTTGGACAATAGCTAGGCGTCTTCTCCATAAAACTCTCCCTGATACTCAAAATCGAAGTACATTCCTGGATACAACCAATACATTAGGGCACAGCATAAAACTAAATATCAAAAACCTACAGGTCGTCCGCGTACCTAAATGTAAACAGTTTTTCATCCAAAACCCTATCAAGAATTTATTGTCTACAGCCAGCTCTGAGATCACCGTATCTGCTCAGTAGAGTTAGGACAGAGAACAACCCTTCTATCACTAGAAGACCTTCTTACAACAAGGATATCACCCCCTGGTTTATAGATCGACAGATCCCAGAGCTTAAGGATTCCAAGACACCTGCTGGAATACTCAACGAAAAGAGGACAAGTGCAGAGTGCCCCTGTTGGTCATGAAGATTTTAAGAAAATTGCAGAAGATCTCAAGCCATTCTTCATAAGGACAACATGCTAAAGGACATATTCCCGGCCTACCCTCCTTGCTTACAAACAGCCACCAAACATAAGTAATCTCCTGGTAAAAGTGCCCTCTCACCACAACCAGACTGGCCCTTTTCCCCTTCCATAACAAAGATGTCCTAGACTTGTGCCCTTTTCTATCATCAAGCACGTCCACATCCCTAACACACACAGGAGTATAAAATCCCGGCCATCTTTGGTTACTTTGGTAACTTAAGGTGTACCTGTCATTTCAGACAGTGGCGTAACTAGGAGAGACAGGGCCCCCTAGCAGGCTACTACATGGGGCCCCCTTCCCACTTTAAAAAATATACATATTAGTATTCTCACACATGCGAGTTACAATCACGTATAAATACACTCATGTGCATATACACATACATACAGTGCCATATACGACATACTCAAATACAGTGTATACAGACACCATATACACATCACAGCTAGTGCACATATACATCACAGTATATGTTATATACATATTATGCTGGACATGTGCAGTACAATATAGATATAATGGTGCACATCCTCCATTCTTTATTGTGTCAGGTTTGGGATACTCTACCCAGCGACGTGGTATCAACAGGGCAAATAAGTCCGGGCAGTCTTATAGTACATTGTGTTGTTGGGGACGGGGCACTTACCATACGCTCACTGCCGTCACTTCTCCTATTTTGGTCTTTTTCTTTCTTTCTGGTATGGGATTTCCCTTCCTATTTGTTTCTTATTATTTTTCTATTTTTATTTACTTTTTATATTTTGCTCATAATATTACCATGTGATTTATATGTATGTTATTTTATTTTTGATTTGTGTCTGTTTGATTGATATATTTTGTATCAGATGGTTGCTGTTATTCCAATGTATCTATTTCATGTTTAAACTTATTACCTTTCCCAATGACCAATAAGCAGGTATAAAATGTGGCGATGCACCACCGGCTAAGACTACAACTGAAGGAAGTTCTATAGCCGTTATTCAGATTGTGTTCCAAAGAACTTTTTTATGACATTCTTAGTTAGATGTTAGCAAATATATTTTGGGAATTACCGCCTGATTCTGTAATCCACAAGAGGTCAACCACATATTCCAAAACATACCAAGGACTCTTTTCCCAAAAACCCCAGGGTTCAGTGATCAGTGGAACTACATCGCCAGCAGCAAATACTCCCAATGCTTATGTGTCTTAATCAGTACAATACAAAATAGCCAACCCCAAATTTAGGGGGGGGGGGGACAAAAAGAAACCATACTGTATATAGCTTTCAATGTGAATGGTATATCATGCAGGCTACAATGGGTCATCCTATATCTCCCTGATTACACCAGTCCCTGTCTTCCTAATCCAAACTATACTACTTACTTTATCCAAAAAAAATGGAAAGGAAGACCAAAGGAAAAAAATTCAATGCAATAACTTATTATACAATTCTATAAAAAAAACCCTATTAAAAAGCAGCAAATAAGTCACACAAATAGTTTGTTACCCCTACCCAGTATGGCTACATAGTGCAAATCTGATCATTGTGGTATAGCAATTATAGTACTCAAGGAACTATAAACGTCATCCTAATCTCTGAAATATGTATAGTGCATGATACCGGAACACTATACTAATTGAAATGGTGTAGAAAATAACTAACACCACCCATGTTCTGAATGTCAGAAGTGTAGCCGGGGTAACGCTGTCCCCGATTGCGGTATTTTGGCTATTCTAGCCTTCTTCTGGGGGGTAGCGCTACCCGGGTGCACAGACAGGAAATAGATTAGTTGCCAATGGACAGATCCCTTGGTCAACGTCTGGGTGAGACTTTCTGCCTGCTTTTTAAATGTTTTTATTAGAATTGTCACCATTAAATTTTATTCATTAATTTTGGTCTTTTCTTCTTCCCATTTTTTTTTTTTTTTAAAAAATAAAACAGTAGAATATAAATAGTAGAAGGCACGCACCAAAGTTATATATTCTTACTTTCATTTATTGTATATACACTCACAAAGTATTAAAGTAATCAAAAACAAGCAATAGCCACGACAGCTTTTTTTGCCCAGTGGCATTTCATCTTTGTTTTTTCTTGTACAAACAAACACATTTAATAAAGGCTATTTCAACTGTTTTGAAACGCCCCTCATTACTTAGTAATCACACAATTGGAGAGAGCAATTTATCTTTGTCCATTCCCTTGTCTATCATACACACATGCGCTGGGCGCTATCTGCTTTCCCCTGGCAACAGCATCGGACAAATCTGCAGGGAATGCATTAACAATTCTCACCTTGATGACACTGTGGTGCAAATCCATATTACCGTTGTTTGTACTGTCAAGTGTATGATGGACAAGGGATTGAGCATGCTTCTCTCCTACAAACCATCATCTATTTTTGGAAGTTTCTCAAGGTGGGCTATGGGGTACATTGGTAGGAATTATGATGCCCCAAAAAACAGAGTAGTTCACCCCCCACACAGTTATTTTTGTATTTTGCATGCAAGCTCGTCTTCACACAAGCAGCCTTCGGTCCCTACCAGAAGTGGAGAAGAGTTTGGCAATACAACCCACTTTGAGAAGGTGGTGAACACTGCTGAAGACGCCTAAATTGTCTGTGTAAGTTAAATGAAAGTGCTATTGTTAATCTACCTTATTTTGTGTTGCATTTATAAAGATAAATTACACTTTTTTTCTGTGATATAAAGTCTTGCACTGATTCCAAATGAGAATCGACGTACTATATATGGAAGTTCCCAGTATGTACCGGAAAGTTGTATTAATAGGGTTACTAGGGGGTCTAGGGGCTCACCACGAATTTATTCTTGGGGCCCACCTACTGCTACTGCTACATGAAATGTTACTGCACGCTTGCAGACGTATATATGCCCCTAGACGGTAATGAGTCTCCTGCTCCGTACCTTGGGAGAAGATAGAACATATATTCTTTCCCTGTTGCATGGCCCGTGCATCCCAATGGAGATGAGAGGGGTATTCGTACCCCTCCTCCTCTCCACGTGTGTCCCTATGCATGTTGGTATAAATGCACTTTAGGCTGCGCTTACAGAATGGGTTTTTCTTGCGATTGTCAACAGCTACTTGCTCCTTACACAACACAAGCATTTAGGTCTAAATATGTCTCCGTTAGATATCATGGGGGAGTCTGGCATTCGGGCAGGAGATTCCCAGATGCTCCTAAATGTAATCCCATCGTGTGAACAATTGATGTAAGTTCAACATTAGGTAGGACCTATTAAAAGCAAGCAGTGCCTTTGCTAGTACTCTGTGCCCCCCTCTTTCCAATCTTCCCTCCATATTGAGATCTCTCCATCTTCCCCTCATATTTGGACCCTTCATCTCCTCCTCATATTGTGGCCCCTTATCTCCCCCTCATATGGGGCTTCTCATCTCCTCTCCTCCTCATATTGGTGTGTGCCCCATCTTTCCTATCCCCCGACATATTGTGCCTCTCAGTGTCCCATTATATTGTGCCTCATCATCTTTCTTCATATTGTGGCCTCCCTTTCTTACTCATATTGTGACCTTTTCTCATCTCTCCTCACATTGTGGCTCCTCTCATTGCTCCACTTATATTGTGGCCCCTCTCATCCTCCCTGATATTGTGGCCTCTCAGCTACCCCATTGTTGCCCCCTCTCATGCCCCCATATTTTGGGCCCCCTCTTATACCGTCCCTATTGTGGGGCCCCCTCTCATACACCCTAATTGTGTCCCCCTCTCAAACCCCTTATATTGTGGCCCCCTCGGTCAAACCCACCATATTGTGGCCATATTTTATATTCCCCCCCATATTATGGACACAGATGAGTTGAGCCTGACATGGACCATGGACGTCAGAGGTTTTGGGTCAGTGGCAAAGAATCTGGAGATTAAATTTGGTGTCAGGCCCACCACGTTGCATTGATACACCACTGACACACCCGGCTTATTCAGTCCCATCCTGGTTCATTTAGGTTGTTCTTTAAAGCTGGTCATTGCAAATCCAGCGAGCTTCACCAGAGCAACATTGAACAAGAGTGGCCATCTGTATGTTTGGGGGTTTCCTAAGTCAGGGACCGCCTGTATTTTAGTTCATTGGATCACTCATTTTAATATATTTATTATGTCAGATATCTTGCAAGGGCCTCAGCAGGATTGATTTTGATTATCCAGGAGGTCCCCTACTTAAGGACACCCTACTTCCAGACAATCTAGTTACGACAAGACCCCTCTGACCTCTGGTGAAGCTCTCTGGCTCTTAGATGAGTCCCAGCTGCAATAATCAGCTGTAAGGTGTCTGTAATGAAGCTTTATTGAAATCCTTGTCCCATTCAGGCAAAAAATGTTTAAACTCAATTGTCCACTGGTGGCCAAAAATTTTTTTTCTGATCTACAATTCTAAAATATACAAGTTTCGACTTTACATGCAAATTCACTTAAAATACAACCTCCGGACCTCTCCTGTACTAACCCTGGACTGCCGTTCAGTTGTACATTTTATATTTTTTATTTTGTATTTCCGAATCCAGATACATGGTATCATCAACCCAAGGGCTTTCTTTTCTATTACCCTTGTGGGCCCTAATGCATTACTTACAACTTTTTATACGATTACACATTGGTTTTGTTTTAGCCACAATTATTCCTTTGCAGATTTTTAGATAGGGTATACTGCTAACACTCAACCAGAAAGGGATGAGCCCAAATTAAAATGCTTAGGGGTGGCCGAGTAGTCTTTATATGAACCTTGAGCCCTTCACATTTGGCAGTATCAACCCATAGAAACCTCAATTGCCGTGGACAATCCTTCTTCTAAGTTTCTGACATTTTCACTTCTTAAAAACAAACAGCTGAACCCTCCTCAAATAGACGGATTAGGAATAATTTTCTCTGTCTGCCATTTCAAAAGCAATGTCAGGTCCTGAGAACATTGATCAGTGAAATACATGGTTTTCAGTGTTCATCCTCAGATTTTTCCTGCTTACACATGCTTCCCTGTACATTCTTCGCTTTCAATTATAAAGGCGGTCAATGTTGTTCAAGTGGGGTAAGGGCCACTGACATTACTGTCATTGACCCCAGTGTTTCTAACAAGGTGGTCAGTCATCATCTTGGGAGGTACTAAGAAGACAAAAGTGTCACCTTACAAAAAAATTGCTTGTATTCTGCAGTGATTTCTTCTCAGTCTTGGTGTACACTCCTACTACTCTCCTGCTCTATAGCAGGTTTATGTTATTGTAAGCAAGCCTAAGAGGAAACTGCATTTTTGGATTTAAACACCAGATGCCACCATTGTGGGATGTTATTTGAGTATAAACAGCCTGTACCAGTGGTCAGCTTGGCTGGATCAATTTCCAGGGATCCAGATCGGTCCGCTGCTTCAATCCGCATAAAAAATCACAGTTTCGGATTTGGAATAAGATCCACGCTAACCAGAACCAAGCCATATTATAGACTTTTAACCCAACTTGGAGATCAGGCACAAGCGAACCATCATCCTGCTTACTCACGAAGATGAGATACATTTTAAAACAATTAAAAGGTATTGTAAACCAAGAGTTAAAGGGGTTTTTTGAGGAGAATTAAAAATAGGGGGTGGCTGCAGGCGCATTAAAAATCGTACCGCCTGGGTCCTCTCTCGGTGTCCCATGCTGTCAGTCTCTCTGTGCCTCCCCCTGCTTGTTTACAGGACACGACGTGCTTTCAAAACTTATCTGTATCGGTCACGAGTTGTCGGTTGTCAATGGTGCAGTGCCTTGCAGCCTAAATGTGAGGGTTTTATCTTTACCTAGAGTCACAGATCAGTAGGAGCTCATCCAAGATGAAAAATGGAGGCTCCAAAACGTCTGTTTGAAGCATTAGTAATATCAATATTATTAAGCGTGTATATATGTATGGATGATTATATGATGTGATATATGATATGATTATATATATTGCTGTGTTCCTATATGGCTAGGATCGGGCATGCATGTCCGTGTATGTGACTCGATAGACGAGGAGTGCAGCAGGATTCTGGAGGGTGGTTTGTGAATTGCAAAAGTGCCCCAACACTGGATACTTGTCTCCACCACCTCTGCTCTTAGTTCTTAGGCTTGTGAAGTTGATGCCCGGCATTTGCAGGAATACGCCGTGCTATACTAAGACTTCTGTTTTGCATACAGACACCCTGCAGGAAGGGTCAGTTTTAATGATGTCCTCACCAGGTGAATGAACAGAACCATCTACATGTTCATCCGGTTTTATAGTGTTTTGATGACCTATGCATCTGTTAGTACGATTCTGTACATTATATCAGCAAAACCGTGCTGTTTTAAGACCATCTCTAGACAACAAGCGCCTTCTGTTTACACCCTGGAAGTGCATAGAATGAAATGTTTTTTCAATGTCCCAGACTCTCATGCAGAACTTAAGGAGGACGTTATCAAGGCAAGCCATCGTAATACGTGTTAGACCCTGGGAACAGGGCCCATCATCTCCAATCTCCTCAGCAGGTAATTGACAAGGCTGAAAGCACAGACAGTGACTAAGACGGAAGTCATCCTTTGGTCTAGTGTATAATCAATATATTTGTTTGAATAGATTCATATCAACACTGTTAATATATACAGGTTGATGTGGTAGACCTTTGGCTACCTGCAAACAAAATTCACAAATATCTTTTCCCATGCCGATGACATAATCAAAGACTGCACAAGCCACAAACGTCTGGAAGGAAGGAATCGAGGTGCTCCTGATTGTGTGTGGCATCTTGGATAGTCACCCCCCTCAAAGAATAACTGTGGTAATCATGGCTGTGTGCGTGAGCCTTAGCATAAATGGGTAGAAACATCAACCAAAACAACAAAACTGTGAAGGAAGACTTTATTGGGGGAGTAAGGACACATCTATGGGAATGCTAATGGCAGTGTGTGTGGCAGCGTGGCCAGTGGGTCAGCCTTACATACTGGTAATCCTTACAGATACCTGTCACCCCAAAAAAAAGACCCCCACCAAATATGTCCCCCACCATAATCCTCTCCCCCCAGGCCCTTTCCTTCTACTTATACATTTTGTAAAAAAAAATTAGTTGGGAAAGTTGAGTTTTAATCAATCCAACCTCTTCCAAAAATAGAGGTGGATCTCGTTTCTGCCCCCGTCAAAAAGCACGGCGCATGCCGCTGTCATGCGGCCGCATCTCAGAGAAGCCGGCCGCGATGCCCGCCTTTTATGGTCTTCGCTGTCTGCCGGGTTGAGGAGCTCTGTTGGCTGGCAGGCTCAATTCTTGTACATTTTGTCAGTGCATCCGCACAATATTGGGTACCAAATGGATCAGTGATTGGGGGTCCTTCACCCATGGGGGCCAAAAGCAGCATCAATACTCCAGCAAAGATCTGCTGGCAGCGATTGCACATCATTGCGATGCTGCCGGCTTTTCTTACAAGGTCCCCCCCCTGACAGGGGCGTGTAGAGTTTGTCGGTCGGCCCCCTCACGAATACGGGCGGGACGCCGACTGCCAGGGGACAGAATATGAGGGGATGCCGACCTCTTATTTGGTAAGAGGTCGGATCGATTCAAATAAACTTCCCAACGCTAAATTTTTTGTTGAAAGGCCAGAAGTATAAAGGGCATGATAGGATTATGGGGGCCATATTGGTGGGGGTCTTTTTTGGGTGGTGACAGGTCCAATGCACATCTAATACATTATGATGTTTTTTCACACAGAAAAAAAGATTTTGGTTCATTAAAGGGAATGTTATTTGTAAACAGTATATACCAGACCAATTTGTTTTTCATGTGGATGCTGTTTTTTACCGCACAGAAAATGTGATTGGGAGAAAATAAATGAAAGGTGTTATTTACTACCTACCACTTCCTGGGATGCAGTAAAACGGTAAGTACATGACAGTAGAAGAACCAGCTTTGTGACAAAAGAAAAAAAGTTTACATCATGGTTATCAGCTGGAAGGGAAAGAGATGAGCCAACTGTGCATTCTCTTAGTAGCTTAATAGGAAAGTGCAAGATTCAGGCAATATTCAGCAGTTGATTGGAGGCTCTTTGCAAGTTTTAGTTGTGGCATATGCAACATACTCCACCGGGGAACTAACATTGGATGGAAGCCAATAGGTGGTTGGGATGGAAGTTCTCTTGGTAGTGGCCTTGTGACCGGGGTCCACAATGCCCTTGGTTCTAAACTTGGCCTCTGCCACCCCTGTCTAGCATGGTATAGTAGTGGTAATAATCCCATTGTATAGGTGGATGGGTCTAGGCATTTGGCAAAGGGAGTCTGAATCTTATGGAAGCCATGGATGCAACCTGGACACATGAAGTAATGTCACAAAAAATGTACATGTTACTACTTAACAGCGCTCAAAACCGCAGCATGTAACAGGATGGTAAACATTTTTCTTTCTTCTGTGGCTACAGATCTATTAGTTAGCTGCTTTGGTAAAGGGCAATAGTCGTTTACCCACCGCAGAACCCTATACCTATGGTCGACTAGATTGGCCTTTTATTTGAGCATGGGTGGTGTCATGCCTGATGCATTAGCAGCTCAGGAAACTGGAGAATCCCAGCACTCCATCCATGCCTGGATGGTTTGATGGCTGGGTTTAATGTACCTCTATTTCTTTACAAAAATACACAAATACATACACATTTATTAATAATCCAGCCGAATTGTGTACACTCAAGTCTGAGCACCCATAGTACTATTGGATCAGTAGCAATTATAGAACAATCTCTTTATACTGTGTGGATTGCACTCTTATATTTCCTCCGCAAATTAACCCTTTTTTGGTTGGTGCAATAAAGGAATTTGTATACAAAGTAAAATGTACCATTCCAAACATGTTCTCTCAAGTTTCCATCCTCCCAGACTTTTACTGGCCCTAACATGCGTCATCTGGTCCCAGGCCAGGCGCAGGGGCAGTATTATCCTGCTTTACCGGTGGTAAATTCCCAATTCACTTTCTGTGATGAGGATTACACCGCATTCCCATGCGGTGTCTTCTCCACTCTGCTGCACGTTTTAATCGCAGTCTTTAAGTGGGAATAGGTCATAAAACGATCATTTTTCGTCTGTGCTGAGGGTCTAAAATCTAGTAAACCGAACAGAACATTGAGTGTGCCGCCGATGCCGCACAGAAGCAGTTTATTGGCCCAGTGAGCTATGGTACAGCTCATCTCTACTGGAGCCATGAGGACCTACAGAGTTTACTTTCTATCAACAATCATGAGAAGAACATAACCTGCACTCTCCGTCCACAGTTATACATTCTGCATGCTGACCCCTGACTATATTCTTAAGATGGTGGAGACCCGTAACATCTAATGACCTTACATTATGTTTGTTCCTCAGCTACGGGGAATTGCAAAATGTATACGTTTTAATAAAAAGATTAATAAAATTGTCAACAAGGTGACAACGCACCCCTGATCTGTGCAAAAGCTACGCAGAAGATATACTCCTAATCCCCACATATACGCTTATAAATCAAAAAACTGGAAAAAGGGAAAGAATGAAAGACTAGAAATACCATTAAGTATATGAAAAAGATGCAACATATTTATTGTTACAACTGGTAGTGGATAAAAACAATATATCTAAAACAACGTGAATTGGCTGCAGGAGACGAATTTTCTATAGGCCATGAACTATAGATACAGACAATGAATGTTTATCAAAGTAGAGCATAATATTCAAGATTTCATGTAAATGCGTTATAGCATATGAATGCCAAATCAATTTAACAGCAGTGAAATGTTGTTACAATGCGTCATCAGTGCCAAACTTTCATATCCCAGACATTAAACAAACCGCTGAAAGTGTACCAGTCTGTACTCAGTAGTACCTGGTCTGGAATTACCAACCCAACGCGCTTTCAAACCCGCCGGTCTTTCTCAGGGGTGATGGTTCACACACCCAGCAGCCCAGTATTTAAGTGCTGACCAGCCAATGGTATTTGCATGAAGTGAGGATCACCTGTGGCTATGGCGCATGGCTTTCGGCGTATGTCCGCGTTAACCGGCCGATCGAGTGTCTACGTCACCGAGGCGGATCATGTTACAGCGTCATGTAACACAACGACACGCCTCTGGCACGTGAAGTACGGACCAGCGCGGCTGGCATGCCGCCTAGGTGAGTAAATACCGGGTCGAGCTTAATAAAAAAATCCTACTTAAAACACTGGACACTTTAATGAATATATAGCAACATCACTTACAATGAAATAAATATTTGATTGCTGTTGTTCTTAACATTTTGGCAGTGTCGCTAATTAGTTGCATGCCTTAGGTGCATGCCCATGTTGTCCATAGGGAAGTGGTGTCACTTGTGTCAGTGGGCATGTCATGACCCTGAAGTAAGATTAAGGGGATATGATTTGCGGAAGTAGACTGATGCTGCTCATTGTGGTGCGAGATTATAGGAATGTTGAAGAGGTTTGTTGTTTGTGCTTAGTGGCTGGATCCCCAGAGTGTGGTGGTGAAGAGATATGAATGGTGTATGTGTGTGGAGTGGATGCATGCCAGTGAATGAATGAGCGGAATAATGTGAGACAGGTGTGCTGGTAGTTGTCCGGCTGCCGGGGCTGCAGCCTGCAAGAAACAGATTGTGTTGTGATGTCTGGATGCTGATGCCTTTGTGGAAAAGGTCTTTAACAGGTGAGCGAGGTGTGGAAATTGCAGGGGCCGATGGGATGGGAGGTGAATAATGAGTTGTGTGAATGTGCTCGGAGAGGGATGTGATGTGAGGGCTGGAGTGATGTGAAAGTGGGAGACAGTGGAGTGCATGTGATACAAAAGCCTGGTTATGGCTGAGTGAGGTGCCGGGACCTTGAGGGGACCAATGGGTGAATGATTGTGGGTGAGGGCCGTGAGTGATATTTGGACCACCAACGGAAACCAGTGCGAAAAAGTTAGAAACACATGGTGAAGACGTAGGATGAATGGGACTCAGTGCCTTAATACTTAACTTGGTCCACAGGGTTGAGGTTATTGGTCCACCTATACTAATGAACGTTAGATACATATCCGCGCATTACATAGTTTAAACGTAAGGATGTAAGTGCGTGTCCATAATTGTTTAAGCTTGCAGAATAATTTGAGGCAATATCACCCTAGTGTGGTCAGAGGCTTAAATAGGCTGGGCTGAAGGTTCTACCGGTGCAGAATTACAAAACAACAATAATGTTCCACACACCACATCAAAAAGAATTAAGAATTTAAAATGGATTAAAAACAAGAAAACATGAGTAAATCATGAACATTCGGAACGGGATGAAGTGGGCCCGATGTAAAAGTGTCATATGAATCGGATCATTTAGGGTTTTAGAGGACCGCATAAAAGCCGACATTTTTCATTAACCTGATTGATTTGAGAGTCCATATCCATTTTGGCCTCTGTCTGTAGCAGTTTCTTCTGTTTTAATGCCCCTCCCGCCATGTCAAGGTTGATGTGATCAATGCCCGAACCCTCATAAGATTCGGATTGCAAGAATGATATTTTTTAAATGGCGTGGGACTGGTTTTCAATTGTCAATTGAGAGGGTCCACCAAGCTGCTTTCTGAAATATCATTAGCAATGTTCCCCTAACTCTGGTCTTAACATCCCAGTCGTCCATGCCGATGTAGATCTGTGGACAATGGACAATGTTCTAGGTAAATCACGCCTCTTGTTCACATGTATTTTACAACCTGATCTTATACCCTCGTCCAACCTTTCAGTGCGGACAAGACCGTTGTTGTTTCCATGTTGGGGCAAGCTATACACGCCCACATGGTTGCTGCCCCACTTGGGCGTAGCGGCCCCAAAATCCGTGGTTTGAGACTGGAGGGAGTCCAAGTAGCTCCTAACACTCAAATCTCGGAGGTTCGAGGCTCTTTCGGAGCAGTTCTGGAGTTTGGGAACAATTTTCTAAGAATTGTGGTCAATCTCAGAACAGGCCAGAATTTCTCTAAGGCATTGGTCAATCATTTTCCATTTGATCATGATAAGTAGTTGTGGAATCGTGGTGGTTGGGCACAGTTTGGTGTTGAGATGATTGTGGATGAAATAAGTTGCCTCGATCAGTATTCTTGCCTTGTGTAGGCTTCTTTTTATGGAACGTCTACTGTAATCTCGGGTCCCGAATCTGCGTTTTTTCAGGTCCATGCTTATGTCAAATTGAGAGGTCTGTGGCAAAATCCTCCTGATCCTCTAAAAATTGGTCCGATCGGAATGGCATTGGGCACGTCTCCGGATGGGATGAGGAGAAGTGAAGGTAGTGTTCACCGAAGTCGCTTTTCTGTAAATTGTTCATGTGACTAAATCCATGATGAGCTCTGGTTACCGCTACATCTAGAAAATGAACTGATTCAGTATTGCCTCGAAGTCAACTTGATATTGCGCAAATTTACATTTACCCATCTATGAAAGCCTTCAAGCCTGACTGATCACCCCTCATATGACAGAATAATCGTCGATGTAACCGGATCCAGACGGGGATCCGGCACATCGGCGCATCATCCGAGTAATAGAACACCACTCCCTCTTCCCACAGCCCCAGGAACAAGTTGGCATAACGAGGGGGCCAAGCTGCCCTTGCCTGTTCCCTGGAGCTGTAGTTATAAGGACCGTTAATTGAAAATGGAACCAACAAAGTCAATTAAGGTCAGAATGAATTCTGTTCGGGTTCCGTGTAATCAGTCATCTTAAATACAAAATTGCTTCATGCATCCTAATGTGCCTGATTGACGTGTCACGAGGATGTTCTACATAATCGCATGTCACGAGGAATGTCATCTTGATCAAACTGACTTCCATCTAACCGTCGCAGAGGGATCAGTGGATCTCTTCGATAATACAGGAAGATTCAGCACCATATGTTTAGTATGGAAGCGATATATTTTGCATATATTACTCATGAGATCAAGCCCTCCCCCCAACCTAATGGGTGCTCCAGGGGTCATCCACTTAAATACGGCTGGGTGGTTAACTCACCCCTTGAGAAGACCGGCGGGTGAAACACGCGTTGGGTATTCCAGTGCCCCAGGTAACTATGAGTACAGACTGGAACTTTCAGCGTGTTTAATGTATAGGGATACTGACTATTTAGTCACCTGATGACGCCATTGTTCAAACATATTCCCTCTGTTACATTGATTTGGGCATATATACTGCTATAAAACGATTTTAACTGAATCTTGCCATTATTATCTCTCTACTTTGTAACATTTCATTGTCTGTATCTCAGTTCCTGCCTATTGAAACTTCTTTCTCCTGCAGCCATTTCACCACTTTTTTTAGATATAGTTTACCATACAATGTCACCAATAAATATGTGCATCTTTTTTCACGTTTACTTATGGTATTTCTATCTTCATTCATTCTTTTCCCCTTGTCTCCAGTTTTTTTGATTTAGACTGTGAATGGCAACTTACAGGTATCTCCTAATGGTCATTACTTGGTTTCTCTTTGGTAACTTAAGGTGTACCTGTCATTTCAGACAGTGGCGTAACAGAAGACAGGGCCCCCTAGCAGGCTATGACTACATGGGCCCCCTTCCCACTTGAAAAAATATACATATAGGATCTCACACTCGAGTTTTACAATCACGTATAAATAAACTCATCGTGCATATACATACAACAGGCCATAGACGCTACTCAAATACAGTGTATACAGACACCATATCCACATCACGATCACAGTGCACATATACATCACAGTATTGTGTAAATACATATTATGCTGGACCTGGTGCAGTATCAATATGATATAATGGTGCACATCCTCCATTCTTTATTGTTCAGGTCGGATGACGGGGCCCCCTGACACTGCGGGCACCCATAGCTCTGCTAACCGCTGTAGTTTACGGCCCGTTAGTTGGCCATAGTAGTGGGTGACTGTCTAGTTGACAGGGTTCATTATAAGGGCGGAACTAGGGTTTGTGTCACAATCCAGGTGGAATAGTCAGGGACACGCTGGGACCACCTGGTGGGGGATATGTTACATTACACTAACTGCAAAACCGGGAGCAGAGTCTAAGTTAACCCCATGGCTCTCCGCCTAGAGCCCGACGCCAAAGCAGGATGTCTTGCTGTGGCGGGATGTCACCTGTCAGGTTCGCTCGCGCGCTGCCGACTAGGCCCGTGGTGGCAGCCAGGGTAGAACACGGGGACCACGGGAAGTGCAGGACCACGGGAAAGGCAGGAACATGGGAAGGCAGGACCACAGGACCTCGGATGACAGGACCACAGGACGTCGGATGGCAGGACCACAGGACTCGGATGGCCAGGACCTCGGGGATGGCAGGACCACAGGAACCTCGGATGCAGGGCCTCGGAATGGCTTACTGAGTGACCGGACCGCCACGTAGGACACCCTAGGACGCCACAAGGAACACCAGGAACACCGGGAACACCACAGAAATAGGAAGAACACGGGAAACAGGGAATCACAGAACACGGAGGCGTCTGGAAGCGGCTCGGGAACAACGGCGGGCTTTCTCTTCAGAAGGACATGAAGATCGGCAGGGAGATGCTGGGATCACCAAGCTATTATAGCCAGTCGGGAATGCCAGAGCCAATAAGGAGCGCTGGCTTCTTAAGCCGGGAGAAGGCCGTGCATGCTCCCGACGATAGTGCGGGAGCGCGCCAACTGCAGGGAAGAACCATCCGGCCACACACTGGGAGCCAGAGTACAGCCGGAGGCCAGGAGAGGTCAGGTGAGCGGCCAGGGGGGGGGAACGGGGAGCCGCGGGGGCAAGCAGGCAGGGTGCACCCCGTCCGTACCGCAGGATCGTGGGGTGATTGTAACTGTGACAGTTTGTCCTTTTTTTTTTGGCAAATTCACACTAATGCCTATATCAGTTACGACCCCATACCCACCGCCACAGGGGTGCTGGAAAGTTCATCCAGTACATACTAGAAATGTCCGTCTATAGCATGGTCAGGTCAGTGGGGCGGCTGTGCTGGCTGTTATGGGTTGCGCTAGAGTACAGCCTCCCAAAAGTGGCTATCCCAGTTAAGTAGCTTTTTCAAGTGGCTGATTTTGATGAAAAATAGGGGGGACCCACACAATTTTTTTTTTTCATTTCCAGACGGAAAAAAAGTACAGCGTAAACAGTACCAGATTGCACTTACTTAGTAAGGTCCCAAATATGTGTGGCACAGGTCTCCAGGACCGTCCTACACATCCCCGCAACAAACAGCCCACTATCCAAATTAAGCAACGCGCAGATTAGATTGCTGGCCTCGGAGAGACGGCCCGTGGTCTGTTTTAAGCCTAGCTCACAGACTAGGTTGGTATTTTAGTCACCAAATAGGGAGGAGCTGTGACAGAGCACAAGTAAAGCTGTCGGACAAGTCAGCAGCACTGTGGTTAATGTGTTTGTTTCTTTGGAAATGCAACAAAAACAAGACGAGCCCAGTGAATTTCTTAAAGAGAATTTTGTTCAGGGATTTACAGCTGTTTCATTTTCCTGGCGTCAGCCGACTGCCCGAACCATATCCCAGGTTGCAGGCACAATCGTGTAACGCGTGTTTGCCCCAGCCAAAACTCCACTGTCCCGGCTCCAGCTTTTTTGGCGGTTCTATCGCCATGTCGCGTGATCCTAGGGGTGCACGCGGGGCCAGCGTCTGTGAAACTTTAAAGGGCCAGTCGGCGGATTCTACCCCAACGCTGCGCATTTTTCCGGTCACCACGTGCTTTTAGGACAGCTGTCATTTTTTTTCACTTGCTTACTTTTATTTTCCCAGCATTCCTGGACTCATGGATCTACTCTCTCCCGCGGGCTTGTCTGTGTGTGGACTGCTTGTGGTCGCATCAATCCTTAGCAACTCATAACATGTGATAAAACTTCAATACAGGAACTACTTGAAGGACTATCAAAGGATAATTTTATACAAAGGAATATTACAATCCCCCCAAATAGGTGTAAATAGTTCTAAAAAAAACCCCCAATATTGGAAATAGGATATGATCTAATAAAAATCAAGAAGTTAAACAGTATTATAGTTTATTGATATTTTTACAGCTGTGAGCCAATCCATGTATAAAAAAAAATCTTATGTGTTTGTACAGTAAATTTACTGATTCTAGTTGTAATTGGGGAGTCATATGAATGATTACATTCATTTGTATAAAACTATAATGGTTCATGTTATTGAGCATTGCCAAATGTCTGATTTGGTTTCATATCACACCAAATTAAAACAAATATGGAGGCGATGGGTAAAATTAGTAACCCACTAAATGATAAACATTCAACACGCCAATGTACATTATAAATGGTTACATGAAAAGCCGTACAAGGAGAGGCCTTGATATATGCGGGTTTTTCTAGAAGTATTGTGTTTGTATATTTAATTGAGATACACAGGAGATATTTATCATTGGTTTGTTCAGGCTTTTTAGTGTAATAAAAAAGTCTCTCAAAGTCAGACGTATAAAACCGTTCCAAATCAGATTGATGGAGCATTATTGGTAATATACATAATGGATATGAAAATCACTGTTAACTAGTCATTTAAGAAATAGGAAGAAACAGTAATTTTAAAATTTGAAAGCTTAGAAAAGATGAAAATGATTGGATGGAGGGGAAACTATTGCAAAATGTATGGGAGAAGAATCCCAAGTTGATATATAATTAGAAACCCGAGTGTTGCCAAAGGGTTTGGATGCTGTGAAGCAGAGATTTTGGTTTCTGATAGGTTACCTTTGGGATATCTACAAGGCGTATGAGAAGTTTGACTGATTACCAGTACTCTCCACTGCCGTCACTTCTCCTATTTTGGTCATTTTTCTTTTTTCTAAGATGATTTCCTCTATTTGTCTGTATTATTTTTATTTTTATGTTCTTTTTATATTTTTGCTCATAATATTACCATTGATTTATATGTATGTTATTTATTTTTGATTTGTGTCTGTTTGATGATATATTTTGTATCAGAGGTTGCTGTTATTCCAATGTATTCTATTTATGTTTAAACTTATTACCTTTCCCAATGACCATAGCAGGTATTAAAGTGGCATGAGCGAACCACAGCGGCTAGAGTTACTACAAACTGAAGGAAGTTCTATAGCTGTTATTCAGATTGTGGTTCCAAGAACTTTTATGACATTCTTAGTTAATGTTAGCAAATATATTTTGGGAATACCGCCTGATTCTGTAATCCACAAGAGGTCAACCACATATTCCAAAACAACCAAGGACTCTTTTCCCAAAAACCACCAGGGTCAGGATCAGGTGGAACTACAGATGCCAGCAGCATATACTCCCAATGCTTATGTGTCTTATCAGTAACAATACAAAATAAGCTCAACCCCAAATTTAGGGGGGGGGGGGACAAAAAGAAAACCATACTGTATATACTTTCATGTGAATGGTATATTCATGCAGGCTACAAGTGGCTCCTATATCATCACCTGATTACACCAAGTCCCTGTCTTCACTAATCCCAAAACTATACTACTTACTTTATCCCAAAAAAATGGAAAGGAAGACCAAAGGTAAAAAAATCAATGCAATAACTTTTATAACAGATTCTATAAAAAAACCTATTAAAAAGCAGCAAATTAATGTCAGTAACACAGATAGTTTGTTACCCCTACCCAGTATGGCTAATAGTGCAAATCTGTATCATTGTGGATTATAGCAATATAGTAAACTCAAGGGGGAACATAGTAAACGTCATCCTATCGTTGAAATATGTATATGTGCATGGATACCGGACACAAACTAATTGAAATGGTGTAGAAAATAACTAACACCACCCATGTTTCTGAATGGAGTCAGGGGGCAGATGTGTGGTAAGGTGGGTGGTCCGGGGTAACGCTGTCCCGTGTGCGGTGATTTGGCTACTAGCCTTCGTATCTGGAGGGGGGTAGCGCTAACCCGGAGTGCACAGGACAGGAAATAGGATTGTTAGCCAATAGACAGATGCCCGTTGGCAACTGTCTGTGTGAGACTTATCTGCTGCTTAAATGTTTTTTATAGAATTGTTCACCAATTAAGATTTATTCATTAATTTTGGCTTTTCTTCTTCCCATTTTTTTTTTTTTTAAAAATAAAACAGTAGATATATGAACGATAGAGAAGGGCACTCACCAAAAGGGTTATATTCTTACTTTCATTTAGTGTATATTGACATCACAAAGTATTAAAGTATCAAAAAATCTAGCAAAGACACGACAGCTTTTTTGCCACAGTGGCATTATATCTGGTGTTTTGTGTACAAACAAACACATTTACATAAAGGCTATTTAACTGTTTTGAAACGCCCCTCGCAGTTACTTAGTAATCACACAATTGGGAGAGAGCATTTTATTTTGTCCATTCCCTGTCTATCATACACACATGCGCTGGCGCTATCTGCTTCCCCTGGCAACAGCATCGGCCAAGACTGCAGGGAATGCGATTAACCAAGTCTCACCTTGATGACACTGTGGTGCAGCCCGAATTACCGGTTGTTGATACTGTCAAAGTGTTATGAGGACAAGGGATTTGAGCATGCTCTTCCTACACAACATCATCTATTTTTGAAGTTTCTCAAGGTGGGCTATGCGGTACATGGTAGAATTATGATAGACGACCCTAAAAAACAGAGTAGTTCACCCCACAGTTATTTTTGTATTTTGCATGACAAGGCTAGTCTTCACACAAGCGAGCCTTCGTCCCATACAGAAGTGGAGAAGAGTTTGGCAATCACAACACGTTTGAGAAGTGGTGACACTGCTGGACGCCTAAAGTGTCTGTGTAAGTTAAATAGAAAGTGTATTGTAATATCTACTTATTGTTGTGTGCATTTATAAAGATAAAGTACACTTTTTTATCTGTGATATAAAGTCTTGCATGATTTTCCAAATGAAGAATCGGACTACCTATATATGGAAGTTCCCAGTTATGTACACGGAACGTTTATTAATAGGGTTGGACTAGGGGTGTCTTAGGGGCTCACCACGAATTTGATTCGTTGGGGCCCCACCTAATGCTACTGCTACCATGAAATTTTACCCTGCACGCTTGCAGACGTATATATGCCCCAGACAAGGTTTAATGAGTCTCCTGGCTCCGTACACTTGGGAGAAAGATAGTAACCATATATTCTTCCTGTGTGCATGGCCCTGCATCCCAATGGAGAGTGAGAGGGGTATCTCGTACCCCTCCTGCCTCTCCCATTCGTGTGTCCCATGCATGTTGGTATAAATGCACCTTTAGGCTGCGTTACAGAAGGTGTTTTGTATTGCGATTGTCAACAGCTACTTGCTACCTTACACAACAAAGCTTTAGGTCTAAATATGTCTGCCGTTTAGATATCATGGGGAGTCTGCATTCGGGCAGGAGATTCCCAGTATGCTCCTAAATGTAATCCCATCTTGTGAACAATGATGTAGTTCAACATTAGGTAGGACCTATTAAAAGCAACAGTGCCTTTGCTGTACTCTGTGGCCCCTCTTTCAATCTTTCCCTCAGATTGAGTATCTCTCATCTTCCCCTCATATTTGACCCTTTCATCTCCTCCTCATATTGTGGCCCCTTATCTCCCCCTCATATTTGGGGCTCTCACTCTCTCCTCCTCAGTATGGTTGTGCCCCATCTTTCTATCCCCGTCATATTGTGCCTCTCAGTGTCCCATTATATGTGCCTCTCATCTTTCTCATATTGTGGCATCCCTTTCTACTTCATATTTGTGACCTTTTCTATCTCTCCTCAACATTGTGGCTCCTCTCATTGACCACTTGATATTGTGGCCCCTCTCATCATCCCTGAATGATATGTGGGCCCTCTCATGCTACCCCATTGTTGCCCCCTCTCATGCCCCCATATTTTGGGCCCCTCTTATACCTCACACTATTGTGGGGCCGACCCTCTTCATACCCCTAATTTGCCCCCCTATCAAAACCCCTTATATTGTGGCCCCCTCGTCAATTACCACCATAGTTGTGGGCCCTATTTTATACCCCCCATATTAGTGGACACAGATTGAGTTGAGTACCTGAAATGGACCAGGACGTCAGAGGTTTTGGGTCAGTGGCAAAGAATCGGAGCATTAAATTTGGGTCAGGCCCACACTTTGCATTGATACACCACTGAGCAGCAACCCGGCTGATGATTCAGTCCCATCCGGGTTACTTTAGGTTGTTCTTTAAAGCTGGTCATTGCCATCCAGCGAGCTTCACCAGAGGGCAACATGAACAAGATAGGCCATCTGTATGTTGGGGTCCTTCCTAAGTCAGGGACAGCCCATCCCCCAACCCCCCGTCCATCCCCCCGACCAAAAAGACTGAAATAACAAACCAACAAAACAAAGAAAAAACAAAAAAAAACCAAACCAACACCAAAACACAAACAAAAGGGGGGGGTTGTGTTGGGTGCGGGGGGTGTTTTGTTGTTGGGGTTGCTCCCAACACCTTGTTTGGGGGGGTGGGGTTGTTGTTTAAAAAAAAACAAAAAAAAAAAAAAAAATACATTGGTTGTGGTTTTTTTTTTTTTTTTGTTTTTTTTTTTTTTTTCGACCTTGTTTTTGTTTTTTTCTTTTTTTTTTTTTTTTTTTTTTTTTTGTTTTTTTAAAAAGTTTCATGGGATCATCATTTATATAGTTATTATTGTACAGTATCTGCAAGGGCCCAGCAGATGATTTGATTATACAGGAGGTACCTACTTAAGACACTTTGCACATGACTTAAAAGACAATCCATAGTTACAGACAGACCCTCTGACTCTGGTGATGAGCTCTCTGGGGAATACTTTAATTAGTCCAGGCATGCAATAATCAGCTGTAAGGTGTATTAATGAAGCTTTATTGTTAATCCTTGGTCCCATTACAGCAAAAATGTTGAACTCCAATTGTCACGGGGGCCAAAAATTTGTTTTCGGATCTACATTATAAAATATTACGAGTTTCGAGACTTACATGCAAATTCAACTTAAATACAAACCGCCGGAACCCTTATTGTACTAACCGGGGACGCCGTGTTGATCGTGTAACATTTTATATTTTTTTATTATTGTACTTTCAATTAGATACAGGTGTATCATCACCCTAAGGCTTTCTTTCTATTTTAACCTGGTGGCAAGGCGTAGTTACTACAAACTTTTATTTCTATTCTTTACACTTGTTTGTTTTTATCACAATTATTCTTTGCAGATTGGAGATAGGGTAAATGCTACACTCAGACAGAAGGGATTGAGCCAAAATATAAATGCTAGGGGGTTGCAGAGTAGTCTTATATATGAACCTTTGAGCCTTCCATTTGCAGTATCAACACCATAGAAACCTTCAATGTGCCGGGGTGAAATCCTTCTCAATGTTCTGACATATTTCATTCTAAAACAGCTCCTAACCTCCTAAAATTAGACGTGGATGAGGAATTAAGTTTTTGCCATTTCAAAAGCAATTTCTTAGGTCCTGAGAACATTGATCAGTGAATGCATAGCAGGCGTTTTCAGAGGTTCATCCTCAGTATTTCATGCTTACACAATGCTTCCCTTGTACATTCTTCCAATTTCAATTATAAAGGAGGTTCAAATGTTGTCAAGTGGGGTAGAGGGGTAGAGGGCAGCTGACCATTACATGTAACATTTACCCAGTGTTTCTTAGACAGGTGGTGTCATCATCAGTCTTGGGAGGGAGTAACGAAGACAAAAGTGTCACCTTACAAAAAAATGCTTGTATTCTGGCAGTGATTTCTCGCCAGTCACGTGGTGGTAAAACTACTCTCATTGCTCATAGCAGGGTTATGGGTATGTAAGCAGGCCCTAAGATGAAACTGCAGTTTTGGATTATAAACACCAGATGCCACCATTGTGGGATGTTATTGAGTATAAAAGCATTGTACCAGTGGTTCAGCTTGGCTGGATCCATATTCCAGGGATCCAGATCGTATCTGTTCATCGCAGAATAAAATCAAGCAGTTTCCGGATTTTGGGAATAAGAAAAGATCAACAGCTAAACCAGAACCAAGCATATATTTTTATAGACTTTTAACCCAGCTCTGGAAAGATTCCAGGGTACACAAGCAAACCACCAAGCCTGCCTTACTCACGATAAGATGGGTGGTTTTGGGGGACCTTTAACAAATATAAAATGTATTGATAACCAAGAGTTAAAGGGGCGTTTTTTGAGGAGATATAAAAAAATAGGGGTTGTCGGCTGCAAGGGCTTGCATAAAAATCGTACCGCCCGGGTCCCTCTCGTTCTCTGTCCCATGCTGCAGTCTCGTCTGTGCCTCGCCCTGTTGTTTACAGGAGCACAGACGGCTTGTCAAAAACTTATTCTGTATCTGTCACTAGGTGTGTATGGTGTACAATAGTGCAGTGCATTGCAGGCCTAATGGGGGGGTTTATCTTAACTAGGTCACAGGAGTCCGTAGGCTCATTCATAGATGAAATGCGAGGCTCAAAAACTGTCTGTATTGAACATTTTTTTTTTTTGTTTGGATGTAAAAAAAAAAAAATCAGATAGAATCTATAGTGTATATATGGATAGGGATTATGTATAGGATGATATATGGATTAATGATTATATCTTATGGTCGTTAAGTTAGGGCGAGTATGGGCCTGATCGTGTAACATGGGTAGGCTGATGAAGAGAGGGACGTGATGAAGCAGGGATTATTGGAGGTGGTTTGTGAAGTGCAAAAAGTGCCCAACTACTGTGGATAATGTCCCACAGCTGCCTCTTAGGTTATTGGTGGTGAAGTGATGCCCGTGTCATTGTGCAGAGGGAAACGCAGTGGCTTAGACTATAGACTTTGTTTGCATCAAAGCCTGTACACTGCAGGAAGTGTCAGGTTTTCTGTCCTCCAGGGGATGAACAGAACCATATACATGTTACCTGTAGTTATATGGGTTTTGATGATCAGCATCGTGTAGACGATTCTGTACATTTAAATCAGCCAAAACGTGCTTGTTTTATGACATTCGTAGGACACAGCGCCTTCTTGTTACACACTGGAATGCATTAGATGATGTTGTTTCAATTGTCCCAGAGTCTCATGCAGAACTTAAGGAGGAGCGTAGCAAAGCACTCGTAAAAATACTTGTAGACCTGGAGCACAGCGCCATCATCTCCAGATCTCCTCAGCAGGTAAGGACAATTGGCTAGAAAGCGACAGACAGTGACTAAGACGGAATCATCATTGGTCTAGGTATAAGTAATATACTTTGGTGAATAGATGCATATCAAAACATGTTAATATATTACTAGGTGGTTGATGTTGTGGTTGACTTGGGGCTACCTGCCAAACAATCACAATATCTGTTCACATTTGCCGATGACATAATCAATGGGACTGCCAAGACACATAACTCTGGAAGGGAAGAGGAATAAGAATAAGAGGTGCTCGAGTGTGCAGCTTGGATTTTTTTTATGTACCTCAAAGACAGAACTGTGGTGAATCATGGCTGTGTGCGTGAGCCCATTGCATAAGGGGTAGTAGAACATAGACAGAAGAAACACAAAACTTGTTGAAGGAAGACTATTATTGGGAGGAGTAAGTAGACACATCTATGGGAATGCTAAGGGCAGGGTGTGTGGCAGCGTGGCCAGGTTTGTGTCAGGCCGTAGACAATATGGTAAATCCTAAAGAGACCTGTCACCAAAAAAAAATGACCCCCACAAATATGTCCCCCCATAATCCTCGCCCCAGGCCTCTTTCTATTATGACATTTTTTAAAAACAATTAGGTTGGAAAGTTAGTTCTATCAATCAACCTCTTACCAAATAGAGATGGTTGGATCCTCGTATTCTGCCCCGTCAAAAAGCAAGGCCGCGCGCGTCAGTGCGGCAGCATCTAGAGAGCCGGCAGCGATGCCGCAGTTTATGGGCTGCGCTGCTGCGGGTATGAGGACGCGCGGTTTGCTGGAGGCCTCAATTATTGTAACATTTGTTCAGGGCAATCCGCACATATGGTTGACCAAAGGGAGCAGGGATTGGGGGTCTCTTCACACCATGGGGGCCACAAGAGCCAGCATCAATAATCACAAGCAAAGAGCTGGCGCGATTGCACACAATATATGCGATGATGTGCTTGCGGCTTTTCTTACAGGTCCCCGCTTGAAAGGGGCGGGAGGAGGGTTTGTCGGCCGGCCCCCTTTCAAGCAACTGGCCGACTGCCAAGGGGACCAGAATATGAGGATCGTTACCTGTGATTTGGTAGGAGGGTTCGGATCGATTTAAAACTAACTTCCCAACCTAAATTTTTTTGAAAAAAGGCCCAACTAAGTAAACGGCATGGGGAGAGAGGATTTAGGGGGAATATTGGTGGGGGTCTTGGTTGGGGGGTGACAGGTCCACGAAGTGCACACATAGTAAATATGATGTTTTTTCACACAGATATTTTTTGGTAGCATTTAAGGGAATTGGTATTTTTGAACAGCTATATACCTAGACAGATTTTTTTGCATGTGGATGCTGTTGTTACCTGCACAGAAAAGTGAGTAGAAAAAAATGAAAATTGTTGTTATTAATCCTGGGATGCAGTTAAAATCGGAAGAGCAATGAAGAAGTCATGACAGTAGAAGAACAGATGGTGACAAAGAGAAAAAAGTTGACAGGTTAGGGGTTATCAGGCGGGGAGGGAAAGAGATGAGCCACACGTGGTAAATCTCGTGTTATGACTTTAAAGAGGAAAAGTGCAGAGATTCACAGGCAAGATTCAGAGCAGTTGATTGGATCGCTCTGCTAGGTTTAGTGGGGCATATGGTGACATACTCCACCGGGGCGAAACATGGATGGAAGCAAAGCACACTAGTGGTTGGGATGGAAGGTCTAACTGGTAAGTGGCTGTGACCGGTGGGATGTCACAATCCTTGGTTCTAACTGTGGCCTCTTCCTGACACTGTCTAGTGCCATGGCTATAGTAGTGGTATAATTCCCATTGTATCGTGACGGTCCTTTTAGGCATTTGGCCAGAAGGGAGGTTTGCGTCTTGATCTTAATGGAGAAGGGCCATGGATGCAAATGGACACAATGATAGTAAATTCACAAAAATGTACAAGTTTACTTTGTATACAAGCGCTCAAAACAGGCACATTGTAACCCGGGATGGGTAACATTTTCTCCTGTGAAAGCAGATCTATTAGTTAGCTGGTTTGAGTAAAGGCAATAGTCTTTACCGCAACCCTAGACCTATGGGTTCTTACTGATTGGCCCTTTAGTTACTTTGGGCATGTGTGGTGGCAGGCCTATTGCATAGCAGCTCAGAAAACTGGAGAAATTCACCAGCACTCCATGACTGGATTGTTGATGGCTGGGTTTTTCAGGTGGTTAATGTACCTAGTCTTACCAAATACACAAAAGTACATAAACATTTGTATTAATAAATCCAGGATTGTGTTGACAATTCAGAGTCTGAGCACCCAAGTCGTATATTGGATCAGTAAGCAATTTATAGAACAATCATCTTTATACTGGTGTGGATTTCCAATTTATATTTCCGCCATAATTAACCCTTGGTGTTGTGCAATAAAGGAATTTGTATGAAAAAAAGTAAATTGTACCATCCAACAGTTCTCCAACGTTCCCATCTCCCAGACTTGTTTACCAGGCCATAACGCGGCATCTGGTTTCCCAGGCCTAGGACAGCGTGGGGCAGTATTATCCTGCTTACCGGTGCGGTTTAAATTCCCAAGGACTTTCTGTCGAGGAGGATTACAAGATTCACAGGCGGTGGCGGCTCCACGCTGCTGCAGTTTTAATCGCAGTCTTTGAAGTGGGACTAGGTCTAAAATTATCATTTGTCTTCTGTTGCCTTGAAGGGTCTAAAATCTATAAAACGAACAGAAAGGCCGAACAGAACATTGATGTTGCAGGCCGATGCAGCACAGAAAGCAGTGTATGCGCCCAGTGATCTATGTGTACAGCTCATCTATGACATGAGGAACCTACAGTTACTATACAATCATGAGAAAAAACATTAACCTGCATCTCCTTACAAGTTATAAATTCTGCATGCTGACCCTGACTATATCATTAAAGATGGTGGAGACCCTTACATTAGAATACTGACATTATGGTGTTCTCAGGCCTACTGGAATTGGGGCAAACAAAATTGTTATACGTTTATGAAAAAGGGTAATTAAAATTGTGTCAAAGTTCGGTGAACGCACCCATATCTGTGCAAAAAGATACGCCAGGCAAGATATACTCTATCCCCAATATTAACGGCTTTAAATCAAAAACGGGAGGAAAAGGGGGAAGAAGAAGAATGAAGGACTCGAAATACAATTGAGTAATAGGAAGAAAAGATGACATGTATTATTGTTTACATGTATTTGGATTAAAAAACATTATATCTAAAAAACCAAAGTGAAATGGCTGCAGCGAAAGAAGTTCCTAGAGGCCAGGAACTAGAGGATAACAGACAATGAATGTACAAAGTATGAGAGCATAATTTATGGCAAGATTCAGTTAAATGCGTTATAGCTTTAGTTATATATGTTAGTTCCAAATCAATGTAAAAGCAGTGAAATGTTGTTAAAATTGCGTCAACAGGTTGACTAAATAGTCATTATCCCGTATAACATTAAACACGCTGATAAGGTCAGTCTGTACTAATAGTTACATGGTCACTGGATGACTCCCAACGCGCGGTTTCAAACACGCGGTCTTTCTCAAGGGGTGATGTTACACAAAACCCAAGACCTTAGTATTTAAGTGCTGACCGCAATGGTATTTGCATGATAGTGAGGGATCACCCCTTGGTGGGCTATGGGATTGGCTGTCGGCGTATGTCGCGTCACCGGCCGGGATCGAGTGCTGACGTCGCCGAGGCGGATTCATGAGTGACCGCGTTTTTCATTAACACAACGACCCGCCTACGGCGGTGCACGGAAGTACGGACCAGTAGCGGTCCGGCTGGCATGCGCACTAGGTGAAGTAAATCAACCGGGTGACTGCAGCATTATAAAAAAATCCTAATCTTAACTTTTTTAAAAAAACTGGAACACTTTTATGAATATATAGCAATCATGTCACTTACAATGAATAAATAGTTGGATCGCTGTTGGTGCCTTAACATTTGGAAGTGTCATAATTGGTGAATGCCAATGTTGTCCTAAGGAAAGTGGGTGCACTGTGTCAGTGGACATGTCATGACCCTGAAGTCAGTAAGATTTTAAGGGGAATATGAGTGCGGCGGATAAGTAGACTGAGTGATGCTAAATGGGTGTCGAGAGATTAATAGGGGGAATGTGACGAGGTGGTTTGTTTGTGCTTAAGTGCTGGATCCACAGAGTGTGGTGTGAGGAGATGATGAATGGTGATTTGTGTGTGGAGTGATGCTTGCCAGTGAATGAATGAGCTGAAGGAATGTGAGACAGGCTGCGTAGTGTAGGGCTCTGCCTGGGCCTTGCACTGCCAAGAAAAATTGTGTGGTGGATGTGCTGGATGCTGAGGCCTGGTGAGGAAAGTGCTTTCACAGGGGAAGATGGTGTGGAAAGTGAGGGCCGAGGGGATTGGATGGTGAAATGAGTTGTTGTGAATGGGGGCTCGATGAGGGGATGTGATTGTGAGTGCTGGATTGTGAGTGGTGTAAAGTGGGGACCAGTGATGTGCAGGTGATACAAAAGCCTGTTATGTGCTGAGTGATGTGAACGGGGACCTTGGAGGGGGACCAATGGGGAAGTGATGGTGGGTGAGGCCCGTGGGGTGAGATGTGACACACCAACTGGAAAAACAGTGCGAAAAAGTGAGAAACACATGGTGAAGACGTGAGGATCATGAATGGACTAGTGCCTTAATACACTTGGTCCACAAGGGTGAGGGGGATTGCGTCCACCGATACTGAATGAACGGTAATACAATATCGACATTACCTATGTTTTTAAACGTAGATGACGGCGTGTCCAGAATTGTTAAAGCTTGCAGAATTAAAAGTTGAGCGAATATCACACAATAGTGGGGCGTCAGAGGCTTAAAAGGCTGGGCTGGAAGGTCTACGGTGCCCAGAATAAGACAAAACTACTTAATTCATACACAACATCAACACATAGAATTAAGAAGTTAAAATGGATTTTAAAAAAAGAAAAATGATTAAATCATTGAACATTACTGAACGGGAGTGAAGTGGGCGATGTAAAGTTGATCATATGATGAGGATCATGTAGGGTTGAGGAACGCAGAAAGCCGAAATTTCATTTAAACTCTGATGGATTAAGCGTCCATATCACAATTGACTCTGTCTGTAGCAGTTGTTGTAATGCCCCTCCAAGCATGTCAGGTTCTGAGTTGTGTTTCAATGCCCGAACCGTCGAAGACTTCGGATTGGAAGAATGATTATTTTTGTTTAAAATGGCGGGGGACTGGTTTCAATTCATTTGTCAATCTGATAAGGGGTCCACCAATGATGCTTTAGGGAATTATCATATTAGCATGTCCCTGAACTCTCGGTCTTAACTCCCGAGTCGTCATGCCGATTGTAGATTGTGGAATGACAAGGTCTAGTGTAAATCACGCCCTTGTTCACATGTAAATTTTACACCTGATCTTATACTCTCGTCCACATTTTTAAGTCGGAAAGACCTAGTTGTTGTTTCCATGTTGGGGCAAGCTATACAGCGCCCATAATGGTTGCGTGCCCCAATCTTGGGCGTTGTAGCGGCCACCAAAATCCGTGGTTGAGGAATGGATGGGAGTCAAGTAGCTCCTAACAATTACAGAATCTCGAGGATTCGAGGCTCTTTTCGGAGCAGTTGCTGGTATATTTGGGAACAATTTGCTAAGTTTTTTGTTTTTTTTTTTTTGTTTTTTTTCTTTTTTAAGAATTGGGGTCAGATCTCAGAACAGGCACATATCTTTCCTAAGGGCATTGGTTCATCCATTTTCCATTGAGTCATGATAAGCGAGTTGTGAATCGTGGTGGTTTGGGCAGCCAGGTTTGGGTGGTGATTGTGGATGAAGTAGAGTGCCCGATCAGTTAGATCTTGCCCGTATGTGTAGGCTCTTTGATGGAACGTCTACTGTATCCATTGGTCCAGAAACTCGTTGCCGGTCCAGGCTTGATGTTCAAATGAGAGTCGGTGGAAACAAATTCCTCTGACCTCCAAAAATTGTCCGATGGGAAATGGGCATTGAGGACAAGTCTCGATTTGGGATGGGAGAAGTGAAGGTAGGTGTTTAACGAAGTCGCTTTTCTGTCATGTAATGTGAATAAATCCATGATGATCTCTGCGGGTTAAAACCGTATACATCTAGAAAATAACTGAGTCAGGTATTGCACTTGTCTCCGTAAGTCAACTTGATTAGTTGCGCAAATTTACATTGAGCCATATCTATGAAAGACCTGCAATGGGCCTGACTGATCACACCTCCCATATGCAACAGAATATCGGCAGATGTACCGGATCCATAAGGTGATCCGGCAGCATCGGCGCATCATCCGATGTAAAACAGCTCTCCTGTCCACAGCCCAGGCACAAGTGGCCTTATACGAAGGGGGCACAAGCTGCCCACACTGGATCGTGTTCCCTGAGCTTTGTAGGTAGAAGGAGCCGATTAAATGTATTGAAGAGAGTGTGACCCAAGAACAAAGTCAAGTAAGGTAATGTTTTCAATGTCAAGTTGTCTGTTCGGGTCCGTGTAATCAGTCATTCTTAAAAAATACAAAATTGCTTCGATGCCATTCCTATGTGGCCTGATGAAGTGTCATCTTGAGGATTTGTCGTACATCGCCTTGTCACGAGAGACTGTGCATCCTTGATCAAACTGCGATTCCACTAACCGCCAGAGGCAGCTCAGTGAATCTATTAGATAAGTAAGGAAGAGTTCAGCACAATAGGTTCTGTTTAGCCGACGGGAATCGATAGATTTGCATATATTATCAGTTGAGATCACCTCTCCCAAAATATTATGGGTCTCCCAGGTGGTCAGCACTTTTAATCAATGGGCTGGTTTGTGTTGTAAACATCCACCCCTCGAGCAAGACCGGGGTTTGTGTGAACACGCGTTGGGGTAATCCTAGTATGTGAAAGGGTAACTATTGATTACAGACTGGACACTTTCAGCGGGTTTATGTATGGGATAATGACGAGTTTATGTCCCCTGATGACGCAATTGTTACAAACATTTCACGTGCTGTTTAAATTGATTTGGGCATAATATATGCTATAACGCATTTACTGAATCTGCCATTATTATGATCTCTACTTGAACCTTTCATTGTTGTATCTCGAGTTCCTGGCCTATATGAACTTGTCTCCTGCAGCCACAGTTTTCACTTTTGTTTTAGATATATGTTTGTTACCAATACAATTATGCTAACCAATAAATATGTGCATCTTTTCCACTTTTATTAATGGTATTTCTAGTATCATTCTTTCCCCTTCTTTCCAGCTTTTTGATTTAACTGGATTTTATTGGCAACTTTAAGGTATCTCCTAATGGGTCATTACTTTGGTACTTGGTAACTTAAGGGTATCCTGTCATTTCAGACATATGTGGAGTAACTAGGAGAGGGACAGGGCCCCAAGCAGGCTTATACAATGGGGCCCCCTTCCTCCACCTTATACAATATACCATATTGGTATTCTCACCACATGCCGAGGTTTATACAATACGTTTTATATCCACGCATGTGCATAGACACTACATACAGTGCCATATACGACATACTCAAATACAGGTTACAGTACACCTATACCCACATCACAGACTCACATGCACATTTACTAACAGATATGTTATATACATATTAGGCTGGACATGTGCAGTAACAAGACAATATAGATATAATGGTGCACATCCTCCATTCTTTATTGTGTCAGGTCGGATGACGGGGCCCCCTGACACTGCGGGCACCATAGCGTCTGCTACCGCTGTAGTTACGGCCCTGATTTCAGATGATTTTTAATATTGTATGTGTCTGTGTGTGTGTGGGGAGGGGGGCGTGTTGGGAATGTTTTTTCAACATACTTCATTAAGAAATTCTGCTTAGTTTGTAAGGAAACAGACTGCACAGTGTCCTCTAGTTACAATGTTATTTCCGCTCTCTCCTCCTGTTGTTTACACTGCTGTGAGTAAGCGTTAACCCCTCCTTCTCTCTCTCTCCCTGAATGTAGTATGCTAGGAGCACTATATTCAAACATCAAGCTGAAAGTGAAGGGGTTAATCCTCACTGCCAGAGCTGTTTAACCAAAAAAAAAGTGAAGGGGTTAATCCTCACTGCCAGAGCTGTTTAACCAAAAAAAAAGGATATTACATGTGAGCTCATGCAGCCTCCATAGACACACACTGTACAGGCTGGAATACAAATCTCTATGGCAGAATTTGTTAATGAAGTGTATTAGAAAAATGAGAAAAAACATGGATAGGGTTCAACTCACTTCCTTAAAGGGCACCTACCACCACAAATCTACCTATAAAGGTAGATCGGGTGGTAGGTGCCCTTTAAGGAATTAAATCCCCCCATTCTCTACAATGGTTTAAAAATAAATACAAAGTCCGAGAGTCCCAAATGATGGTATATCAAAAATACAAACTATTATCCCATTGAGTGAATATCATAACAATTAAAACATCTAATCTGCAAAACTGACACTTGCCCAGTATCTTGACAGCATAAAAGCTAAAGATAAAGTGAATGTGTTAAATGGAACATATAGTGAATGTTGTAAAAACAGCCCATAGTGTCACGGCCGCACCTGCGATCCTCGATAAGTATCGCGGGTACACCTGTGCCCTTCCATGTGGTGCGGCAACCCCCAGGCCCGGCCGACTCACCTCTCCAACGCTCTCGTTTCCCAACTAGGCCACGCAAGTTCCCGCTCACTACAGCGTGCGCCCTTTAATCCGGCTCACCATTATAATCCGGCACTCCCTTCCTGCCTCGCCGGATTTTTCAGCACTTTTGCTGTAAGTGAAGCCCTATCTTCTGTGTGTCTAATGAACTTCCGTGGTTCCATACCAAGCTTCCCTAAGCTGTTCCTGTCTGCCTGTGTGTGTGCAGCTCCTGCTTCAAGCACATACTACGCTGTCACCACCAGGCACGGACTGTGGCCCGCATCGCCTCCTGCTCTCTGTTACCTGGCTGCCACCATGAGCCTAGTTGCACCGTGGAAAGACCTGTGGGCACCCTGCCGCAGCAAGACCATCCCGCTTTGCGACAGGTTGGTGATGACCATGTACACCTTACACTCTGGTACCAGGTATCGGCTAGTTCCATCATCATTCCCGGGTTGGTCCAGAGGGTCTCCTGCTTGCACTCTATTTGCTATCTCCATCTGCACCCCTGTATTCTTTATCCTCCGCCTGCACCTGGTATCCCCCTTTTTATCCCACCTGAGTAACCTGTCTGATTCCATGTCCCCCTATTTGACTAGAATACAAAGGTGCAGTGTGTAGTGGAATGTCAGTATAGCACATGTTCGAAACTACACCCCTCAGGAATTTATCAAGGGGTTCAGTAAGCTATAATAATTTATTTTAAAATTGTGCAATGTGCAACTGAACAATGAAAAGTAAAAAATAAATGTTTCTGGGAATATGTTATAGTGGGCAAATGTTGTGCCAAGCTCATGTCAACAGAGACAGCAGGGTGTTTTACAAGGTAAGCCATCTCCATTATTGCAGGTCACTTGTTAATGTCAGCATTATGTATACAATACAGGAAAAACTTAATCTTCAAATCTCAAATATCTTCTGGTTATGATCCAGAGATGTGCAGCAGATTGCAGTGGCCCTATAATGTCGTTACCCCTCCTTGTGTGTTTATCGTTCACAATCGTATAAATGGCGCATTCATCTGGGATGCAGATTTGGTCACGTCGCTGTTTATACCTTCCTCCTCATCTCATTGGTTTTCTTCATTTAGTTAAGTATCTCAGTAAGTTAATGTACTGCGGCTGTTAGCATGGTAGTGCTAGTGACAAAGTAGAAAGGTAATAAAATGACTGAAAGGTGATAAATTGTATCAGTTATTCAAATAAAACATTTTTTATTGTTTCCAGTAATAACTCAGCTCTGATCATAATTAAAAAATAAAAAACACGAGGAGCATTTCTCCCATATGTCAGCTGAGACCAATGTGTAATGGGGGGATTGTCTGGGGTGCAGTGAGTAGAACAGACAGAAATCGATTACCTATTATCAATATTGATACAATTGTCTTCATCCCACAACTAATAACTACATTCTACAAAGAAATGTTGCATCCAGAGTCCTGTGCCTGGCTTGCTACAGCGATTTCTGTCAAGGCTTCCAAGGGGAGAAATGGTTGTAGGGATTGTGAAGACCAAGACGCTGCTCTTATTAAGGAGAAAGCTGTTATATTACTGTACATACTTAAAGAGGACCTGTCACCCAGAAAAATTACCCCACCAAATGTGCCTCCCCCATAATCCTCTCCCTAGCCTCTTTCTCCCCAGCCAGTTAAACAGCGCGGCTGCAGCCGCTGTTAGTGCGGGCGGCCCGCGCTGTGTATAAAGAGCGGGGACCTGTAACACAGCCGGGCTACACACAGTGGAGGGCCGGCAGCGATTAGACCACATGCAATGCTGCCGGCTTCTCTACAGGTCCCCGCTGACAGGGGGCGTGGAGGGGGGAGGTGTCGGCCGGCCCCCTTATGAATAACGCCGACTCCCTGACACAAGATATGACAAATCTGACCTCTTATTTAGTAAGAGGTCGGATCAGTTTTAATCTACTTATCACAAATACAATTTTTTAAAAACTGGCTGGGAGAGAAAGGGCTGAGGGAGAGGATTATGGGGGAGGCATATTTGGTGGGGTAATTTCTGGGTGACAGGTCTCTTTAAGACCATTAGGGGTGTCACTTTTGTAGTATCTTCACTGGGCATCTATAATAAAATTAAATCCTAGATAACCCCTTAAAGAATATTAAGGATTCACTAAAGTAGCAGCATTGTTCAGGGGTTTACCTGTAGTGATAATTTCGAGTATCACTACTTTAGGCCTTTCGTTTAACCTCTTCACGAATAAATAGATGTTAGCTGGTCATGAAGGTTGTTTGTTATTAGGTTGCACTAATGGTACTATTTTTGATGGCCAATTGGCAACCCCATGACATCATGGAGGGCTACATCAATTGCCAGACAGCTGGGAGATTTTAAAAGCTCCCATAGCAGAGACAGACTGTAATACAGGAGCAGATATTCCTGCTTAAAAATATGCATATTTGTATACTCACACATCTGGTTACAAAAACACGCATTATCACTCAATATATGTACACATTACATACAATATATATATACAATATACAGTTCTTCACACACATTTATACACTCTTACGCACACATAACACATTCACATACATATAAGCATATACAGATACATATATAAATACACATATAGAGCATATGCACACACAGATAAACACATGTGCAGCATAAATACACCCACCGGCCACTTTATTAGGTACACCATGCTAGTAATGGGTTGACCCCCCTTTGCCTTCAGAACTGCCTCAATTCTCATGGCATAGATCAACAAGGTGCTGGAAGCATTCCTCTGGATTTTGGTCCATATTGACATGATGGCATCACACAGTTGCCACAGATTGTCGGCTGCACATCCATGATGCGAATCTCCCGTTCACCACATCCAAAGATGCTCTATGGATTGAGATCTGGTGACTGTGGAGGCCATTTGAGTACAGTGAACTATTGTTATGTTCAAGAAACCGTCTGAGATGATTCCAGCTTATACTGACATGGCGAATTTCCTGCTGAAAGTAGCCATCAGATGTTGGGTACATTTGGTTATAAAGGGATGGACATGGTCAGCAACAATACTCAGGGAGGCTGTGGCATTGCAATGATGCTCAATGGTACCCGAGGCACACAAAGAGTGCCAAGAAAATATTCCCCACACACATGACACCACCACCACCAGCCTGAACCGTTGATACATGGCAGGATGGATCCATGCTTTCATGTTGTTGACGCCAAATTCTGACCACCTACCATCCGAATGTCTCAGCAGAAATCGAGACTCATCGACCAGGCAACGTTTTTCCAATTTTCTACGTCCCAATTTCGATGAGCTTGTGCAAATTGGTAGCTCAGTTTCCTGTCTAGCTGAAAGGAGTGGCACCAGTTGGGCCGGTGTGTGTCTTCTGCTGCTGTAGCCCATCTGCTCAAAGTTTGACGTACTGTGCGTCAGAGGATGCTCTTCTGCCTACCTTGGTGTTAAGGTGGCGATTTTGAGTACCTGTTGCCTTTCTATCAGCGCGAACCGAGTCGGCCGCAATTCTCTACTGTGACCCTTTGCTGCAAGAACAAGGCATTTCCGCCAGTAGAACTGCGCGCTCACTGCGTGATGTTTTCTTTTTGGAGCCATTCTCTGTAAATCCTAGAGATAGTTGTGCGTGAAAATCCCAGTAATCAGCAGTTTTGAAATACTCAGACCACGCCTTCTGGCACAACCAACCATGCCACGTCCAAAGGCACTCAAATCACCTTTCTTCCCATACTGATGCGCGGTGTTTGAACTGCAGGAGGATTGTCTTGACCATGTATACATGCCTAAATGCACTGAGTTGCCGCCAGATGTGATTGGTGATTAGAAATTAAGTGTTAACGAGCACGGGGACAGGTGTACTAATAAAGTGGCCGGTGACTGTATATTTAATGGTGCACATCCCCATCCTCCTCTCAGTGTGTCAGATCTGATGACGTGGTGCCCCTGACAATGCAAGCCTCATTGCAGCGGTATAGCTGCTACCTCGCAGTACGCCCTGAGTAAATATCATAACGCATGCCAAAAGTTCAATCGTATCAAAATATAAAGACAATTTTTCCTGGCGGTAAACCAGTAGTGAAAAATGAGCAAATGTCTGATTTAAAAGATTTTGCGACCCCCCCCCCCCCATTATAAAATTTGAATAAAAAAGTGAGTCTGATCAAAAGATCATGCGCATTGTCAAAGTAGTAGCAATGAAGACGTCATCCCTTCCACAAATAATGACACCTTATAAGTGAAGTAGAAAAAAGTTAGGGGTCAGAATATGGTGATGGCAATGTGTTTCTTTTAATGCAAGGTTTTTCAATTGTTTTAAAGGTATTAAAAACATAACTAAACTAAAAAATGTGGTATCTCAGTGATTGTACTGATAAAGAAGTAACTAGGAGAGGCAGGCCCCATAGCAGACTTCTGAATGGGCTCCCTCACTTGAAAAATATATTATGTCTATACCACACATACAAGTTACAATCACACACTTTATAAACTCATGCGCAACATATAGAGCATATAGTATATGGCCAACATATGCCATGTACAAACATGCAGCATATATCACATAATAGAGCAATATAAGATACAGATACAGCATATATACATCACATAGTGTTATATACATATTATTCTGTACATGTGCGCATAATATGTATATAATGGCGCACATCCTCCTCTTTTAAGGTGTATCAGGTTGGATGATGGGGCCCCTGACACTGCGGGCCTATTGCAGATGCTATGGCTGCTACCAGTTAGTTAACCCCTGATAATGATCAAATAATAAAGGAGGTCTCATCTCAACCGCCATTTAAAGCACAAGAATAATCAGAAATGTGCAACTGTGTTTTTTGCACCACATTTTAAATATTTTCCAGCTCCCAGTACATGCCAAAAATATTAAATGGTGCCACTTAAAGTATTGCAGAAACAAGCCACATAAAGCTTTGTAAACTGAACAAATCAAAAAAAATACAGCTTGTGGCAGGAGCCAGAGTGAAAAACAGAAATGCATAAACTAAAAAAAACTTGGCGCTGGAAGGGGTTAAATAAATTTACCATCAAAATCAAGCATGGTAAAGCAAAGGCACTTACTCATATATTTATTTGTTATCCTGCCTCCTTCCTCTAAAATCAACTTAAAAATTATGAGCCTGAGGGCTCTGGGTGTGGTTGTTACCAAAGCCCCTCAGATTCACAGGATGTTACAGTGTGCAGGCTGCAATCCCCCTCACGGTGTGTGAAGATTCCTGCTGCTGCATTGAGAACATCAGGAAGGGAGGGGGTTAGCTAAGCAGGAGCCGCAGAGCAGGTGGTGAGATAGTCTAACACACCTGTGACATTTCAGCACATAAGTGCTCTGGCAACCACTCAGCATTCCTTCAGACTCATAACCATAATGTGAAAGTTGATTTTAGAAGGAAGGAGAGCATGGGTAAACGGCATGTAGGATATGAGACAGTCACATTGTCTGGACCTATGACTAAGTGTCCCTTGTCTAAACATGCTTGATATTGATGGTAAGTGTTTAAGTGGTTGAGTTCTCACAATTAGGCATAGTGCTGGCTGCATCTCTCCTCCTCCTGATCAGCAGGCCTTTCTAAGCTCCTGACCCTCAATGAATACATGACGAGCTTTACAATCTAAAACCATCAGTAGGACGATCAATATTCTCTTAAGATCTCACAACCCAAATGGAGATATGGATAAGATTTATCACCACAAAGTAACAACTTCCAGTAACTGCATAGCTAAACCCCTGATCATCATCGTAAGGTCAATCAGTATGATATCATCCATATAGGAGCTTCATATGATTATAAATTGTACTGTTCTGATCCAAGTTACAATTATTTATTTTCCAAACTCAAGTAAACTTGAGACACCATCTGATGATACACTCACATCATGCATTCAGTCAAACCAGAGTTACAGTACGGTGGGGAATTTATCATTACAATTTGTCTTGATTTGGTCATTATGTTCAACTTCCATTTTTTGTTTATCTGAATCATCAAGTGAGAGTCTTGTATGTTGTGTATTGTGTTGGTTTTTGTGTTATATTATTGGTTTCTTTGCATTTCGCAAAATGCTCTTTTCTTCACGCACATAAAGCCAATTGAAGATACTGTCCACATGCTGCTATGACATCTTATTTCATATATTTGACATTAAGTGACTACACTTACATGTACATGAAAGTAGGCTTTCGTAGACCACTTTAGAAAATAATGCCGAGTCATGGGGTACAATCCATTGGGGTGCACTCTATGCTTTAATAACTAATTGAAATCTGGATTTCATTCCTACACCCTTCCTTTGTTTCTTAGCTTAGTTGTAAACCAGGGGTCGGGAATTCAAATCCGCTGGGGCCTCCAAATGTTAGCAGTAATCCAAATATAGCCCGGCAGAAAGTAATTAATTAAATAACATGCATCGGCCGATACATAGACACAAATAAATATTTTTGTTTCCACAGAGATCCGAACGGACTTCGTTTTATCTTTAATTTATACCCTTTTCAATATAGGAGGGCTGGTTTGGCGAAAAAAGATTGGGTTGTCCATACATAAAAATAGAAAAAGAACAGTTAAATAATCCTGATAAATAACACATTCAGAACTAAACTGTCACATATATCAAAAGTCCAGACATAAGAATTCAGTTAAAGTTCATCATATTGTATTGGACATAAAGGCAGACATCTGGCTCCTTTCTTACAGGAATCGTCTGACCACACTCAAGGTCAACCATTGTATCTCTAATTAAGGTGCTGATACTCCACAGTGCATTCAGTTGCACTCACACATGTAGTGAAGAAGTTCATCATAACAAGAAGTCTTAACTAAGTTTTACTACCTAGAAAAATAAATTACTTTAACACGGCTAATTGGTTGATCTCTCTGGGGCACTGGAAACTAGGGGTAAAGGAGGTTGGGTGTAGCTGACCGACATGAGTATCAGTAGTTAAAAAGGTATAAGAAAGAGACACTCAGTCATACTCAAAGTGCCAACCTAAAACGAATATCATTGTCCAAAGTAAGAAAAACAACCCTGCAGGCATGGAGTCTCCAATTTGGCCTCAAGCAGGAAACAAATTCCTCGGACCGCCCTTACACTCAGGGTCAAGTAATCAAACAATCAATCGATCCAACATAGGAGCAATGGAAAACTACTGACAAAAACTTTTATTCTGCATACAATGTGATATTATTCTTCTCCAATAATGTAGTTCAGGAGGTCTCTCTTGAACATGTTCAAAATTATCATCCATGTACACATTATTGTTGCTGGCAATGGGAGAAGCCATCGGTCTCCTCTAGGGTGTATAGAGATTCGGCCCTTGTCCTGGCCACAGGCCTAGATATAAAAAAACAGTGGAGGCATCCTGATGTGTTAACTTGCGCCATCACGGGTTTTGTATAGCTCGAAATGAACCAAAGCTTTAGTAATGTATACTTTCTTAGTTCCCACATTCCCCTACATAAACCTGGTAGCTCTCCTCTGCATCCTTGTTCCGATCTCTATCTAGTGCTCCTTTTTACTTACATGATGCACTAAACCGTACACAATAATTCCCCGTGTGGTGGTCGACCAGGGATTTGTATAAGGCAAACCTATCGTTCTTATCATGAGACTGTTATTCCTCTCTGATGACATCCCATTATTTATTTGGCTTTAGCAGCAGTACGCCTGGCTTCTGATCATCTAAAAAGTGAATTTACTAGTCCACCCAAATCCCTAAGTCTGTTTTCTTTACGACGCAATATGACAATCTGCATTAAAGGGGGTAATCCATAAAGGACATTATTTTTAGAACTATATTCAGGAAACAAAATAACACATTCCTTCACTCACTTTGTGTTATCAACATACAGCCATTTCCACATCATATAATCCCAACCTGTCCTATCATCTGGTTGGTTGCCCCTGGATTCAAACCTTGATCTCTGAATATTGGAGTATATTGTGTAAGGGAGTAATCCCTGGGAAAAAAAGGAAAAATTCAAATCCCCCCATTCTCTACAATGGTTATATAAATAAATACAAAGTCCGAGAGTCCCAAAATGACTGGTATATCAAAATATACAAACTATTATCCCATTGAGTGAATATCATAACAATTAAAACATCTAATCCTGCAAAAACTGACAACTTGCCCAGTATCTTGACAGCATAAAAAGCTAAAGAATAAAGTGAATGTGTTAAATGGAACATATAGTGAATGTTGTAAAAACAGCCCATAAGTGTCACGGCCGCACCTGCGATCCTCGATACGTATCGCGGGTACACCTGTGCCCTTCCATGTGGTGCGGCAACCCCCAGGCCCGGACTCACCTCTCCAACGCTCCTGTTTCCCAACTAGGCCACGCAAGTTCCCGCTCACTACAGCGTGCGCCCTTTAATCCGGCTCACCCTTATAATCCGGCACCTCCCTTCCTGATTCAACGGATCTTCAGCACTGTTTGCTGTAAGTGAAAGCCCTATCTTCTGTGTCTAAATGAACTTCCGTGGTTTCCATACCAAGCTTCCCTAAGCTGTTCCTGTCTGCCTGTGTCGTGTGCCAGCCCCTGCTTCCAAGCCGTACTCCTGCTGTCACCCCCAGGCACGGACTGTGGCCCGCATCGCCTCCTGCTCCCTGTTACCCTGGCTGCCACCATGAGCCTAGTTGCACCCGTGGAATGACCTGGTGGCACCCTGCCGCAGCAAGACCATCCCGCTTTGCGACGGGCTTGGTGATGACCATGTACCACTTACACTCTGGTACCAGGTATCGGCTAGTTCCATCATCTCCCGGGTTGGTCCAGGGGGTTTCCTGCTTGCATCTCTATGTCTGCCTATCTCCCATCTGTATTCTTTCATCCTCCGGCCTGCCCTGAGTATCCCCCTTTTTATCCCACCTGAGTAACCTGTCTGCATTTCCATGTCCCCCTATTTGACTAGAATACAAAGGTGCAGGTGTAGTGGAATGCTCAGGAATTAGCCACATGTTCGAAACTACACCCCTCAAGGAATTTATCAAGGGGTTCAGTAAGCTATAATAATTTATTTTTCAAAATTGTGCAATGTGCAACTGAACAATGAAAAGTAAAAAATAAAATGTTTCTGGGAATATGTTATAGTGGGCAACATGTTGTGCCAAGCTCATGTCAACAGAGACAGCAGGGGTGTTTACCAGGGATAAGCCATCTCCATTATTGCAGGTCACTTGTTAACCCCTTAACGCTCTGCGCCGTAGCTCTACGGCGCAGAGGTATAAGGGAAGTATGAAGAGGGCTCACGGGCTGAGTCCTCTTCATACAGAGGTGGGGGTTTTTGCATTTTGCACAAAACCCCCACCGCTAATAAGCCTGTATATACTGTTTGTCTATGTTGTAGATATGCTTGTTGTATTATGATGTATGAGTTTTGTGATATTTATCAAGACTTCATTTTGTACTACATGGCATACGCTGTATGCATTTTATACTACATGGCGATACGCTGTATGCATTTTAACTACATGGCGATACGCTTATGCATTTTATACTACATGGCGATGCTGTTGCATTTTATACTTACATGGTGATAACCTGTACGCATTTTTATACTACATGGCGATACGCTGTAATGGATTTTAACTACAATGGCAATATGCTGTATTCTTTTATACTAAATGGCGAACGCCGTATGCATTTTTGCATGCTTTTTTTCCAACCAACCATATATGGATCTGGTCGTGACACTCCCTATATCTTATATATAAGCTCCAACCCCCCTCCATAACCCCACCCCCGTATGACAAAGCCCGTCCCCACCCCCACCGGCCATGAAAAACTGGTCTAGCTTAAAGCGGTCCCTGGTGCAAAAAGGTTGGGGACCTCTGGATAAGGCTAGTAGCATTTTAATTCTTCATTACAGTGTGTGTCTACAGCATTTTCTGCAAAATTTTAAATAACAACTAATTACATATTAGCTTATATTTTAATGACCCATTTGTATATGAATTATGCTGATTCCTGGAATACCCCTTTAAATCTGACACGTTTCGAACCCATAAGTTCTTAGTCGTAGCCATTTTTTCTTTAATAAAAAGGATTTTAATTGATATTTTTTCTGCAAAAACTTGGAAGCAGGATTTATCCTTTTCTTCATATTCTAATAACTGCTGGTACCCAACCCAACAGCCTGCTACTCCTCGTGCTGCGATAACATATTAAGAACTACCACCACAATCTACCTATAAAGGTGATCGGGTGGTAGTGTGAAATAAGGACGTGAGGATAGCCCTTTTAAGGGCTAATCCTCACGTCCCGCACTGTTTTATAAACTTTTATTACCCTAATATTTATACTTATGCGGCTACTGGGGCGTGGAGTCCGCACTGAGGTTACACGAGGCGGCTACTCACCGCCCCGGTAGCCCATTACCCTATTAACCTCCTACTCACCATGTTTCGGCGCGCACTGCTACGTACTGCGCGCCCTCTCTCCGCGATCCTGCGTCTGCGCATGCGCAGAACAGCAGGCCCCGCCTGCGCAGCCCCGGCTTCCAGAGCAGTGACCGCGGCAGGCGCGGGCCTGCTGTTCGCGCCATGCGCAGACGGCGATCGGCGGACGAGGGCGCGCAGCTACAGCAGCTGCGCACCGAACATGGTGAGTAGGAGGGTAATGTGGCTACCGGGCGTGGATTAGCCCGCCTCGTGTAACCTCAGTGCGGCTACTCCACGCCCCATAGCCGCAGATTAAATTAACATATTAGGGTAATAAAAAGTTTATAAACAGTGCGGGCCGTGAGGATTAGCCCTTAAAGGGCTATCCTCACGTCCCATGATTCACCTACCACCCGATCTACCTTTATAGGTGATTTGTGGTGGTAGGTGCCCTTTAAGAAAGAAGTGAGTTAACCCTACCATGTTTTTTCTCTCATTTTTCTAATACACTTCATTAACAAATTCTGCATAAGATTTGTATTCCAAGCCTTGTCAGTGTGTGTCATGGAGACTGCATGAGCTCACATGTAATTCCTTTTTTTTTGGTTAACAGCTCTGCAGTGAGGATTACCCCTTCACTTCAACTTGATTTTTGAATATAGTGCCTCCTAGCACTACATCAGGGAGAGAGAAGCAGGAGGGGTTTAACGCTTACTCACACAGTGTAAACAACGGAAGGAAGAGCGGAATAACATTGTAACTAGAGGACACTGTGCAGTCTGTTTCCTACAAACAAACAAATTCCTTAATGAAGTATGTTGAAAAACATTCCCAACAACCCCCCCTCCCCACACACACCACGACCATACAATATTAAAAATCATCTGAATATCCAGGCCGTAACTACAAGCGGTAGCAGACGCTATGGTGCCCGCAGTGTCAGGGGGCCCCGTCTCCGACCTGACACAATAACGAATGGAGGATGTGCACCAGATATCTATATTGTACTGCACATTCCAGCATAATATTTATATAACATACTGTATTATATGTGCACTGTGATCTGTGATTTGGATATGGTGTCTGTAACCTGTATTTGAGTATGTCGTATATGGCACTGTATGTATGTCTATGCAACTGGTGTGGATTTATACGGATTGTACTCGCATTGTGAGAATACTAATATGTATATTTTTAAAGTGGAAGGGGGCCCCATGTAGTAAGCCTGCTAGGGGGGCCCTGTCTCTCCGAGTTACGCCACTGTCTGAAATGACAGGTACACCTTAAGTTACCAAGTAACCAAGTAATGACCCATTAGAGATACCTGTAATTGCCAATTCCAGTTAAATCAAAAAACTGGGAAAGGGGAAAAGAATGAGACTAGAAATACCATTAAGTAAAAGTGAAAAGATGCACATATTATGGTTACATTATTTGGTAAAAACTATATCTAAAAAACAAAGTGAAATTGGCTGCAGGAGACAGAAGTTTCATATAGGCCAGGAACTAAGATACAGACAAGTGATGTTACAAAGTAGAGAGCATAATAATGGCAAGATTCAGTAAATGCGTTATAGAGCATATATATGCCCAATCAATGTTAACAGCAGTGAATGTTGTTAACAATTGCGTCATCAGGTGACTAAACTAGTCATTATCCCATACATTAAACACCGCTGAAAGTGTCCAGTCTGTACTCATAGTTACCTCTGGTCACGGAATTACCCCAACGCGTGTTTCACACCGCCGGTCTTCTCAAGGGGTGATGTTTACAACAAACCCAGCCCAGTATTTTTAAAGTTCTGACCCCTGGAGAACCCATTATTTGGGGAGAGGTGATCTCACTGATAATATATGCAAATATATCGATTCCATACTCAAAACCTATGGTGCTGAATCTTCCTTACTTATCTAAGAGATTCCACTGATCTCCTCTGGCGGTTAGATGAATCCAGTTGATCAAGATGACATCCTCGTGACATGCGATGTAGACTCCTCGTGACACGTCCATCAGCACATAGGATGGCTTGAAGCAATTTTGATTTATTTAAGAATGACTGATTACACGGAACCCGAACAGAAATTCATTCTGACCTCTTGACTTTGTTCTTGGTCAACTCTTCACATTTAACGGCTCCTTCTACCTACGCCCAGGGAACAGCAGCCATGGGGCAGCTTGTGCCCCCTCGTATGCCACTTGTTCCTGGGCTGTGGAGAGGAGTGGGGCTGTACTCGGATGATGCGCCGATGTGCCGGATCCCCTTATGGATCCTGTACATCGACGATATTCTGTTCATATGGAGGGGTGATCAGTCGGCTTGAAGGCTTTCATAGATGGGATCAATGTAAATTTGCGCAATATCAAGTTGACTTACGAGGTCAATACTGCTCAGTTATTTTAGATTTATCGGTAAACCAGAGATCATCATGGATTTAGTTCACATGAACTTACAGAAAGCGACTTCGTTAACACCTCCCTTCACTTCTCCTCATCCTCCGAGACGTGTCTCAATGCCTTCCGACGGACAATTTTTGAGGATCAGAGGATTTTTGTTCCCACAGACTCTCAATTTGACATCAAGCAGCGACCTGCAACGCAGATTTCTGGACCGAGGATACAGTAGACGTTCCATCAAAAAGAGCCTACACAACGGCAAGATATACTGATCGAGGCACTCTATTCATCCACAATCACTCAACACCAAACCTGCTGCCCAACCACCACATTCACAACTCCTTATCATGATCAATGAATGATGACCAATGCCTTAGAGAATTCTGGCCTGTTCTGAGATTGACCCAATTCTTAGACAAATTGTTTCCCAAATATCCAGCAACTGCTCCGAAAAGAGCCTCGAACCTCCGAGATTTGAGTTGTAGGAGCTACTTGGCTCCCATCCAGTCTCACTCAACCACGTTTTTGGGCCGCTACGCCCAAGTGGGCGCAAACCATGTGGGGGCGCTGTATAGCTTGCCCCAACATGGAAACAACAAGTGGTCCTTTCCGACTTAAGATGTGGACGGAGTATCAGAATACAGCATATGCACACACTGCACATACATACATACACACTGCACATACATACACACACATACATACATACATATATATATATATATATATATATACACACACACCATATACAGAATATACATAAACACTCATACAGCATATGCACTTATACACACACACACACACATACACATATACACACACATATACATACACGAACACATAAATATATACATGCACAGATAAAGTTACATTACCTTTTTTTATGGTCCTGACAGGTATGCGGGGAGTGGAGGAGCCGGGCACCCGGTGCTGTCCAGTGGGCTGCCGCGGCATGGTGCCGGCCAACTGGCATACGGACAGGAGCTCGGTGCCAGGTGGTCGGCGGGCGGAAGATCGGTGCCGCCCCCTCGTACAGCAGGAGGCGCGCGCCCCTGCGCGGACCAGCTGATAGACTCCAACGGCCCGGTCCTGGTCCGCGGACCGGCGGTTGGGGACCTCTGCTTTAATCAGACCATTAATTTACTCCGTGTGGAGCAGACACAGGACAGAAGATGGCCGCTGGTCACATGTCCACATCACATGTCCTGCACCCACCTGGGCAGATCATCAGGAGGGGCAGTCAGTTGGATGCAGTGAATCCAGTATGGCCTGTGTTTTGGTGATGTGCAGGGATGCCAGTTACACATCATTACTATGGTAACAGTGTCTGTTACATCATCAGGGGGGGCAGAACATAAGAAGGAGGAGGAGTTACTGAGAACTAAAAGATCAAGAGACTTGTAGTTTCCAGTGGTGGCCATCTTGGTGCCTAGTTTAGAGAGGCCATAAAGTTTTGTGAATCGTAAAATAAAACTATTTAAGCTCCATTTTGTGACTAATGACATTGTGTTTTGTTATATTCATTTATTTATAGCATTATGGGTTTTTGTATCAGACGTTCATATTCCCGGAATACCCCTTTAAGTATCAGGGACATCCTAGTTTTTATTTTTTTCTTTAATAAAATGGATTTTTAATTGATATGTATATGTATATAAAAACTTGGAAGCTACATTTACCATTTTCTTCATATTCATATTAGAAAAGTTCAACACATCCCCCCCCCCCCCCCCACAGTATTAAAAATTATCTCAAATGATGGTTGTACTCTAAAGTCTTATGCTACATCAAGAGGTGTAAATACAATTCTGCTAAAGATACACTGCTAGAAGGTTACCTGAAACACCTACTCCTCTGATGTGAATCTATATTGAACTTTCTTGACTTAGATATATATATTGCTTATGGCAAAGCTATATGTAGCTAAAATCACAATTATCTTCAAACACTGAAATTGTAATAATACATGGGGGAGCAACTTTGGTCACCTGGGCCAAGTCTGCAAATGGCTGCAAAGAAGAAAGTTATTACTAAATGTCTGCTGACTGCGATGTGAAATCACTGCAGTCTTACATCTCAGCCTACAGTTTGTAATGTCAAATAAGAGTGATTGACTACCAAAACACACAAGGCTCCTGGGGAAATTATGAGCCTGTTCTTTTCTTAGCCTACAGTGGGGCAGATTTACTTACCCGGTCCATTCCCGATCTAGCGGCGCGTTCTCTGTGCTGGATTCGGGTTTTGCCGGGTTTCATTAAGGTAGTTCCTCCTGAAAAGCATCGGAACGAGCTGGAGTTCACCGAGCCGGGCTGAGTGAAGGTAAGTGCAAGCTACGCAACAGATTTTTTTTCTAAATGCGGCAGTTTTTCCGAATCCGTCGGGTTTCCGTTCGGCCACGCCCCCCAATTTCTATCGTGTGTGCCAAAATCCAGGGGCAATTGAGGGGAAATCGGCGCAAATCGGAAATATTCGGGTAACACGTCGGGAAAACGCGAATCGGGCCCTTCGTAAATGACCCCCTGTATGTTAGTATAAAAGTGGCTTTTCATGGGGATCATCCTTTGCAACATCCCCCACTATGGTCTAGCTTTATACTGGCTTGGGCGCAGCCCGATCTCCGGGTACCTGAGTGTCTGGCAGAGCGTGGCTAAGCATTAGTCTGCGGTCACGGTGCTGTGTACCAGGGACAAAGGCTTCGTCCACAACCTGGCAGGACTCTGACAGGTGGAAGCACAAAAAAAGGAGGGAGAGGCTGTAGGAATTTGATGTTTCTCCCTGGGGCAACCCCAATGTAGTGTAGGGATCCCTGGCGGTGCTAAATGGGGTGTCCTTGGTGTTGTCAGCCTTACTCAGGGATTACTAGGTGACTCAGGATGTTAATCATTCATCTTACAGCTTTATTTGGAACACGGCAATGGCCAAAACAGCAGGAACAATCTACTGGGTTGAGATGGCTGGTTGGATGGTGTTCCACAGGAATTGCTCACAGTCTGTTATAGATAGCTTCAGGCTGGAGCAATATAGATGGCTGCTTAAAGGGAACCTGTCACCAGGAGACCCATTTTTAGCACTCCCCCAGTCCCCACAAAGCATAGTACATACACTACCAAAGTGTTTTTGTATTAAAAATTGGTTTTACAGAAAAAAAGATATGTTATATTGTACCTTTCATTAGCATCTGCTGTTTGACTAGGCAGTTGCCAAATAGGAGGGTCTGGAAAGGAGCAGTTCCCCCCCCCACCCTTGGTGAACAGCTTCTCCATGTGACATTTTCATATATATGAAAACATATATCACTGTGCTTAGCGACGCCCCCTGCTCCTCTACAGCCAATCCCGAGTGAGGGGAGTTATTCATATACATGAAAAGGTCACATGTTTCCCAAGGGTGAAAGGAAAATTCTTTGTTGTGTTATTTATTCAGTGTATCAGTGTATCTTATATTAAATATATTAAGAGGTCATAGCATTGTCAGTTGTAGTGTGATGGGTATATTTCATATATATCTGGGTGGGCCCAGGATGGTAGAGCTGATATATTTTGGGGGAAAAAACACAAGATAGTAACTGATGACAAGTAACTGAATGATAAAAAACTATTATCAGAAAACTGCGGCAAAGAATGAGGGGTGGAGCCTCAGTAAGGAGTAAAACCTGCAAAACGTCTTTAAGAAACAATTAATGAGGGTCATTCTGATGTCTAGCTACTATTAATCAGAACTTATCTTCACTGATGTGACTCTGGAGAAAACCATGCCAGATAGGGCACTTGGGGATGTGCGGTAGTGTATGTGCTGTGTGCCAAGCAGGAAGGACGGGCGTAAACTTTCATTTAAAACATGTAATTAAAACAATTATTTGGAATCATTGGTGCTTAAAGCTATTTAACGCTGTGAAGGATTAAGACGATCGTCTCAGGAGCTGCACTTCTCGCTCCTTCTGCAAATGAGCTCCAAATTAAAGTCTTAAATATCTTATATATTTAAGGTGACAAAGGATTTCCTGGCTGATGACCAAAAACCTGAATTATTATTATTCTGCCCATTACATTTAGTAGAGCTCTCATTGCAGTGTGTTGAGGCGGTGAATCCAGGGACTCCACGTACTATGATCACCACCAAATGCTACAGAGATCGCAACTTTTCATTGATTACATGGCACATATCCATGCACAAAACCTCTCAGTTTTTTTACTCTCCTCCTCTATAATGCCAGAAATTTTTATTTTGCCATTTACTGATGTATGACGGTTCGGTTTATGTGAGACAAATTGTACTTCCTTGTTGCTTTATTTAATATTACATCCAATGCATAAAATATATGAAAAAAAACATATTTGGTTTTATGCCTTTCACTGTGCTGTCCAAATTATAAGTGGTACTTGTCCTTTGTAGGCTCTCACAGGAGTCAGTATAATAACTGCTATATAACTTTTTTTGCAACCTTTTGATCATTTTAATTTCATTTTCATTGGAGATTAAAAAGCAAGGATACTCACAAGAAGAAGTTTTTCCTTAGTTATAAGCCTCAACAGCTGCCCAGCAAAGGGGTCGTAATCTATAGGAATGGGGGTACAGACTGTAATGCTCTGTAATGGAGTGGGGTGAGATCATTTTAAGAGAGGGCAGTCCAAGGGCAGTCCACAGCTATCCCTGTTGGGCCAAAGCATGCCCCCTGTATACGCCAAATTCTCGGCCGCGTTTCGTAATGTAACTCTTCAGAGGGATAAAAATGTCATAATGCTCATGCCACCCATCCATACAAGTGACCGAACAACCAGTGGCATGGGATTGTTTTATCGGGCTAGCTGTAAGCAAACAGTCCGATTGAGAATAGAGAGCTGCTGATCTTCAGTCCTAGTGGTGGACTAGGAGATCCTCAATGTGCAGACTGGCATTGTACACGCCAGATAGAGACTACTTCCGTGCTTTAAAACCTTAGCCCCTGCCCTAGCAATACCTGATTGGGCGCACCCACGATTCCTTAAGCTCCTATTGGTCGCAGGGGCCCACAGCATAGAGTATGCGGTGGATTGTGTTGGAAACCGATGCAACCAATCCGTCGCACCGCAGCAAGCAAAGCTAGGCGGACCCCGAAGAAAGCAGGTGTCTATACTTCTAGCTGTCTTGGATACCAGTCATGTTATGAGTGGTTGAGAAAATTGTTGACGTACCGTGTTAGCCAGGAAAAATCAAAAATCTGATGTAAATACTTTTGTGTAAAAACTACAAAAGTGCTTAAGGAATGATACCTTTATTGGCTAACCAGAAAAATTATATTTGGTGCAAGCTTTCAGGGCACACAGGCCCCTTTTTTCAGGCATGGATACAAATGAAGCACTGAGAGAAAAACACAATATTCGAGGGATGTTACAACAAAATAATTAGTACATATGGTGAGACTCAATTAAGATAAGCTGGGGCAATTGGTATGGTTGGGGACCCAGCGGACCCCTAATTTGGATCTGTGGGAGGTCTTCGATCACTGAGACCTCCCACTACTCAGCACCTTAGTATAGGTCCCTCCCTTACTCCTTGTGGGATAGGTTACCCCCCCACTCCCCTGAACACTTGGATTCTGCCTCGGCACCAAAACCACACCCTTTCAACCACAAAACAATATCTCCTTCTGACTATAGACGGACAGAAACCTCTAGACCACCCTGCTTAGACCCACTTGTGTGTGTTAAAAGACTCTCTGCGAGATCTATTGGACACTCATTGTCCAGGATGCCCCAATGATAAGCTGCTGGTTAGCCAGTAACGGTGCTGTAAGGTCCCAGTATGTGTTGTAATAAACGTTTAATGATCTTAATTCCTTTTCCCGTGACTGGCACTGGGACAAAAAAACATAATTTGGGATGAGTTACAATGATAAAAATATTACCGCGGTACCGACCTTTCAGTTACAAATTCTAACTTAAGACCGAACTTAACACACCTATCCTGTACATAACCAAGGGGAGCGGGACACTGCCTGCATATTGTAATTGATGGTCCAATTAGATTCAGTTATAAACACACAATTATACAAGTATTACTGCCTGAAGGTCAATTTCCTGTGCCCCCTTTGCCGGACAACCATGGTTACTTAGAAAAGTCTCACTACCCCCCCCCCCCAGCATATATGACATTAAAACTCAGTACACAGAGAGTATTCTACAACAATTGATCTGTCTAAAAAAGACAAAATTGTTTCTACTTATCCTTTCCATTGGCATATGTCATCTTCAGGGTGATTCTGATGGAATGATAATTTGACAATGCGTTTATGTAAAATCTGGCCCTGTGCCATAATCGCTTGCCCCCTTTGAGTTACATAAGAAAGTGCGATTGAAGCTACATGTTCATGGAAATGGAAAATGCACTTGCAGTTGAATTGAGGGCAATCACCATTACATTAAACTTTCTGTAAGGAATCGGAGAAGCGGATCCCGGGACCGAATATTCTTTTATCCTAACTGTCCTAAAATTCAATTTATAAGTATTCGCCCCAAACTCAGTAGATGGAGCAGCATTGTTTTTAACGCATTTATGATTTTAAGATGTATAGTGGGATAAGGTAGACACAATAATAAAAATTCTGATGTAAAACTTTTGTGTAAAAACTACAAAAGTGCTTAAGAATGATACCTTTATTGGCTAACCAGAAAAATTATATTTGGTGCAAGCTTTCAGGGCACACAGGCCCCTTTTTTCAGGCATGGTTACAAATGAAGCACTGAGCAGCCCCCATAAAACACAATCTATTTGTAGCCTGATCGTTACAACAATCGATAATTAGTACATATGGTGAGACTCAATTAAGATAAGCTGGGGCAATAAAACTAGAGGTTATGTTACACAGAGAAGGGTGATGGGCAGGGGGTGGGGGGCTAGGATGGCAGGGGTCTGGAGTTAGTCTCTTGTGGGTATTGAAGTGAGTCCATGTAATGAGCCATAAACCCAGCTGCAATATTGAGGCCTTGTGTCAGTGACTGGATGGTCATCATCAGTTTGAACTCCCAGGTTTTCCTTTCTCTGTTGTCCTTAAAGTCACCTTTCAGTATTAGGACCTTTAAATCTTCCACGCTGTGGCCTGGTCCAGAAAAGTGTTTTCCCACAGGTGTGTCCATCCCCTCACTTATGGTGTGTCTGTGAGAATTCATCCTGCTCTGAAGTTTTTGTTGGGTCTCCCCAATGTATATATTATTTGTGTGACACTTCAAGCACAGTATCATGTACACAACATTAGAGGATCTACAGGAGAATGTGCCCGGGATTTTATACTCCTGTTGTGTGTTACGGATGTGAACTGTGCTTGATGATAGAACATGGGCACAAGTCTTGCATCTTTTGTTATGGCAGGGAAAAGTGCCCGTCTGTGTTGGTGGTGAGAGGGCACTTCTTACCAGGAGATTCCTTATGTTTGGTGGCTGTTTGTAAGCAAGGAGGGGTAGGTCCGGGAATATGTCCTTTAGCCTGTTGTCCTTATGAAGAATGGCTTGGAGATCTTCTGCAATTTTCTTTAAAATCTTCATGACCACCAGGGGCACTCTGCACTTGTCCTCTTTCTGTTGGTATTCCAGCAGGCTGCTCCTTGGAATCCTTCTAGCTCTGTGGATCTGTCTATCTATAACCAGGGGGTGATATCCCTGTTGTAAGAATGTTCTTCTTAGTGATAGAAGGTGTTGTTCTCTGTCCTCACTCTCTGAGCAGATCCGGATGTATCTCAGAGCTTGGCTGTAGACAATAGATTTCTTGATATGTTTTGGATGAAAACTGTTCCACTTTAGGTACGCTGGACGACCTGTAGGTTTTTGATAAATTGTAGTTTGTATGCTGCTGTCCTTAATGTATATGGTTGTATCCAGGAAATGTACCTTCGATTTTGAGTAGTCCAGGTCAGGGATGCCATAAAGAGACTACTTTCCCTATATGCTCCCAAAAGCTTGGCCCTAGACTAGATAGATTTCTTTGATATGTTTTGGATGATAAACGTGTTTCCAATTTAGACGGAGGTAATATAAACCGGGGCTGTTTTATGACAGGTAAGTTATTGGTCTCTTAAGAATCGGCACACGGGTTGAATTAGCCCCCTAGGTGCTTGATTCAGCCAACAGAGATAATCACAAGTCTTGTCTCGCTAGCTTGTTCGGTTTCTTGTATTTGTGATCAAAGTCATGGTGTAGGTAGTTTTGTAGTGCATGGGTCTAATTTTGGTCGTACTTAATGATATTATATGGTGTTGTGAATCCAGGGGAAGGAAATGGACCTTTCGATTTCTTGAGTAATTGTGGAATCGGTAGTCGCCGGTTTGTAAGTTGTATGCCATAAAGAGAGTGCTCACGTTTACCTATATGTTGTGCTCCCAAAGACTCCTGCCTATACACAAAGGGGGGGAAGCTCCACAGCTGTAATCCTCTTGAGTACCAAAGAATTGTTGCTCTCTTGCCCCCCTGTATACGGCCATATCCCTGACGGGAGTCTGTTTGTTTTTGTTTCGTAAGTTTGTTTGTGTAATGTGTTTGTAGTGTTGTTGTGTGTTTGTTGGTGCTTGTTGGTTGTGAAACTCTTCACGAGGGATAATAGTAAACTAAAGAATTTGCATCGTCACAATGTCTCTTTATGCCGAGGCCCAGCTAAGAGGTGTTGTTGGGGATCACTCTGTTCGGAAGCAGTCTAAACACCCTGATTGGCAATAGAGAGATCGCTGATTCCAGTTCTCCCTGAGTGGATTGCGTGTTCCTAGAGTGGATTGTGGACCGAGGAGATTATCAAGGTGCGGAATTCTGGCATTTGTACGTATGGTGTGATAGAGAATATCTTCTGCGTCCTTAAAACCCTTAGACTCGCGCTATGTAAACTATGAAATACCTGATTTGGGGAATCTGACACACGGTCTTAAGCTGCCTATGGTCGCAGGAGGTCCACCGCCCATTTACGAGTATGCGGGTATTGGTGGGAATGTTGTGTCTGTTGGAAACCGATTTTTGCAAATCCAATCCGTCGCACCAAGATGCAACCAACCGACGCACTGTGCGACCAATCTGCGCAGTGCGGACTGCAGCAAGCAAACGCTAGGCGGACCCCGAAGTAAACGCAGGTTGGGATGGTTGAATGGGGACCGTCACACACAGTAAACCCATCTCGGGCACACTCAACCGGGGCCGAGGGAACATGTCGTAATTAGGCGGGAGAAGGTTTTGCTACTCCAGTCTCCATTAGAAAATGCCCAAGCAGCCCCATCCTGTTTGTGAGGCATATTAAGCTAACTCTTAACAGCAAAAAATCTGATGTAAATACTTTTGGTAAAACTACAAAAGTGCTTAAGGAATGATACCTTTATTGGCTAACCAGAAAAATTAATATTTGGTGCAAGCTTTCAGGGCACACAGGCCCCTTCTTAAGGCATGGATGACAAATGAATGCAATGAGAGAAAAAACACAAATTCGAGAGTTTTACATACCAAAATAATTGTACTATTGGTGAGACTCAATTAAGATAAAGCTGGGCAATAAATCTAGAGGTTAGTTACACAAGAAGGGTGCATGGGCAGGGGGTGGGGGTGCTAGGATGGCAGGGGTCTGGAGTTAGCTCTCTTTGTGGGATTGAAGCGGAGTCCATGTAATGGCCATAACCAGTTGCAATATTGAGGCTTGTGTCGTGACTGGAAGGTCATCATCAGTTTGAACTCCCAGGTTTCCCTTCTCTGTTGTCCTTAAAGTCACCTCTTCACAGTATTGGACCTTTTAATCTTGCTACGCTGTGGCCTGGTCCAGAAAAGGGTTTTCCCCAGTGTGTCCATCCCCTCACTTATGTGTGTGTCTGTGAGAATTAATATCCTGTCCTGAGTTTTGTTGGGGTCTCCCCAATGTATATATGTATTTGTGTGAACCTCATTTCCAGTCTACTTATCCACCAACACTTAGAGAGATCTACAGGAGAATGTGCCCGGGATTTTACTCCTGTTGTGTGTTAGGGATGTTGGACTGTGTTGAGTGATAGAACATGGGACAAGTCTTGCATTTTGTTATGGCAGGAAAAGTGCTCCGTGTGTGTTGGTGTGAGAGGGCACTTCTTACCAGAGATTCCTTATGTTTTGGTGGCTGTTGTAAGCAAGGAGGGGTAGGTCCGGGAATATGTCCTTTAGCCTGTTGTCCTTATGAAATGGCTTGGAGATTCTGCAATTTTCTTAAAATCTTCATGACCACCAGGGCACTCTGCACTTGTCCTCTTGTCTTGGTAATCAGCAGGCTGCTCCTTGGATCCTTCTCAGCTCTGTGGATCTGTCTATCTATAACCATGGGGGTGTATCCCTGTTGTAAGAATGTTCTTCTTAGTGATAGAAGGTGTTGTTCTCTGTCCTCACTCTCTGAAGATCCGGATGTATCTCAGAGCTTGGCTGTAGACAATAGATTTCTGATATGTTTTGGGATGAAACTGTTCCACTTTATGTACGCTGGACGCACGTAGGTTTTTGATTAAATTGGAGTTAGGTATGCTGACTGTCCTTAATGTATATGGTTGTATCCAGGAAATGTACCTTCGATTTTGAGTAGTCCAGGGCGGAGTTTATGTAGAATAAAGATGACTGTCCATGCTATGTCCAAGAGACACCACCGGATCACACCTCCGTACTTTACCTGCTGGGCTACGCTACTACCCCAGGAATTTGGCACACATATTGGCAACCATGGATGTTTGCCATCCCTCTATTCCACATCCCCATGAATATGGGTATAAGCTGCTTGTAAATACTTTCTGCGTACGACCCGAACAATGCCACAGAACCGCCCTGTCCTCCTTACAGCCTCATGGTTTGCTACTGCATCACACATTATTTCTCCTTTGGTGAGGACATTACACTAGTGTTATGGAGAAGTGCCATGGGACAGCGAGATTCACCACACATTAGCCACCACATGTTTCATGGCAAAACAGAGGGAGGAGTTTTCTTACATCCTGCCACCCGCACCCTTAGCATACTTGTCCGCTATATTGTATTGCGTCCTACTTATAGCCCTGGTCAGGATGGAGGATATGAACTGTTGTCTTTCCACAGAAGTTATATTACAAATTCATCTTAGTCCTCTAAAGACTCTCCTTTAAGTTTGCCCTCAGTTAAGATGGTGGATGTTGTCTCAACCGGGTACCATCTTACTTCCTGTTTGGTATATATTTCCTGTCCTGCTCAGTAGACATTGCTTGAATATTGTGTTTAGCTCCTGCTTGGACAGTCCTCTTGCTTGGAACTCCTTCTCCGGATTGTTCCTCTCTTCTGCTTGCTGAACTACTGCTCCCAGATTGTTCTCCTGGCTTTTGCAAGTTCTGATTACCTGCTTGTTGTTACCTGCTCGCTGCACCTCCTGTGTCCATCTTTGGTGCTTCCAGTGTCCTGTCTAGTCTCTGCAATATAGTCCCAGCAATATATCACCAGTATCATGACACCACTGCTCTATTATGTTGCCATTATGTTCGGTTTTACCCTTCATTTCATCTGTCAGAAGGAATGAAAAGCCTCAGGATTGATAGCCAAAAGCAGGAGTGGATACAGACCACAGAGGACATGCAAATATCCCATTTACTGGTCATCTCTGTTTTGGATCCACTCCTGTTTGTTTTTGGCTATAGCAATACTGATGATGGATTACTGACTGATTGAAAGCCCACACTGATGAATGAAATGGAGGGCAAAATGATCAGTGACGTCACTGCAGAATTACTGCCGACACCCTCTGTACTCTTTTGGGGAGTTTCTAAACGTAGCCGCGTTTAACAGAACAGGTTCTGTTGTTTCTTGATATGTTTTGGATGAAAACTGTTCCACTTTAGGTACGCTGAATGACCTGTAGGTTTTTGATAAATTGTAGTTTGTATGCTGTTGTCCTTAATGTATATGGTTGTATCCAGGAAATGTACCTTAGATTTTGAGTAGTCCATGGAGAGTTTTATGGTAGGATGAAATTTGTTATAACTTCTGTGGAAAGACAACAGTTCGTCCTCCGATCCTGACCAGATAATAAGCAGGTCATCAATATAGCGAAAGTATGCTAGAGGTTGAGTGGCGCAGGTTGTAAGAAACTTCATAGTTTATACGGTTGAAAAAAGACACCCGTCCATCAAGTTCAACCAAGTTCAACTCCTCCTCTAGTTTTGCCATGAACAGGTTGGTATACTGTGGTGACATTCTGCTTCCCATTGCACTTCCCATACAGTGCAAGTAAATGTCCTCACCAAAGGAGAAATAATTGTGATGCAGTACAAACCTGATGAGCTGTAGGACAGGTTCTGTGGCCATGTTGTTCTTCTGCAGAAAGTATTTACAAGCAGCTATACCATCTTCATGTGGGATGTTGGAATAGAGGGATGCAACATCCAAAGTTGCCAATATTGTGCCATCTGGTAGTGGACCCAGGTTGGAAAGTTTACTGAGGATGTCGGTGGTGTCTTGGACATAGCTAGGCGTTTCCTTCACTAATTGCCCCAGCTTATCTTAATTGAGTCTCACCATATGTACTAATTATCTTGTTGTAACATCCCTCGAATATTGTGTTTTTCTCTCAGTGCTTCATTTGTATCCATGCCTGAAGAAGGGGCCTGTGTGCCCTGAAAGCTTGCACCAAATATAATTTTTCTGGTTAGCCAATAAAGGTATCATTCCTTAAGCACTTTTGTAGTTTTTACACAAAAGTATTTACATCAGATTTTTGATGTTAAGAGTGGCTAATATGCCCACAAAAGGATGGGTGCTTGGGCATTTCTATGGAGACGTGGATAACAAAACCTTCTCCGCCTAATTAGCACATGTGCACCGACCACTTGTTGTGCTCCGAGTGGTTTACTTTACGGTCCGCCATTCAAAATCCACCTGCTTTCTTCGGGGTCCGCCTAGCTTTGCTTGCTGCAGTCTGCGATGCGACAGATTGGTCGCACAGTGCGGCGGTTTGGTTGCATCTTGGTGCGACGGATTGGTTGCATCGGTTTCCAACACGATCCACCGCATACTCTATGCTGTGGACCTCTGCGACCAATAGGAGCTTAAGGAATCGTGTGTGTGCCCAATCAGGTATTGCTAGGGCGGGGACTAAGGTTTTAAAGGACGGAAGTAGTCTCTATCACCCATGTACAATGCCAGTCTGCACATTGAGGATCTCCTAGTCCACCACTAGGACTGGAGATCAGCAGCTCTCTATTCTCAATCAGGGTGTTTGCTTACAGCTTGCATGGCCGGCATGAGCATTGTGACATTTTTATCCCTCTGAAGAGTTACATTACGAAACGCGTCAGGGAATATGGCGTATACAGGGGGCATGCTTTGGTCCAAGAGGGATAGCTGTGGAATTCCCTTGTAAGGGCAGGAGTCTTTGGGAGCATATAGGGAAAGTAGTCTCTTTATGGCATCCCGACTGGGAATTACTCACAATCGAAGGTACATTCCTGGATACAAACCATATACATTAAGGAAAGCAGCATACAAACTACCCATTTAGCAAAAACCGACAGGTGTCCAGCGACCTTAAAGTGGAAGTTTTCATCAAAACATCTCAAGAAAAATCTATGGTTATAGCCAAAGCTCTTGCGATTACATCGGATTGCTCAGAGAGTGAGGACAGAGAGAACAACCACCTCTCTATCATAAGAAGAACATTCTTACAACAGGGGGGGGGATCTCACCCCGGGTTATAGGATAGCCAGCTCCACAGAGCTAGAAGGATTCCAAGGGGAGCAGCAGCCTGCTGCGAATACCACAGAAAGAGGACAAGTGCAGGTGCCCTGGTGGTCATGAAGATTTTAAAGAAAAATTGCAGAAAGATCTCCAAGCCATTTCATTAAGGACACAGGCTTAAAGGACATATTCCCTGAACCTACCCCTCCTTGCTTAACAAAACAGCCACCAAACATAAGGAAACTCCTGGTAAGAAGTGCACTCTCACCACCACACAGACGGGCACTTTTCCCTGCCTAACAAAGATGCAAGAATTGTGCCCCATGTTCTATCATCAAGCACAGTCCACATCCTAACACCCAAACAGGAGTCAGAGTATAAATCCCGGGCCCTTCGCCTGTAGATCCGCTAATGTTGTGTAATGATATGTGGCATTGAGTGTCACACCAAATACTATATACATTGGGGAGGACCCAACAAAAATTAAGAGCAGGATGAATTTCACAGACACACAATAAGTTGGGGATGGACACACATGTGGGACAACATTTTCTGGACCAGGCCACAGCGTGGAAGATTTAAGGTCCAATCCTGAAAGGTGACTTTAGGACAAACAGAGAAAGGAAAACCGGGAGTTCAAAACTGATGAGGACCATTCCCAGTCACTGACACAAGGGCCTCATATTGCACCTGGGTTTAGGCCAATTACATGGACTCGCGTCAATCCCCACACGAGACTAAACTCCAGACCCTGCCCATCAGCCCCCACCCCTGCCCATCCCGTCTCTGGGGTAACATTAACCTCTAGTTTTATTGCCCCTGCTAATCTTAATGAGGCTCACCATGTATGTACTAATTCTTTTGTTTGATGTAAACATCCCTGAAATTGGTTTTTCTCTCAGTGTTCATTTGTAATCCATGCCTGAGACGGGGCCTGTTGCCCTGACAAAGTTGCCACCAAATTAAATTTTTCTGGTTAGCCAATAAAGGTCTCATTCCTAAAGCACTTTTGTAGTGTTACACAAAAGGTTTTAAATCAGATTTGATGTACGTGTGGCTAATATGCCCACCAAAAAGGATGGGGCTTGGGATTTCTATGGAGACGTGGATAACAAACTTCTCCGACCTAATAGCACCATGTGCACCGACCACTGGTTGTGATCGAGTGGTTTACTGTCCGGTCGCCATTCAAAATCACCTGCCTTTCTTCGGGGTCGCCTAGCTTGTTGTGCAGGTCTGCGAGTGCGACAGATGGGTCGCACGTGCGGCTGTTGGTTGCATAATTGGTGCGACGGATTGGTTGCAACGGTTCCAAAACGACTCCACCGCATACTCTATGTGTGGAACTTGCGACCAATAGGAGTTAGGACTCGTTGTTGTGTGATGCCCACTCAGGTATGCTAGGGCGGGGGGGGGGGGGGGGGACTAAGGTTTAACGGGACGGAAGTAGCTCTATCACCCATTGGACAATGCCAGGTCTGCACATTGAGGATCCTACTAGTCACCCTCGGATGGAGATCAGCAGCTCTTCATTCTCAATCAGGGTGTGTTGCTTACCGCGTGCATGGCCGGCTGAGCATTGTGACATTTTTATCCATCTGAAGAGTTTACATTTCGAAAACGCGTCAGGGATATGGCGTATTACAGGGGCATGCTTTGGTGCCCGAGGGATAGCTGTGGACTGGGAAATTCCATTGTAAGCGCAGGAGTCTTTGGGAGCATATAGGGAAAGTAGTCTCTTTATGGCATCCCTGACCTCCAGTCTGTGGGTTTTTTAGAATCTGAATTACGGTAAGAGTTTACACTCATATTTGTTGTATCATCTTGGAGTACTTACTTCTGCGTTAAGGTAACACTGTTACATGTATTACGCATATTGCAGCAAAGGCTTACCTGTAACACCCGCGATTGGTGCCGCCATCTTTCTGAGGATCGTCACTCCCCGTGACGTCATCCGGGAGCGGCGATCCTTCGCCATGGTAGCTTCGGGTCTCACAAAGACCCAAAGCTACTTCGGGTTAACACATTCATTACAATGTGCTATCAGCACACTGTAATGTATGAGCAGTAAAATACACATATACTGCCATTCTGTAGTATGGCAGTATATGATAGGATCGTGCAGACACCCTAGGGTTAAAGTACCCTAGGGAGTCTGAAAAATAGTAATAATAAAAATAAAAAAAAGTAAAAAAAAAAAATTATAATAAAAAAACCTAAAAATTCAAATCACCCCCCTTTCCCTAGAACTGATATAAATATAAATAAACAGTAGAAATCATAAACACATTAGGTATCGCCGTGTCCAAAAAATGCCCGATCTATCAAAATATCATAACGGTTTTTCACTGTGTTTAACCCCGTAACAGAAAATCCCGCCCAAAGTTGAAAAGGGCACTTTTTTGCCATTTAAAAAAAAATAAAAATTCTATAAAAAGTTATCAAAAGGTCGTACAGTCCTAAAAATTATAACATTTTAAACGTCATCAAAATCCGCAAAAAACGGCACCACCCACAGCTCTGTACACCAAAGTATGAAAAAATTATTAGGGCCAGAAGATGGCAAAATCCCCCTCAAAAAATTTTGTACAGGAGGTTTTAATTTTTTTAAATGTATGAAAACATTATAAAACCTATACAAATTTGGTATCCCAGTAATCGTACCGACCCAAAGAATAAAGTAGACCTGTCATTTGGGGCATACAGTGAAATCCGTAAATACGGCACAAATGCGTTTTTTTTTTACCAATTTCACTGCATTTGGGATTTTTTTCCCGCTTCCCAGTACATGGCATGGAATATTAAATACCACCATTTTGAAGTGTAATTTGTTACACTGAAAATAAGCCATCACACAGCTCTGTACATGGAAAAATAAAAAAGTTACAGATTTTTGAATGTGGGGAGTGAAAAATGAAAACGCAAAAACGAAAAAGGTCTGCGGCGGGAAGGGGTTAAAAGAGGAACATTTCCACTTTATCTTGACACAACATGTTGCTTGTCACAATTTCTTTTTGTTGTTTTAGGTCCTTTGAATTCACCTGTAAATAACTATTTTTGCTTCTAGAGGGCGACACCCGGGCAGGGATCCTATGCCGTCTCCTTATCGTGTTCTGCTTCCCTGGAGCACCAAATGAGAATCCCATCAAAGCAAACACTGACACCTTACACTGGCTACTGGAACCGCCACTACTGCTACCGCCTATAAAAGTAATTTTATACGTGACGGGAATTTCCCAACCTTTAGAAAACATCATGAATTTCTGCCATTCCAGATTGGTGGCCTAAGACACTCGTGTCGGAGAGAACGCTTAGTTATGAGACAAACTTCCTGCCGTGTTCCCGGGTATTTGTTTGTGTCTCTCACACCATGTCAGAAACCTGCGCTGCTTCACGCTCCCCCTTATCTGCCGCCGCCTATTATAGGTGGAATTGTCCATATAGGCTCTCACAGGAGACGCTGGCTGCCGAGACGCTCTGCATCTTAATCCCTCAGCCCTACTGCTGCAGGTAATGGATTTCCACACTTCGGGGCCTGAGCTGTCATTATATGGAAATCCACACAACGTCCTTTTTCAGCCAGATACACCAATGCATCTCCCTCCAAAGTGCAGCCATAGCTGGAGAAAACAAACAACTTCCCGGGAGTGCCCGCACACACTGTGAGGGGTTGGTCTTACGTCGTTCTAGGGTCAGTAACTTATAGACTTACTAACCACAGGAAAGTTCAGCACCAGTAAACATTTCCTGTAATATTTTACCCTCTGAAATTATGAACAGAATACATGTAAGATATTTAGATTTAAGTGAATAGGGGCTCCTCCCTACAGTGTTAATTATTAATTTATACATATTACAATTCACTCCGCGCTCTGGGGTCTATAGTGTACACAATCACTCCGATTTTTTGTTTTATTTAATGTACTTCTCTCATTCCTGTTATAAAACTTCAATGTGCCTACTGTGTGCTGGATCAATGCCAATTGTCCACATTTTATGAGATATAACCATTTTTTTAAATCTGACTGTAAGGCCTGAGGATAGAGATGGGCAAATTGATTTAAGAACGAAGTGGAATTTGATACAAAGTTTACACTGATTCGTGGCAACAAAGTTTTTGTCCCCCCGGTTTTTTAGCTAAATGGGCGCGAGCACAACTGGTTACATGGGGCCAGAGAACCAGAAGGAGAAAGGAAACTCCCCTCGCCCTCGGAAATCTGCAGACATGTAAGCAATCAGCGACCAGGCAGGTTAGGGATGTCACACAAGCCCTAAAAAACAGGCGTCTTTACCAATCTCGGCCTTCACACTGCATGTGCTGTCCTGTACGCTCCAGCTGCTTCTACTGTACGCGTGCTGAGCGTTACTGCTACCATCCAGGGTCGTGTGTTTAGGGGATCTGTATACCCCAAATACCAGTTCTTTTTTGTTACTCGACGCCACTGGAAGAATCTTTCATATGCCACTCTACTACAGCTGCTGTAGTGACTTTCTGCTTCCTCTCCCAGGCTGGGTTCGTTGTGTGGGTATCTGCATACACAAATTCCCATACTTTTTGTGTGCCTAAAGTTGAGAGCAAGAAATAATGTCAATCCACATAGTATATATAGAGTGATTTTCCTCTCCAATTAAAGGGTGCTCTGTTGTGGGGTATCGTTAAACGCAAATGCTCATTACATTGTGTGTGCTAAATTGAAGCAGAAGACTGTAATTACCTGTCAACCACATCATTTCTTGATAACCACTATGTCAGATAGGTGGCAGGTGGAGGAAGGGACAGGTTTGCAGCACTGTAAGGGACGTCGCAGCAGGGGTACTCTGTGAGGTCCAGAACTGTCGTGTGTCACTAGCATGCAGTCAGTTTTGATCAATCAACCCGAGGCTTTCTAGTCACCCCAATAGGAGACTCAAATATATAAATCTCGACAACCCCACCAAGAGTAAGTTGGCTCGGTCCAAATACAACAATAGTTGAAATCACCCAGGAGTATGGTCAGCGGCCCTCACCTGTCCTCAACCACCTCTGTCCTGTTTATTTCCACCCTCAGCCAGAAGCTACAGGGGTCTGGATCAGCGCCACTATACAGCGAGGACGAAGTGTTGCGGAATTCAAACTGCTGCTTGGCAGTTGAAAGGTGGGGCAGACATCCGCTGCTTCATACAGTAGGCAGGCTGAGCATACTGACACCATTAAGGAGAATAGCAGTGACAGAAAAACGCAAATCAACGATGCTGTAGCCATTCACACTTGGGAGCCGTGTGTTGCAAGGTATTCATCATCGCACTTGTGGCTTACGAGGTTGCGCTCACCTCCACACTCTCTATATGTGCCCCTCGTGCTTACAGGTGTTGCCTCCACCTCCACACTCTACATTGTGCCCTCTGTGGACTTACCAGGGTGCCTCCACCTCCACACTCTATCATTGTGCCCATCCTGTGGGCCTCCTGACTGCTGCGCAGATGGCCAACCCTCAACCCTCTATCATTGTGCCCTCGTGGGCTCCTGCCTGCTGACCGCCACCTCCACACTATATATTGGTGCCACTTCTGTGGGCTCTGCTACTCTACTGATGTCCCCTCAACACTGTACATTGTGTCACTCTGTGGCCTTCCAGTTTTCCGCCACTCTACACTGTATCATGTGCTACCTGTGGCTTACTCAGCTCTGACACCTCCACCTTCTTCTGTGCCACTCTGTGACTCGCTCTGTTTCTGCTGCTGACCCACCTCCTATGTGCACACTCTGTGGGGCTTACCAGTTGCACCACCTCAACACTCTATCATTGTGCCCACTTTCTTGTGGTGCTCCGTGCTGCTGCTAATGCCACCTCCACAATGTATCATTGTGCCACTCTGTGGGCTCCTGCTGCTGCTGCTGACACCACCTCCACACTGTATAATTGTGCCACTCTGTGGCTTACCAGATTGCCACCACCTCCACATTCTATCAACGTGCCACTCTGTGGCTTTCCATGTTGCCGCGACCTGTGGGCTCCTGCTGCTGCTTCTGCTGCTGCCACCTCCACACTCTATCATTGTGCCACTCTGAGGCTTACCAGGTTGCCGCCACCTCCACAATCTATCATTGTGCCACTCTGTGGCTTTCCATACTGCTGCCACCTGTGGGCTCCTGCTGCTGTTGCCACCTCCACACTCTATCGTGTGCCACTCTGTGGGCTCCTGCTGCTGCTGCTGACGCCACCTCCACACTCTATCATTGTGCCACTCTGTGGCTTCCCATGTTGCTGCCACCTCCACACTGTCATTGTGCCACTCTGTGGCCTACTCATGTTGCTGCCAACTGACTGCTGTCTCCCTGGAACACCCTGTGATTTCCATAATGCTATTTTTACCCTCCAACGCTCTATGACATTGCCCCTATGTTTAGTTTTCCCCTTCATTTCATCTGTCAGAAGGAATGAAAAGCCTCAGGATTGATAGCCAAAAGCAGGAGTGGATACATTTACTGATCATCTTGTTTTGAACCCACTCCTGTTTGTTTTTGGCTTTAGCAATAGTGATGATGGATTATTGACCAATTGAAAGTGGACACTATCGGATGCATTGAAGGGCAAAATGATCAGTGACGTCAATGAAGAATTACCACGCTCCCTATGCATATTTAAGCATGGCACAACGTTCTACAACATCCACTCATAATATAAGACGCCCTGCGTCGAAACGCGTTGATCGTATGCACTAAAGCTGTTATGTTCCTGAGACTGAAATAAAGACAAACTACATTTCATTTATCCTGGTGGCTTCTTCCGAGTGCCGAACCTGCTTACCTTTTACATCTCTTATATTGTAATCCACTATTGGTGGAAAGGGGTTAAAATAAAATCAAGTTAACCTATAAGGGTTGGGGGGAGGTGCCAAGCCTAGGTCATGCTGTGTCCCAGCCCTACTCACAGTCTTTGACAGAAGGATGTCCTGTTTATCCTCCAATTGGATAGAGCTGCAAAATGAACTACAATATTTTTACAAAATGTGATTGCATAAAACTACATACAGGCTAAGAATCCATTATTTTAACAGATAAAATCTCTCTTGCAGTGGTATTGGCAGCATTTGTGGTGGTAATGGCAGCAGCGGCCCAGTTGAAGCAGTAGATGTAGCATTAGCATCAGTGATAGTGAAGTTTTTCTACGACACATGCTATTATGCTTAGAGCAGTGACAGTTTGAAAGTTTTAGCTACATCCATATTTAGACTCCATCATTACAGTGATAAATATCATCCTTCCCCTGGGGCCGAACACTGATGAGAAGTTATGCAGCTGCAGTATTAAAAGTAATCATGTCACCCACCACCAAAAGAGACAACGTTTTCCTCATTCTATCCTGGAAAATGTATTTGCATATTTCCCAGAATCCTCTCCCCCCCAATTGGAGTGTCACTGGCTGCAAGTCTCCAGGCACCTGCAAGGTGACCTTAATTGGCAAATCTCCATAAGAAGAGCTCTTACTTTCCGACCTACCACAGATTACAAATGTATATCATGTGTATATTATGTCCTTTTAGGTCTGTAGACACTTTACCTACATATAAATTAAATATATATTTGTATCTTAAGTTTTTCAGGACTAAAAATTTGCTGAAAAACACCACCGCGTCTTATACACGAGTGTATGAGAAAAAAAACTTCCATACTCACCATCCGGCGTTGCAAGATGCTTCCCGCTGCTTCTCTTCCCTTACACTCTTCATCTGTAACAAAGCGGGCAGATACGCGTCCATGCGCTATGCCCGCAGATGCACACTATGATGCAGCAGTGTCGCCGCTACTGACATCATAGTGTGCTGTGGCAGACAGAGCGCATGGACGCGTCTCTGCCCGCTTTGTTAGAGCTGAATGGAGGAGCCGAGGAGGTGAGAAGCTGCTGGGAGCCGACAAGTCAAGGAGCCACAGGGAGCATTGGGCAACGGCAGAAGGTGAGTAGAGTCATTTTTTTTATACATCCAGGGGCCATTCATCAATAGGGGCAGCTGGCTGCAGGGTATTTCATAAGGGGGGGGGGGGGCTGGCTGCAGGGCATTTCATTGTGACTTTTGCATAGGTGTGCCACTGTACAGCACAACACCTGATGTATCCTTTGATAGAACTGATCTCAAAGATAACTATGGGATCTGCTCTGACATCAGTTTCCCTCTGTCATTTCTTCCGCAAGCAGGTTCCCAGAGGCTACACCATATTATCTATTAATAGTGATCTCATATGTAATGAAAGTTACACTGTATGTGTGGTGCTGTTAGTGGCAACTTCTCCAAATGTTATGTGGCCATATAATCTGTTTGCAGTGTAAGTAAGATTTATGAGGAAACATTTCCATAAATGTCGCTGACTTTGCTCACATTGCTTAATATATCTTCCCTTACAGCAGACTTACAAAGTGACATTCAACCTGCAAGATCTTGCTTTATCCTGGGGGACAAAACTTTCATTCATAAAGGCAGTGACTCTGGGAAAACCCATTCTTTCCTATTGTCTCACTGTCAGATATTTTTAGCCTTCCATTCTAGTCTCCTTTGTGATCACAGCTGCAAATGTTCTCCCAATAATTCACGACTAATGAGCACAATGTAATGTATGCAGCTCACAGAGTATCTGCGTGCCGCAGCAGAGCAAGTAGGCAGAACCACGTGGGGGTGACCTAGGATAATGTTGGGTGGAGGGTGTTACATTTCTATTTACATAGAGCAAGATTTAATGTCAAGGATAAAGAGCAATATCAATATTTGCTAAACAGAGCAATCATCCATTGGGCAGATTATTCAGTACTCTTGTGTCGGTCTCAATGGCTCATGTTCTATTGGTAAAGTACTAGATTTATGTTGTGATATCTTCACACTGATTATATCTGAGTAGAACAGGAACAGTATTTATAATAATTCATGAGCCACTCTCCATGTTTGATCAATGATAAGATGATGGCAGCTGCATTCTGGACCTTTATAACTGCTTTTTTGCTGGACATGGACCTATTTAGATAACAATCACTGTGAACGCTCCAACATTTGAGGGTCCAGCTAATATCTGAGAGCAATTTTCATGGAGCCTCCATCCTGCACAGTCTTATTACGGAGTTCAGAGGCTTTATGCTTAAATGTCATAAAATAATTGGAAAATCTTTAGCACAGTAAAGAGAGGGAAGTCTGGAAAGAACTCAACATGGAAAACATTTTGGCCCACATATATTAGTGTGTCTGCGCCAGTTTTTTGTCTATCTTTGCACTAAAAAGAAGGTCTTTGGATCTTGCACATTTAGAAAACTGTGCACCTAAAGGGGTGTAGTGCTGCTTAGTCAGAGTTTGCAACACATTTATTACTGAGCTGTGCCCCAATTCTGGCGCAAAAGCATGAAGCAAAGTGCACCAAGAAATAAAAAGTGCAACTGTGTGCATATGCTGAAAACAACCCAGATTTACTAAGAGCGTGCAACACTATTGGATTATCTGTACCACTGCAGGCAGCAGGGCAGGGGTCGCAACCTGAGGCTCTGTGGGCCATGGGTTGTACACCAATGATGCTAGGTACTAAACCAATCAGACCCAATACAGGCCTCTTTACACTCTATCCTAATGTTGACCTGTATAACTAAACTCATATCCAGTATTATCATATCCAATTATTATTTGGCTCACTGGTACCACTTTATAAGTACATGTGCAAGCAGTTTGCACTAAAGGAATGTGTAAAGTCAGACAAAAAACTGGCACAGGGGCTTTAATAAATGTGGGCCGGGATGCTTATGCTGTGATTGCGTGAGGTATACTCAAAAACAATGAACAAACATCACGTTATCCAAATATAATGATTATACCAGACAAAACTATTGAAGACTCTAAGTACTTCCATGGCAAGGTAACCTGGAGTAACTACAACCAAAGGTTGTAGAAGATTATCAAGCCATTTGCATATCCTTTCATTCAATGAATCACTGCCCAAAATAATCGGGTGTAGCTGGGATTGAAAACCACCCTTATGTATTTTTGGTAACCCATGAAATATGGGAATGACTGGAAAATCAGGACAAAGAGCAGCAGCTTATCTATTTGGAATATATACTTCTTCAATAAGAGCCAAATATAAGGGTGGGTTCTAAATCTAAGATCCTATAAGTCTCTCTTTCCTGTTCTGTTTGGCAGAACTCTATCACTTGAGGTCTTTTCCTGATCATGCATAGGCTGATGTTAAAAGCAGGCACTATAAAGGAGGTCTACAAAAAGAGGGGCACTATAAAGGGGGCTAACGGTAGGGGTTACTTAAAGAAAGCACTATAAAGGAGGGGCTCCAGAAAAGGGAGAAGGTGACATAAAAGGGGCACTATAAGGGGATAAAGGAAAGATAGGGGGTTAACGCAAAAGAGGCACTAAAAATGGGGGCTACAGAAAATGTGGTATTGAGGGCTGTGTGAAATGGCGCATTACTGTATATGGCTTAGGTTTAGATATGGTGTATTTGCGGGGCACACAACTTTTTTTTCTTCCAGGGACCATGGTAAGGGGGTTACTCGCCTTTGAAAAAAAATTGGGTGCCGTCGGTCCTCTGATTCAATGATGTTTGGGGACCACTATTTTAATCCACAACCCCTCGTTTTCGTGATCTGTGTGGGGTCTTTGCACTGAGACCCCCACTGATCAGCAATTTAGGATAGGGCCTAACTTTTTGTCGCATGTGACCCCTTTGTAGCACAGCTGCAAGTGGTGTACTCTGTGGGGCAGTGCAGGGAGCGCCAGATTCATGCAGAACGTGCACCAGAAATACTCAATCTGGCGCCCTCTGCACTATGCACAGTCAAACTGCTTATAGTGCAGTTTGCACTGTTCTTAGTAAATGTGCCCCATTGTTTATCATCTTTTCGGCAGTGTTAACCAAATTACTGTCAGGGGACGAGTCAGTATACCCAACATATTCTTGGAAAGGAAATTTTTCCCAATAACCAAGGGGAGAAGGCTACAATGCAAATGCAAGGTACTGTTTGTTTTCCTGGCCTAGAGCTGTGCAACTTGGAAATACTTCTTATCATTTGTTCCTAATCTGAATGTGGACTGAGTGACCCCCATTTCCTTCCCCGCTGCGCCCATTCTCCTGTATCTGTACAAGGATCTCATGTGAAAGCTCCTGAGGAGTCAGCTTATTATTTTGCCGCTATTTACTTCTCAAGTGCTGGGATACAGCAAAGAGCTGAGGCCTTAGTTGCATTTCATGTCGCTATAATTAAACTTACAGCCTTTTCCTTTGGTATAAAACATTTAAATAGAAGCGAGAAGCAGATGGTCATAAATAAAAGGACAAAGCTTCTAATACAGGCAGCCAGGGCAACTGTTCACAAACAGGCACAATGCACATATACATAATAAATGTAAAATACATTCTATTACTTATCATGTACGGATGCTGAGTTATGATTTTTATTATGGAGCAGCATTCACTAGATATCAGGACCACAGAGCTTGATCTGGAGAACAGAAAGTGTGCTCCCTGAGTGCCGTTACAGTGTGACAAACTTCACCGTTTTTTTCTGCCTCTCATCTAAGTATATCAGAAAGGTAAGGGAAACCAATGTGCTCTACCAATAACTAAAGACATTTTGATTCTAGGTAGTTCACTCCATAGATTAATGCTGTCCATTGTGACCATGACATCTAAAGGTGTAGGAAAGTTATTGGTTCCCTTTGAAAGACATAAGCACTAGCTGGATGCTGATATAGTCACATGACCGCGTAGGGCCATAATGGAAGTTACACAATCTGGCTGCAATATAAATCTTAAAAGGCAACCTTCGATATGTAGAGCAGGGGTCTGAAAGTCCTCCTGACCTACCCCATAGTAAATTGGAATGGAAGTCCTGCCTGTAATATGTCCCATAAGCCCTATACAAGACAATGGAGCGTATTTCATTTTGCTTTATTTCTTTAATCTAAGTTCCTCACACAATAAAACTGGCAGAAAAATCTAAAGTTTCTGGCTCAGGAAAGTGATGAGGTAAAATAAAAGGTTTTGGCTACAGGATTGTTCCAAGGCAAAAATCTGTGTACTACTAGATATCCACCTACTATTTCCAAAAAGAACAGTGCTCTCCATAAATAATAAGTGGAAAGAGCTTCTAGGACTCTATGTGGCAACCTCACCAACCTAATAAATGGGTACAAGCATTTTGGTAACAGAGGTGTGCAAATGGGAGGACTTTCCAGGAGCCAATTGCAAGGTGGGTTGAGGCATGGTGACCTGAGCGACTAAGAAAAAATTTACCCCCCCCCCCCACACACACACACTATAATAGCATCATTGGAAGAGTTTAAGGACATCCTATCAGCTGATTCTCTCTGCCTGGCCAGTCATTATTAATAGGTTTTTTGTTATGTACAAATTGGAAGAAATCTGGCAATCATTTGTAATGCCAAGTGGCTGAAATAGGACATTACAAAGTGCATTATTTGAATGTTGTTAGATCTGTCAACCTGAATGTGTTAAATACTATATAGTATTTATATTATAATTGTTACATGTATCTCCCTGCAGGTTACCCATCTAATGATTGGCTGGCACCCTCGAAAGTCCAAGAACAGAGAGACTATAAATTTTCTCTCTCTCAGGGCTTTTGGATCTCACTCTAGAGATTAGCTCTTCGTTTGGGTTCCTGTCCTTCTGTGTCTCAGTGTGCTGCTGCCACAGCGATTGCTATATTGCTATTGATGCAGCAGAGCTCACCTGGCTCCATAGTAGATCTTCCCAATGAAGCAGACATCTGGTACATGCTGACATTCCTGCAAGCCACCCCAAAGGAAACAGTTATCACCAGCTTGCTGTTTGAATCCTTCCAATAAAAAAAACCCTGTGAATTGTTTACTTCACAGTGTGTGTCCCTTGCCTGCCACTAACATCTCATTCACCACATAACATCTGCCGTGGAATTAGACATCTACACTGTGAGTGCCCCATAGAATACCTTCTACACACATGGTCTCCTCTTCTTCTTACTTCACCATGACAGTATTAATAGGTCCAGAAGAGTCCCACATCAGAACCCAAGTCTTCTGTGACAACTGGGGCCTAGTCGCCATGATTGTCTGCCAATATCTGTCTCTTTTCATAGCCTGAATCCACTGTTTCATAGCCCTATGTGTGTATAAAGGAAAGGATGTGTACATACTGGGGGTGTATATACTGTATGAGTGTGCACATACTCTATGTATGAGTGCATAAATGTGTTCATGACTGTATCAGTATATTGTGTAAGGGAGTAATCCCTGGGAAAAAAAGGAAAAATTCTCTTTTTTGTTGCCGTGGACAAGACCTGTGTGGAGAGCGTAGTTGTGGTCAAATTTTCGTCCCATATATGTCGTTTATTATTCCATCCATTAGTGGAGCCGCAAAAAATTCCAAGTGGAAAGATTGAAAAAACTGCATGTGCGTCATGTTCTTGTGCCGCTGTTTTACGAACTTTCACTCTGCGCTCCAATAACACCTCACTACTTCTTCGGTTCGTACGATCGCGGTAGAACCAAATTATACAGGTATTCGTTTAAATACATTCAAAAATTAACGAATGTGTACAAAAGAGAAAAATTTTTTTGCCATCTTCTGTGCGAATACTTTTTCATACGTTGGCGCACGAGCGGTGGTGAGGTGTCATTTTTTTGCGGAGCCGAAGTTCTCATTGCTACTGTTTTGAGACTGTGCGCCAGTTCATAATTTTTTAATTACATTTTTTATTTCATCTAAAGAGGTAAAAAGTCGGTTTGTGACATTTGGGCGCCATTTGCCGTTCCGGAGGTCACCGCCATCAATAACCGTTTTTTATTTTGATATATCGGGCCATTTGGGACGCGGCGATACCTAATGTCGTGATTTTTACTATTTTATATTTTATATCAGTTCTGGGAAGGGGTGATTTGAACTTTTAATATTTATTATTTTTTTACATTTTTTAAACTTTTTATTTCTTTTTTTCCCCACTATTTCTTAGACCCTCTAGGGTACATTAACCCTAGATGGTCTGATCGCTCTGCCATATACGGCAATACTACGGTCGCGAGTATATGGCATTTCTGCTCACTATACATACAATGAGCCACAGGCTAATGGATTGCAGAAGCCATGTATCCTTGAGTCAACGAAGACCCGAGGCTACCATGGCAACCGATCGCCGCCCCCCCAATGACTTCGGGGAGCCCGATCAGAGTAAGATGGCGGCGCCCATGCACCGCCAATTTAAGGTGCCGCCGCACTTTGCCGAGGCAAAAAAGGTTAACACCCGCGATCGGTGCACACCGACCGCGGGTATAGTGATGGGTCTTTCCTGCGTATATGCAGCAAGCCCATCTCGTTGAAGAAGCTCCCTGTGAGCCTTCTTCATACAACCTTCACAGCTCCATAGCGGATATATCCGTCACGGAGCGTGAAGGGGTTAATAAATGTGGGCCGGGATGCTTATGCTGTGATTGCGTGAGGTATACTCAAAAACAATGAACAACACTCACGTTATCCAAATATAATGATTATACCAGACAAAACTATTGAAGACTTAAGTACTTCCTGACAAGGTACCCTGGAGTGACTACAACCAAAGGTTGTAGAAGATTATCAAGCCATTTGCATATCCTTTCATTCAATGAATCACTGCCCAAATAATCGGTGTAGCGGGGATTGAAAACCACCCTTATGTATTTTGGTAACACCATAATAGGGAATGACTGGAAAATCAGGACAAAGAGCAGCAGCTTATCTATTTGGAATATATACTTCTTCAATAAGAGCCAAATATAAGGTGGGTTCAAATCTAAGATCCTATAAGTTCTCTCTTTCCTGTTCTGTTGGCAGAACTCTGTCACTTTTGAGGTCTTTTCCTGATCATGCATAGGCTGATGTTAAAAGCGGCACTATGGAGGTCTACAAAAAAGGGCACTATAAAGGGGGCTAACGGTAGGGGCTAACGGTAGGGGTTACTTAAAGAGAACACTATAAAGTGGGGCTCTAGAAAAGGGAGAAGGTGACATAAAGGGGCACTATAAGGGATAAAGGAAAGGTAGGGGGTAACGAAAAGAGGCATTAAAAATGGGGGCTACAGAAAAGTGGTATTGAGGCTGTGTGAAATGTACATTACTGTATATGGCTTAGGTTAGATATGTGTATTTGCGGGGCACACAACTTTTTTTTCTTCCAGGGACCATGGTAAGGGGGTTACTCGCCTTTGAAAAAAATTGGTGCCTCGGTCCTCTGATCAATGATGTTTGGGGACCACTATTTTAATCCGAAACCCCTCGTTTTCGGATCTATGTGGGGACTCTGCACTGAGACCCCACTGATCAGCAATTTAGGATAGGGCCTAACTTTTGTCGCATGTGACCCCTTTGTAGCACAGCTGCAAGTGGTGTCATCTTGTGGGCAGGTGCAGGAGCGCCAGATTCATGCAGAACGTGCACCAGAATACTCAATCTGGCGCCCTCTGCACTATGCACAGTCAAACTGCTTATAGTGCAGTTTGCACTGTTCTAGTAAATGTGCCCATTGTTTATCATCTTTTCGGCAGTGTTAACCAAAATTACTGTCAGGGGACGAGTCAGTATACCCAACATATTCTTGGAAAGGAAATTTTCCTAATAACCAAGGGAGAAGGCTACAATGCAAATGCAAGGTACTGTTTGTTTTCTTGGCCACGAGCTGTGCAACTTGGAAAATACTTCTTATCATTTGTTCTAACTGATGTGGACTGAGTGACCCCCTTTCCTTCCCCGCTGCGCCCATTCTCCTGTACTGTACAAGGATCTCATGTGAAAGCTCCTGAGGAGTCAGCTTATTTATTTTGCCGCTATTTACTTCTCAAGTGCTGGGATACAGCAAAGCTGAGGCCTTAGTTGCATTTCATGTCGCTATAATTAACTTACACGCCTTTTCCTTTGGTATAAAACATTTAATAGACAGCAGAAGCAGATGGTCATAAATAAAACAAAGCTTGTAATACAGGCAGCCAGGCAACTGTTCACAAACAGGCACAATGCACATATACATAATAAATGTAAAATACATTCTATTACTTATATCATGTACGGTTGCTGAGTATAATTTTTATTATGGAGCAGCATTCACTAGATATCAGGACCACAGAGCTTGATCTGGAGAACAGAAGTGTGCTCCCTGAGTGCCGTTACAGTGTGACAAACTTCACTGTTTTTTCTGCCTCTCATCCAAGTATATCAGAAAGGTAAGGGAAACCAATGTGCTCTACCAATAACTAAAGACATTTGATTCTAGGTAGTTTCACTCCGTAGATTAATGCTGTCCATTGTGACCATGACATCTAAAGGTGTAGGAAAGTTATTGGTTCCCTTGAAAGACATAGCACTAGTGGATGCTGATATAGTCACATGACCGCGTAGGGCCATAATGGAAGTTACACACATCTGGCTCAATATAATCTTAAAAGGCAACCTTCGATATGTAGAGCGGGGGTCTGAAAGTCCTCCTGACCTACCCCAACTAAATTGGAATGGAAGTCCTGCCTGTAATATGTCCCATAAGCCTTATACAAGACAATGGAGCGTATTTCATTTTGCTTTATTTCTTTAATCTAAGTTCCTCCACACATAAAACTGGCAGAAATCTAAAGTTTCTGGCTCAGGAAAGTGATGAGGAAAAAAAAAGGTTTTGGCTACAGGATTGTTTCAAGGCAAAAATCTGTATACTACTAATATCCACCTACTATTTCCAAAAAGAACATGTTCTCCATAATAATAAGTGAAAGAGACTTCTAGGACTCTTGTGGCAACCTCACCAACCTAATAAAGGGTACAAAGCTTTTGGTAACAGAGTGTGCAAATGGGAGGACTTTCCAGGAACCAATTAAAGGTGGGTGTGAGGCATGGTGACCTGAGCGACTAAGAAAAAATTTACTCCCCCCCCCCACACACACTATGATAGCATCATTGGAAAAGTTTAAGGACATCCTATCAGCTGACTCCCTGCCTGGCCGTCATATTGTAGGTTTTTTTGTAGTACAAATTGGAAGAAATCTGGCAATCATTTGTAATGCCAAGTGCTGAAATAGGACATTACACAAGTGCTTATTGAATGTTGTTAGATCTGTTAACCTGAATGTTATACTATATATATTTATATTATAATTGTTACATGTACTCCTGCAGGTTACCCATCTAATGATTGGCTGGCACCCTCGAAAGTCCAAGAAACAGAGCACTATAAATTTTCTCTCTCTCAGGGCTTTTGGATCTCACTCTAGAGATTAGCTCTCGTTTGGTTCCTGTCCTTCTGTGTCTCAGTGTGCTGCTGCCACACGATTGCTATTTGCTATTGATGCGCAGAGCTCACCTGGCTCCATAGTAGGATCTCCCAATGAAGCAGACATCTGGTACATGCTGACATTCCTGCAAGCCACCCCAAGGAAACGTTATCACCAGCTTGCTGTTTGAATCCTTCCAATAAAAAAAACCCTGTGAATGTTTTACTTCACAGTGTGTGTCCCTTGCCTGCCACTAACATCTCATTCACACATAACATCTGCCGTGGAATTAGACATCTACACTGTGAGTGCCCCATAGAATACCTTCTACACACGTGGTCCCTCTTCTCTCTTACTTCACCTTGACAGTATCAATAGGTCAGAGAGGTCCCACATCAGAACCCCAGTCTTCTGTGACAACTGGGGCCTAGTCCACCATCATGTCTTGCCAATATCTGTCTCTTTCATAGCCTGAATCCACTGTTTCATAGCCCTATGTGTGTATAAAGGAAAGATGTGTGTACATACTGGGGGTGTATATACTTATGAGTGTGCACTACTCTATGTATAGTGCATAAATGTGTTTCATGACTGTATCAGTATATTGTGTAAGGGGATAATCCCTGGAAAAAGGAAAATTAACATCCCCCCATTCTCTACAATGGTTATAAATAAACTACAAAGTCCGAAGTCCCAAAAGACTGGTAATCAAAATATCAAACTATTATCCCTTGAGTGAATATCATAACAATTAAAAACATCTAACCTGCAAAAACTGACACTTGCCCAGTATCTTGACAGCATAAAAAGCTAAAGAATAAATGAATGTGTTAAATGGAACATATAGTGAATGTTGTAAAAAAACAGCCCATAAGTGTCACGGCCGCACCTGCGATCCTCGATACGTATCGCGTACACCTGTGCCCTTCCATGTGGTCGGCAACCCCCAGGCCCGGACTCACCTCTCCAACGCTCCTGTTTCCCAACTAGGCCACCAAGTTCCCGCTCACTACAGCGTGCGCCCTTTAATCCACGGCTCACCCTTATAATCCGGCACCTCCCTTCCTGCCTCGCCGGATTTTCAGCACTGTTTGCTGTAAGGTGAAAGCCCTATCTTCTGTGTCTAATGAACTTCCGTGGTTCCATACCACTTCCCTAAGCTGTTCCTGTCTGCCTGTGGTCGTGTGCCAGCTCCTGCTTCCAAGCCATACTCCTGCTGTCACCACCCAGGCACGATGTGGCCCGCATCGCCATCCTGCTCTCGTTACCGCTGGCCCACCATGACCTAGTTGCACACCCGTGGAATGACCTGGTGGCACCCTGCCGCAGCAAGACCATCCCGCTTTGCGACAGGCTTGGTGATGACCATGTACCACTTACACTCTGGTACCAGGTATCGGCTAGTTCCATCATCATCTCCCGGGTTGGTCCAGAGGGTCTCCTGCTTGCATCTCTATTTCTGCCTATCTCCCATCTGCACCCCTGTATTCTTTCATCCTCCGGCCTGCACCTGAGTATCCCCCTTTTTATCCCACCTGAGTAACCTGTCTGCATTTCCATGTCCCCCTATTTGACTGAATACAAAGGTGCAGTGTAGTGGAATGCTCAGGAATTAGCCACATGTTCGAAACTACACCCCTCAAGGAATTTATCAGGGGTTCAGTAAGCTATAATAATTTATTTTTCAAATTGTTGCATGTGCAACTGAACAATGAAAAGTAAAAAATAAAATGTTTCTGGGAATATGTTATAGTGGGCAAATGTTGTGCCAAGCTCATGTCAACAGAGACAGCAGTGTTTTACAAGGATAAGCCATCTCCATTATTGCAGGCACTTGTTATGTCAGCATTATGAATACATACAGGAAAACTTAATCTTCAATCTCAAATATCTTCTGGTTATGATCCAGAGATGTGCAGCAGATTGCATGGCCTATAATGTCGTTACCCCTCCTTGTGTGTTTATCGTTCACAATCGTATAAATGGCGCTTCATCTGGGATGCAGGATTTGGTCACGTCGCTGTTTATCCTCCTCCTCTCTCATTGGTTTTCTTCTCATTTAGTTAATTATCTCAGTAAGTTAATGTACTGCGGCTTTAGCATGGTAGTGCTAGTGACAAAGTAGAAAGGTAATAAAATGACTGAAAGGTGTAAATTGTATCAGTTATTCAAATAAAACATTTTTTATTTTTTCAGTAATAACTCAGCTCTGATCATAATTAAAAAATAAAAAACACGAGGAGCATTTCTCCCATATGTCAGCTGAGACCAATGTGTAATGGGGGGATTGTCTGGGGTGCAGTGAGTAGAACAGACAGAAATCGATTACCTATTATCAATATTGATACAATTGTCTTCATCCTACAACTAATAACTACATTCTACAAAGAAATGTTGCATCCAGAGTCCTGTGCCTGGCTTGCTACAGCGATTTCTGTCAAGGCTTACAAGGGGGAGAAAATGGTTGTAGGGATTGTGAAGACCAAGACTGCTGCTCTTATTAAAGGAGAAAGCTGTTAATATACTGTACATACTTAAAGAGGACCTGTCACCCAGAAAATTACCCCACCAAATGTGCCTCCCCCATAATCCTCTCCCTAGCCCCTTTCTCCCCAGCCAGTTTAAGCCCAGCGCAGCTGCAGCCGCTGTTAGTGCGGCGCGGCCGCGCTGTGTATACAGAGCGGGGACCTGTATACACAGCCGGGCTTACACACAGTGGAGGGCCGGCAGCGATTACATGCAATGCTGCCGGCTTCTCCTACAGGTCCCCGCTGACAGGGGGCGTGGAGGGGGGAGGGTGTCGGCCGGCCCCCTTATGAATAACGCCGACTCCCCTGACACAAGATATGACAATCTGACCTCTTATTTAGTAAGAGGTCGGATCAGTTTTAATCTACTTATCACAAATACATTTTTTTAAAAACTGGCTGGGGAGAAAGGGGCTAGGGAGAGGATTATGGGGGAGGCATATTTGGTGGGGTAATTTTCTGGGTGACAGGTCCTCTTTAAGACCATTATGGGTGTCACTTTTGTAGTATCTTCACTGGGCATCTATAATAAAATTAAATCCTAGATAACCCCTTTAAAGAATATTAAGGATTCACTAAAGTAGCAGCATTGTTCAGGGGTTTACCTGTAGTGATATCTAAGTGACCACTTAACATACCAACCCCCCTGAGGAAAGTCACCAACCACGGTGACGATACGCGTGGGGCTTGCGTCCACTCTCCATTCAAACTGACCTGGCCTCCCTGGCTTTCATCACATCAAAATTCCAATTTGCCATCATCCCAGTACTAACACCACCTTCCTCTTCCTTTCTACAATTGGGTATTGTATGAGCAGTTTGAGGGTGTTACAAACCCACCAGGTTTTACCTTGACAAAACACTTAAATAGTTGATTATATTTAATACCCCTTACCCGTACAAACACTTACTAATTAATACTATATTTAAATTAAACACAAATACGCCAAAGAAACTTTATTGTTTTGCCAGCAGCTTTTTATTTACTGCAATTACTTCATTTTTTTGCCCACCGCCATCGTAGAAGGTTTTTTCTTCTAGGAACCGACTTTTAATGTTACTGTAACTAATTGTTCTATCTGTGCGAAGTAAAAACTGATGGGATGGGAAGTGTAAGGGGACTACTACCCCTTGAAGCTTTTATACACCCCTGGGTGTTGTTCTTAAGTGTTTTTAATATTGTTGTCTTGCTATTATTATTTTTTGTATCAATAAATGGATTTTTGGTAATGTGATTTCCTGTACGCATCCTCTTTTTTTCTTGTTCCGTTTGTGCCACCCACCCCACAACCTGTCATTGTGCCACTCCTCTGTGGCCACTCTCATGTTTCCTGCGCCCTGACTGACGCTGTCTCCTGAACAACACCCTAGTGTTCCAATGCATTTTTACCTACTATCAAATACTTTTTTACCCTCCACGCCTCTAGACGTTGCCCTCTGTTTAGTTTTTCCCTTCTTATTTCATCTGTCAGAAGGAATGAAAAGCCTCAGGGTTGAAAGCAGGAGTGATACTTAACTATCACCTTTGTTTTGAAACCCACCCCTGTCTGTTTTTGGCTTTAGCCATAGTGATGATGGATTATTGACCAATTGAAAGGAACACTAACGGATGCAATTGAGGGCAAAATGATTCAGTGAGCGTCAATGAAGATTACCACGCTCCCTATGCATATTTCAGCATGGCACAACGTTCTACAACATCCCTCATAATATAAGACGCCCTGCGTCGAAACGCGCTTGATCGTATGCACTAGCTGTTATGTTCCTGAGACTGAATAAAGACAGAACTACCAACTACATTTCATTTATCTCTGGTGGCTCTCCGAGTGCCGAACCTGCTTACCTTTTACCATTTCTCTTATATGTGTAATCCACATTGGTGGAAAAAGGGGTTTAAGTAAAAAATCAAGTTAAAACCTATAAGGGTTGGGGAGGTGCTCAGCCTAGGTCTGCTGTGTCCCACCCTACTCACAGTCTTTGACAGAAGGATTCCTGTTTATCCTCCAATTGATAGAGCTGCAAAATGAACTACAATATTTTTTTTTACAAAATGTGATTGCATAAAACCTACATACAGGTTAAAAAAGTATCATTATTTTAACAGATACAATCTCTCTTGCAGTGGTTTATTGGCGCATTTGTGGTGGTAATGGCGCAGAGGCCCAGTTGACATGAGTAGATGTAGCATTAGCATCAGTGACATGAGAGTTTTCTCCACGACACATGCTATTATGCTTTGAGCAGGTGACGTTTGAAAGTTTTAGCTACATCCATTTTTAGACTCATCATCATTACAGTGATAAATATCATCCTTCCCCTGGGGCCGAACACTGATGAGAGTTAGGCAGCTGTGTATAAAAAGTATCATGTCCCCCCCACCACCACAAAAGAGACAACGTTTTCCTCCTCTTCTTCTATCCTGGAAAATGTATTTGCATATTTCCCAGAATCCTCTCCCCCCCCAATGGAGGTCACTGGCTGCAAGTCTCCGGGCACCTGCAAGGTGACTTATATTGCAAATCTCCATAAGAAGAGCTCTTACTTTCTGACCCTACCACGATACAAATGTATATCCGTGTAATAATGTCTTTTGTCTGTAGACACTTTAACTACTATATGATTTAACCGACATTAAAATATTAAATATGTATGTGTATCTTAAGTTTTTCAGAAGTAAAATATAATAACTTCGCTGAAACAACACCACCGCGGGCTTATAACACAGAGTGTAATTGAAAAAAAAAACTTGCCTCCAACTCAACTACTACCCATCCGGCGTTGCAGAGATGCTTCCCGCTGCTTCTCTTCCCTTACACTCTGTCATCTTAAAACAAGTGGGCAGTACACGCGTCCATGCCCTAATGCCCCAGGTTGCCCACTATGATGCAGCAGTGTCGCCGCTATTTAACGAGCATCATAGTGGCGTGTGCGACAGAGCGCATGGACCGCTGCTCTGCCTGCTTTGTTAGAGCTGAATGGAGGAGGTGAGAGCACGGAGGTGAGAAGCTGGGCTGGAGCCGACAAGTCAAGAGTCCACCAGGGAAGCATTGGGGCAACGGCAAAGGTGGTTAGAGTCATTTTTTTTATACATCCAGGGCCATTCATCAATAGGGGCAGGCTGGCTGCGAGGGTATTTCAATAAGTGGGGGGGGGGGTTGGCTGCAGGGCATTTCATTGTGACTGCTGCATAGGTGTGCCAACTGTACAGCACAACACCTGATGTCTTTTTTTTTTTTTTTTGAAAAGCTTTAATAATAATTTTTCACAAAATTGAAACATCAAACCATATTTAAACCCAGAATTTCTTGCATCTCTTACCATATAAAATTTCCATACAAAATTTCTTTACTATTGTTGTTTCAATTCCCGTCTAAACCCATTACATTTTATATCACAGTACACACACAAAGACAAGATATAAGCTCTTTTTACCTAGTGTAATCTACTAATGATATAGACCAGTTTCTCTATTATTTTATGTTCTTAAGCCCCCTTTCCCTCCCCCCCCCCCTGCAAGGATAAAAAAAACAAAAAAAAAAACAAGAGATGTTATATTTCTCACTTAAATATTTTGGTGTTCTTAAGATATAGAATTTTTTCATAATACCAGTTTTTATATTAATCTATTTGTTCTCCAGTTTTTCGTTTCTTTCTCCCAGTTCTAGCCCATTTCCTCATGTGACCCCCCCTCTTTTCCGCTTGATTCTTTCATTTCTTTCGCATTTTCCCTAAAAAGATAATATTTATCCACCTCCATATTGTTACGTTTCGCACGTGCTATTACTTACTTCCCCTATCTTCTATCAATAAGAATCTTTTCGCCAGCATCAAATATTGGAGAATAATTGCACAGTGAATGGGTCCAGTCTCAACGGAGCGATTCTAACCAACAATAGCTAACGAGTGGACGGAGCAGGTTAGTTGTAAAATATTATTCAAAACCGCTGGAATACTCTTGCTCCGAAACTCAAAGATTACTGGGCAAAACCCAGATTATTTGTGAATAAAATCAGCCCCATCTTCCCCACATTTATAACAGTGGACGACCCCCTGATTTCCATCTTTGCAGGTCACTAGGAAGGTAATACAATAATAGAGATTAAATCTGTATTAGTCTGTGGTTCTCATTTATCAACCCTATCCTAGCGTTTCTTCTGTCTGTAAATCCACCCCACTCCTCCCCTCGGTATGGTTCCTACCCATCTTTCCCACCTTCTTTGTGATTTATAGAAGGGCCCCAACAGAGTACCCCCTTAAAGAAACTTAGAAATTTATAAATGCCCACTATCAATCCCTTTCTTTTCCCTGTGTTTTTGCACAAATTCTACCGTAACAGTATTGATAGCCTAATTTCTAAGTGTTTTTTTCTTATTCTAATTGTTAATCGCGTGAGCGAATTGAAAATATCTCAAGAAAAATCTTTTTTCCCCCTATTGTGTATTTTGTTTTCACAAAATAGTTAAAGTTTACATTCTTTTCCGTTTCTATTATCTGGAGAATATCTAATACCTTTCCTCTCCCAAAAAATTGAGTCCGTATACCTCCCCTATATTCGGGAATTCGTTGATTGATGCCAAAAGTGGAGTGCAATTCTAAATTCCATTAATATCAAAAAACTTTTTTTGGACCGCTGGCCAACCTTAAACATAGCCCTGTTTCATCAATATTTTGCCCTTTTGTTCCGCATCCTTAGATCTATATCTTTTCCAGGCCCTCTATACCGAGCTCGAGTGGTTCCCTCTCATTATAGCGCTTTAAAAAACTTTTAACTGATCCGTCACAAATCTCCAGCCACTATCCTCGATAGCTGGTTCTGCAAGATAGTAAATCCAAAGAGAAGGACATCACCTAATCCCTCTCTCCGGATATGGGACTTGTGCCAGTACCTAGCTTGATTTCTTCACTCTTTTCTATTTTTCGCGCCCAAAGTTAGTTCGTCTGAACAGGTTTCCATGGGCCTTAAAAATGAACTGGTTCATTCATCCATCATGGGGCAGGCTGCCAAAAAAAAGGTTTGTGTGTGTAAAAGAACCATTTTATAATCAGCGGCAACTCTGTCTGCAAATGAGAGTTGGCACTTATATTCTCCATATGTGTATTCTTCTCTCGTGCCCTTATCAAAGGTTCTAATTAAATTAGGGTGTCGTATTCCTCTACTTTGCAGAGATTTAACACGACAAACAGATATTTAAAGTACACCTACACACAAAACAATTTCCACTCATATCAAAACTGTTCTCCCTCTCTTTTCTCTATAATGTACCTAAGAGTAACAACTGAGGTTTTTTTGTCCAATTTATATTTCAAACCCAGAGTTGATCAAACTCTTAACAATCTAACTTCCGTAGGTATTGATTCGGGATTCCTGTACAGAAAACAATACATCATCTGCGATAAACACACAGTTTATCCTCCATTCCTGGCTACCCCCTCCCTATCAACTCCCTCATCCATCTGATCCTGATGGCCAAACGGTCAGAATAAAGAAAGAGCACAAGAGGGGAGAGGGGGGCAGCCCTGTCTAGTACCTCTGTTCAGAAAAAAGGATTCCGACTCTGTCCGTTACAGTAACCCGGGCTTTTGTGAACTATAAAGGCTTTAGGCCTGCCCATTCGTAAAGTGGGGGCAAAAGCCACAGTCTACGCAGGACTTCCCACAGAGAACCTCCACCTCACACTGTCAAACAACCTGATGTCTTTGATAGAAATGATCTCAAAGAATAACTATGGATCTCTCTGACATCAGTTTCCCTCTGTCATTTCTTCGCAAGCAGGTTCCCAGAGGCTACACCATATTATTATTATAGTGATCTCATATGTAATGAAAGTCACACTGTATTGGTGGTGCTGTTAAGTGGCAACTTCTCCATAATTTTGTGGCCATATAATCTGTTTGCAGTGTAAGTAAGATTTATGAGGAAACATTTCCAAAATGTCGCTGACTTTGCTCACTTGCTTAATATATCTTCCCTCAGCAGACTTACAAAGTCATTCACCTCAGATCTTGCTTTATCCTGGGGGACAAAACTTCTTCATAAAGCAGTGACTCCGGGAAACCATCTCATTTCTTCCTATTGTCTCACTGTCAGATAGTATTTTAGTCTTCCATTCTAGTCTCCTTTGTGATCACAGCTGCAAATGTTCTCCAATAATTCACGACTAGAGCACAATGTAATGGTAATGCAGGCTCACAGAGTATGCGTGTCGCAGCAGGCAAGTAGCAGAAACCACGTGGGTGACCTAGGATATGTTGGGTGGAGGTGTTACATTCTATTTACATAGAGCAAGATTATTGTCAAGATAAAGAGCATATCAATATTTGCTAAAACAGAGCAATCATCCATTGGGCAGATTATTCAGTACTCTTGTGTCTGTCTCAATGGCTCATGTTCTATTGGTAAAGCACTAGATTTATGTTGTGATATCTTACTCACACTGATTATATCTGAGTAGAACAGGAACAGTATTATAATAATTCATGAGCCCTCACTCTCCATGTTTGATCATATAAGAGGATGGCAGCTGCTTCTGACCTTATAACTGCTTTTTTTCTGGACATGGACCTATTTAGACTAACAATCACTGTGAACGCTCCAACATTTGAGGGTCCAGCTAATATCTGAGACAATTTTCATGGAGCCTCCATCCTGCAAGTTTATATACGGAGTTCAGAGCTTATGACTTAAATGTCATAAAAATATTGGAAAATCTTAGCACACGTAAAGAAGGAGTCTGGAAAACTCAACAGGGAAAACATTTTGGGCCCACATATATTAGTGTGTCTGCGCCCAGTTTTTTGTCTATCTTATGCACTAAAAAGAAGTCTTTGATCTTGCACATTTAGAAAACTGTGCCCTAAAGGGGTGTAGTGGTGCTTAGTCAGAGGATTTGCAACACATTTATTACTGAGCTGTGCCCCAATTCTTGGCGCAAAAGCATGAAGCAAAGTGCACCAAAAATAAAAAGTGCAACTGTGTGCATATGCTGAAAACACCCAGATTTACTAAGAGCGTGCAACCTATGATTATCTGTACCACTGCAGGCCAGCAGGGCAGGGGGTCGCAAACCTGAGGCTTGTGGGCCATGGGTTGTACACCATGATTCTAGGTACTAAACCAATCAGACCCAATACAGGCCTCTTTACACTCTATCCTAATGTTGACCTGTATAACTACTCTAATCCAGTATTACAATACCAATATATTTGGCTCACTGGTACACATTTATAAGTCCATGTGCAAGCAGTTTGCACTAAAAGGATGTGTAAAGTCAGACAAAAACTGGCACAGGGGCTTTAACCCTAAGGGACGCGGGGATTTTCTGCTAATTTCTCGCTCTCCATCCTTCAAAATCCATACTTTTCATTTTTCCCGTGACTACAGACCTGTGTGAGGGCTTATTTGGTGCCGTAACAATGTTACTTTACTTCCATGATTTATTTATTATTCCATGTCATGTAGTGGAAGCCGCAAAAAATTATTCCAATGTTGGAAAGATTGAAAAAAACTGCATGTGCGTCATGTTCTTGTGGGCTCAGTTTTTTAAACTTTCACTCTGCGCTCCAAATAACACCTCTACTTTATCTTTCGGTTCGGTACGATCGCGGTGATACCAAATTTATACAGGTTTTTATTGCGTTTTAATACATTTTCAAAAATTAAACATGTGTACAAAAAGAAAAATTTTTTTGCCATCTTCTGATTGCGAATAACCTTTTCATATACGTTGGCGCACGGAGCTGGTGGAGGTGTCATTTTTTGCGAAACGAGCCGAAGTTCTCATTGCTACTGTTTTAGGACTGGTGCGACATGTCATAATTTTTTATTACATTTTTATGTTCATCTAAAAGGTTTAAAGTCGTGTTTTGACATTTGGGCGCCATTTGCCGTTCCGGAGGTCACCGCCATCATAACCGTTTTTATATTTTGATATATCGGCACATTTTGGGACGCGCGATACCTAATGTGTCTGTGATTTTTAACTATTTATTATATTTTATATAGTTCTAGGAAAGGGGTGATTTGAACTTTTAATATTTTTTATTTTTTTACATTTTTAAACTTTTTATTTCTTTTTTTTCCCCAATTTTCTTAGACCCTCTAGGGTACATTAACCCTAGATGGTCTGATCGCTCCTGCCTATACTCTGCATACTACTGTATCGCAGTATTGGCATTTCTGCTCACTATACATTACAATGAGCCACAGGCTAATGGATTATGCAGAAGCCATGTATCCTTGAGTCAAACGAAGACCCGAGGCTACCATGGCAAACCGATCGCCGCCCCCCAATGACGTTCGGAGCCCGATCAGAGTAAGATGGCGCGCCCTGCACCGCCAATTTAAGTGGCCGCCGGCGACTTTGCCGGAGGCAAAAAGGTTAAAACAAACCACCGCGATCGGTGCAAGCAACCGACCGCGGGTGATAGTGATGGGTCTTTCCTCGATATGCAGCAAAGCCCACTCTCGTATGAAGAAGGCTAGCTCTGTGAGCCTTCTTCATACACACCTCACAGCTCCTAGCGGATATATTCCGTCACGGAGCGTGAAGGGGTTATAATAATGTGGGCCGGGATGCTTATGCTGTGATTGCGTGAGGTTACTCAAAAACATTGAACAAACATCACTTTATCCAATTAATGATTATACCAGACAAAGCTATTGAAGACTCTAAGTACTTCCTGACAAGGTACCCTGGGTGACTACAACCAAAGGTTGTAGAAGATTATCAAGCCATTTGCATATCCTTTCATTCAGAGATCACTGCCCAAATAATCGGGTGTAGCTGGGATTGAAACCACCCTTATGTATTTTTGGTAACCAACCATGAAATATGGGAATGACTGGAAAATCAGGACAAAGAGCAGCAGCTTATCTATTTGGAATATATACTCTTCAATAAGAGCCAAATATAAGGTGGGTCTAAATCTAAGATCCTATAAGTCTCTCTTTCCTGTTCTGTTGGCAGAACTCTGTCACTCTTGAGGTCTTTTGTCCTGATCATGCATAGGCTGATGTTAAAAGCGGCACTATAAAGGAGGTCTCACAAAAAGAGGGCACTATAAAGGGGGCTAACGGTAGGGGCTAACGGTAGGGTTACTTAAAGAGAACACTATAAGGTGGGCTCTAGAAAAGGGAGAAGGTTACATAAAAGGGGCACTATAAGGGATAATAAGGAGGTAGGAGGGTGGTAAACGAAAAGAGGCATTAAAAATGGGGGCTACAGAAAATGTGGTATTGAGGGCTGTGTGAAATGGTACTTACTGTATATGGCTTAGGTTAGATATGGTGTATTTTGCGGGGGCACACAACTTTTTTTTCTTCTCAGGACCATGGTAAGGGGTTACTCGCCTTTGAAAAAAATTGGTGCGTCGGTCCTCTGATTCAATGATGTTTGGGGCCCCTATTTTAATCCGAAACCCCTCGTTTTCGGATCTATGTGGGGACTCTGCACTGAGACCCCACTGATCAGCAATTTAGGATAGGGCCTAACTTTTGTCGCATGTGACCCCTTTGTAGCACAGCTGCAAGTGGTGTACTCTGTGGGGCAGTTGCAGGGAGCGCCAGATTCATGCAGAACGTGCACCAGAAATACTCAATCTGGCGCCCTCTGCACTATGCACAGTCAAACAACTGCTTATAGTCAGTTTGCACTGTTCTTGTAAATGTGCCCATTGTTTATATCATCTTTTCGGCAGTGTTAACCAAATTACTGTCAGGGGACGAGTCATATAACCCAACATATTCTTGGAAAGGAAATTTTCCTAATAACCAAGGGGAGAAGGCTACAATGCAAATGCAAGGTACTGTTTGTTTTTCTTGGCCAGAGCTGTGCAACTTGGAAATACTTCTTATCATTTGTTCCTAATCTAAGTAATCTGAGTGGACCCCTTTCCTTCCCCTTCCGCTGCGCCCATTCTCCTGTATCTGTACAAGGAGTTCATGTGAAAGCTCCTGAGGAGTCAGCTTATTATTTTCCGCTATTTACTTCTCAAGTGCTGGGATACAGCAAAGAGCTGAGGCCTTAGTTGCATTTCATGTCGCTATAATTAAACTTACAGCCAGCCTTTTCCTTTGGTATAAAACATTTAAATAGACGAGAAGCAGATGGTCATAAATAAAAGGACAAAGCTTGTAATACACGGCAGCCAGGGCAACTGTTCAAAACAGCACAATGCACATATACATAATAAATGTAAAATACATTCTATTACTTATCATGTACGGATGCGTTAGTTATATTTTATTATGGAGCAGCATTCACTAGATATCAGGACCACAGACTTGATCGTGGAAACAGAAGTGTGTCTCCCTGAGTGCCGTTACAGTGTGACAAACTTCACTGTTTTTTCTCGCTCTCTCTCCAAGTATATCGAAAGGTAAGGGAAACCAATGTGCTCTACCAATAACTAAAGACATTTGATTCTAGGTAGTTCCACTCCGTAGATTAATGCTGTCCATTGTGACCATGACTCTAAAGGTGTGGAAAGTTATTGGTTCCCTTGAAAGGACATAAGCACTAGGTGGATGCTGATAGTCACATGACCGCGTGTAGGGCCATAATGGAAGTTACACAATCTGGCTGCATATAAATCTTAAAAGGCAACCTTCGTAATGTAGAGCAGGGTCTGAAAGTCCTCCTGACCTACCCCATAACTAATTGGAATGGAAGTCCTGCCTGTAATATGTCCCATAAGCCTTATACAGACAATGGAGCGTATTTCATTTTGCTTTATTTCTTTAATCTAAGTTCCTCACACACATAAAACTGGCAGAAAAATCTAAAGTTTCTGGCTCAGGAAAGTGATGAGTAAAAAAAAGGTTTTGGCTACAGATTGTTTCAAGGCAAAATCTGTATACTACTAATATTCCACCTACTATTTCCAAAAGAACAGTGGTCTCCATAAATATAAGTGGAGGAGGCTTCTAGGACTCTATGTGGGCAACCTCACAACCTAATAATGGGTACAGCATTTTGGTAACAGAGGTGTGCAAATGGGAGGATTTTCCAGGAACCATTACAAGTGGGGTTGAGGCATGGTGACCGTAGCGACTAAGAAAAAATTTACTCCCCCCCCCCCCACACACACTATGATAGCATCATTGGAAAAGTTTAAGGACATCCTATCAGCTGATTCCCCTGCCTGGCCAGTCATTATTGTAGGTTTTTTTGTTGTACATTGGAAGAAATCTGGCAATCATTGTAATGCCAAGTGGCTAATAGGACATTACAAAGTGCATTAGTGAATGTTGTTAGATCTGTTAACCTGAATGTTTAAATACTATATAGTATTTATATTATAATTGTTACATGTATCTCCCTGCAGGTTACCCATCTAATGATTGGCTGGCACCCTCGAAAGTCCAAAGAACAGAGAGACTATAAATTTTTCTCTCTCCAGGGCTTTTGGATCTCACTCTAGAGATTAGCTCTTCGTTTGGGTTCCTGTCCTTCTGTGTCTCAGTGTGTGCTGCTGCCACACGCGATTGCTATATTGCTATTGATGCAGCAGAGCTCACCTGGCTCAAGTAGTAGATCTTCCCAATGAAGCAGACATCTGGTCATGCTGACATTCCTGCAAGCCACCCCAAAGGAAACAGTTTATCACCACCTTGCTGTTTGAATCCTTCCAATAAAAAAAACCCTGTGAATGTTTTACTTCACAGTGTGTGCCCTTGCCTGCCACTAACATCTCATTCACCACATAACATCTCCGTGGATTAGACACTACACTGTGAGTGCCCCATAGAATACCTTCTACACACGTGGTCTCCTCTTCTTCTTACTTCACTTGACAGTATCAATAGGTTCAGAAGAGTCCCACATCAAGAACCCCAGTCTTCTGTGACAACTGGGGCCTAGTCCACCATCATTGTCTGCCAATATCTGTCTCTTTCATAGCCTGAATCCACTGTTTCATAGCCCTATGTGTGTATAAAGAAAGGATGTGTACATACTGGGGGTGTATATACTGTATGAGTGTGCACAACTCTATGTAGAGTGCATAAATGTGTTCATGACTGTATCAGTATATGTGTAAGGGAGTATATCCCTGGGAAAAAGGAAAAAAATTCAAATCCCCCCATTCTCTACAATGGTTTATAAAATAAACAACAAAGTCCGAGAGTCCCCAAAATGACTGGTATAATCAAAATATACAAACTATATACCATTGAGTGAATATCATAACAATTAAAAACATCTAATCCGGCAAAACTGACAATTGCCCAGTATCTTGACACCATAAAAAGCTAAAGAATAAAGTGAATGTGTTAAATGGACATATAGTGAATGTTGTAAAACAGCCCATAAGTGTCACGGCCGCACCTGCGATCCTCGATACGTATCGCGGGTACACCTGTGCCCTTTCCATGTGGTGGCGGCAACCCCCCCAGGCCCAACTCACCTCTCCAACGCTCTGTTTCCCAACTAGGCCACGCAAGTTCCCGCTCACTACACGCGTGCGCCCTTTAATCCGGCTCACCTTTATAACCGCACCTCCCTTCCTGCCCGCCGGATTCAGCACTGTTTGCTGTAGTGAAAGCCCTACTTCTGTGTCTAATGAACTTCCGTGTGTTCCATACCAAGCTTCCCTAAGCTGTTCCTGTCTGCCTGTGTCGTGTGTGCCAGCTCCTGCTTCCAAGCCAACTCCGCTGTCACCTACGTCACCCCCACCACGGACTGTGGCCCCATCGCCTCCTGTCTCTGTTACCTGCTGCCACCATGAGCCTAGTTGCACACCGGGAAGTGGATGACCTGGTGGCACCCTGCCGCGCAGCAAGACCATCCCGCTTTGCGACAGGCTTGGTGATGACCAGTGTACCACTTACAACTCTGGTACCAGGTATCGGCTAGTTCCATCATCATCTCCCGGGTTGGTCCAGGGGTCTCCTGCTTGCATCTCTATTTCTGCGCCTATCTGCCATCTGCACCCCTGTTTTCTTTCATCCTCCGCCTGCACCTGAGTATCCCCCTTTTTATCCCCACCGAGTAACCTGTCTGCATTTCCATGTCCCCCTATTTGACTAGAATACAAAGGTGCAGGTGTAGTGGAATGCTCAGAATTAGCCACATTTCGAAACTACACCCTCAAGGAATTTATCAAGGGGTTCAGTAAGCTATAATATTTATTTTTCAATTGTTGCATGTGCAACTGAAAATGAAAAGTAAAAAATAAATGTTTCTGGGAATATGTTTATAGTGGGCAACATGTTGTGCCAAGCTCATGTCAACGAGACAGCAGGTGTTTTACCAATAAGCATCTCTCCATTATTGCAGGTCACTTGTTAAGGTCAGCATTATGAATAAATACGAAAAACTTAATCTTCAATCTCAATATATCTTCTGGTTATGATCCAGAGATGTGCAGCAGATTGCAGTGGGCCTATAATGTCGTTACCCCTCCTTGTGTGTTTATCGTTCCAATATCGTATAAATGGCGCATTCATCTGGGATGCAGATTTGGTCACTCGCTGTTTATACCTTCCTCCTCTTCATTGTCTGTTTTCTTCTTTCATTAGTTATATCTCAGTAAGTTAATGTACTGCGGCTGTTAGCATGGTAGTGCTAGTGACAAAGTAGAAAGGTAATAAAATGACTGAAAGGTGAATTGTATCTTTATTCAAATAAAACATTTTTTATGTTTCCAGTAATAACTCAGCTCTGATCATAATTAAAAAATAAAAACACGAGGAGCATTTCTCCCATATGTCAGCTGAGACCATGTGTAATGGGAGTTGTTGGTGTGTTGGGTGAGTTAGAACAGAGCATCGATTCGTATTACATTTATCTTTGATAATTGTCTTCATCCCACAACTAATACTACATTCACCAGAAAGGTTGCATCACGAGTCCTGTGCCTGGCTGCACAGCGATTTCTGTCAAGGCTTCCAAGGGGGAAAATGGTTGTAGGGATTGTGAGACCAAGACTGCTGCTCTTATTAAGGAGAAAGCTGTAATATACTGTACATACTTAAAGGAACCTGTCACCCAGAAAATTACCCCCACCAAATGTGCCTCCCCATATAATCCTCTCCCTAGCCTCTCTCTTCTCCCAGCCAGTTTAAAGCCCAGCGCGGCTGCAGCCGCTGTTAGTGCGCCGCCGCGCTGTGTAAACAGAGCGGGGACCGTAGCACGCCGGGCTACACAACGTGGAGGGCCGGCAGCGATTACCAATACATGCAATGCTGCCGGCTTCTCCTACAGGTCCCCCTGACGGGGGCGTGGAGGGGGGAGGTGTCGGCCGGCCCCATTATGAATCACGCCGATCCCCTGACACAAGATATGACAATCTGACCTCTTATTTAGTAAGAGGTCGGATCAGTTTTAATCTACTTATCACAAATACATTTTTTTAAAAACTGGCTGGGGGAGAAAGGGGCTAGGGAGAGGATTATGGGGGAGGCATATTTGTGGGGTAATTTTCTGGGTGACAGGCCTCTTTAAGACCATTATGGTGTCACTTTGTAGTATCTTCACTGGGCATCTATAATAAAATTAAATCCTAGATAACCCCTTTAAAGAATGTAAGGCTTCACGAAAGTAGCAGCATTGTTTCAGGGGTTTTACCTGTAGTGATTCATTTCGAGTATCACTACTTTAGGCCTTTCGTTTAACCTCTTCACGATAAATAGATGTTAGCTGGTCATGAAGAGTTGTTGTTATTAGGTGCACTAATGTACTTCATTTTTGATGGCAATTGGCAACCCCATACATCATTGGAGGGCTACATCAATTGCCATACAGCTGGGAGATTTTAAAAGCTCCCATAGCAGAGACAGACTGTAATACAGGAGCAGTATATTCCTGCTTAAAAATATGCATATTTGTATACTCACACATCTGATTACAAACCAGACCATTAATACTCATATATGTACACATTACATACATATATATATATACACATATACAGTTCTTCACACACATTTATACCCCTCTTAGACGCACATATACACATTACACTACATATAAGCATATACAGATTACATATATAAATACACAATAGAGCATATGCACACACAGATAACACATGTGCGGAGCATAATATACACTCACCGGCCACTTTATAGGTACACCATGCTAGTAATGGGTTGGGACCCCCCTTTTGCCTTCAGAACATGCCTCAATTCTCATGGCATAGATTCAACAAGGTGCTGGAAGCATTCCTCTGAGATTTTGGTCCATATTAACATGATGCATCACACAGTTGCCACAGATTTGTCGGCTGCACATCCATGATGCGAATCTCCCGTTCACCACATCCCAAAGATGCTCTATTGGATTGAGATCTGGTACTGTGGAGGCCATTTGAGTCAGTGAACTCATTGTTATGTTCAAGAAACCAGTCTGAGATGATTCCAGCTTTATGACATGGCGCATTATCCTGCTGAAAGTAGCCATCAGATGTTGGGGTACATTGTGGGTTATAAAGGGATGGACATGGTACAAACAATACTCAGGTAGGTTGGCATTGCAATGATGCTCAATGGTACCCAGAGGCCCAAAGAGTGCCAAGAAAATATTCCCCACACCATGACACCACCACCACCATCCTGAACCGTTGATACATGGCAGGATGGATCCATGCTTTCATGTTGTTGACGCCAAATTCTGACCACCTATCCGAATGTCTCAGCAGAAATCGAGACTCATCAACCAGGCAACGTTTTTCCAATTTTCTACATATGTCCAATTTCGATGAGCTTGTGCAAATTGGTAGCCTCAGTTCCTGTTCTTAGCTGAAAGGAGTGGCACCCGGGTGTGGTCTTCTGTGCTGGTAGCCCATCTGCTCAAAGTTGACGTACTGTGCGTTCAGAGATGCTCCTTCTGCCTACCTTGGTTGTAAGGTGGCGATTTGAGTCACTGTTCGCTTTCTATCAGCTCGAACCAGTCTGGCCCATTCTCCTTGACCTCTGGCAACAACAAGGTCATCTTCCGCCACATAGAACTGCGCGCCACCTGGATGTTTTTCTTTTTTGGACCATTCTCTGTAAATCCTAGAGATAGTTGTGCGTGAAAATCCCAGTAGATCAGCAGTTTCTGAAATACTCAGACCACGCCTTCTGGCACCAACAACCATGCCCACGTCTAAAGGTCACTCAAATCACTTTTCTTCCCATACTGATGCTCGGTTTGAACTGCAGGGAGATTGTCTTGACCATTTCTACATGCCTAAATGCACTGAGTTGCCGCCATGTGATTGGCTGATTAGAAATTAAGTGTTAACGAGCAGTTGGACAGGTGTACTAATAAAGTGGCCGGTGACTGTATATTTAATGTGCAACATCCTCCATCCTCCTCTCAGTGTGTCAGATCTGATACGTGGGCTGCCCCTGACAATGCAAGCCTCATGCAGGCTGCTATAGTGCTGCTACCTCTGCAGTTACGCCCCTGAGTAATATCATAACGCATGCCAAAAGTGTCAATCATCAAAATATAAAGGACAATTTTTCCTGGCGGAAAACCAAGTAGTGAAAAATGAGCAAATGTCTGATTTAAAAGCGATTTTGCGACCCCCCCCCCCCCCACTTATAAAATTTGAATAAAAAAGTGATCTGATCAAAAGATCATGCGCATTGTCAAAGTAGTAGCATGAAGACGTCATCCCATTCCACAAATAATGACACCTTATAATGAAGTAGAAAAAAGTTAGGGGTCAGAATATGGTGATGCAATGTGTTTCTTTTTAATGCAAGGTTTTTCAATTTGGGTTTAAAGGTGGATTCACTAAAGTAGCAGCATTGTTCAGGGGTTTACCTGTAGTGATCATTTCGAGTATCACTACTTTAGGCCTTTCGTTTAACCTCTTCACGATAAATAGATGTTAGCTGGTCATGAAGAGTTGTTTGTTATTAGGTGCACTAATGGTACTTCATTTTGGATGGCCAATTGGCAACCCCATGACATCATTGGAGGGCTACAATTGCCATGACAGCTGGGAGATTTTTAAAAGCTCCCACAGCAAAGACAGACTGTAATACAGGAGCAGTATATTCCTGCTTAAAAATATGCATATTTGTATACTCACACATCTGAGTTACAAACACACGCATTATACACTCATATATGTACACATTTACATACATATATATATATACACATATACAGTTCTTCACACACATTTATACACTCTTACGCACACATATACACATTACACATACATATAAGCATATACAGATTACATATATAAATACACATATAGAGCATATGCACAACACAGATAAACACATGTGCAGCATAATATACACTCACCGGCCACTTTATTAGGTACACCATGCTAGTAATGGGTTGGACCCCCTTTTGCCTTCAGAACTGCCTCAATTCTTCATGGCATAGATTCAACAAGGTGCTGGAAGCATTCCTCTGAGATTTTGGTCCATATTGACATGATGGCATCACACAGTTGCCACAGATTTGTCGGCTGCACATCCATGATGCGAATCTCCCGTTCCACCACATCCCAAAGATGCTCTATTGGATTGAGATCTGGTGACTGTGGAGGCCATTTGAGTACAGTGAACTCATTGTCATGTTCAAGAAACCAGTCTGAGATGATTCCAGCTTTATGACATGGCGCATTATCCTGCTGAAAGTAGCCATCAGATGTTGGGTACATTGTGGTTATAAAGGGATGGACATGGTCAGCAACAATACTCAGGTAGGCTGGGCATTGCAATGATGCTCAATGGTACCCAGAGGCCCAAAGAGTGCCAAGAAAATATCCCCACACACATGACACCACCACCACCAGCCTGAACCGTTGATACATGGCAGGATGGATCCATGCTTTCATGTTGTTGACGCCAAATTCTGACCTACCATCCGAATGTCTAAGCAGAAATCGAGACTCATCAGACCAGGCAACGTTTTTTCCAATTTTCTACTGTCCAATTTCGATGAGCTTGTGCAATTGTAGCTCAGTTTCTGTTCTTAGCTGAAAGGAGTGGCACCCGGGTGTGGTCTTCTGCTGCTGTAGCATCTGCCTCAAAGTTGACGTACTGTGCGTTCAGAGATGCTCTTTTGCCTACCTTGGTTGTAACGGGTGCGATTTGATCACTGTTGCCTTTCTATCAGCTGAACCAGTCTGCCCATTCTCCTTGACCTCTGGCATCAACAAGGCATTTCCGCATCAGAACTGCCGACTCACTGGATGTTTTTCTTTTTTGGACCATTCTCTGTAATACCTAGAGATAGTTGTGCGTGAAAATCCCAGTAGATCAGCAGTTTCTGAAATACTCAGACCAGCCCTTCTGGCACAACAACCATGCCACGTTCAAAGGCACTCAAATCACCTTTTTCCCCATACTGATGCTCGGTTGAACGCAGGAGATTGTCTTGACCATGTATACATGCCTAATGCATGAGTTGCGCCATGTGATTGGCTGATTAGAAATTAAGTGTTAACGAGCAGTTGGACAGGTGTACCTAATAAAGTGGCCGGTGACTGTATATTTAATGGTGCACATCCTCCATCCTCCTCTTCAGTGTGTCAGATCTGATGACGTGGCCCCCTGACAATGCAAGCCTCATTGCAGGCTGCTATAGCTGCTACCTCTGCAGTTACGCCCCTGAGTAATATCATAACGCATGCCAAAATGTTCAATCTATCAAAATATAAAGACAATTATTCCTGGCGGTAAACCAAGTAGTGAAAAATGAGCAAATGTCTGATTTAAAAGCGATTTTGCGACCCCCCTCCACCCCCATTAAAAATTTGAATAAAAAGTGATCTGATCAAAAAATCATGCGCATTGTCAAAATAGTAGCAATGAAGACGTCATCCCATTCCACAAATAATGACACCTTATAATGAAGTAGAAAAAAGTTAGGGGTCAGAATATGGTGATGCAATGTGTTTTCTTTTTAATGCAAGGTTTTTCAATTTGTTTTAAAGGTATTAAAACATAACTAAACTAAATAAATGTGGTATCTCAGTGATTGTACTGATAAAGGAAGTAACTAGGAGAGGCAGGGCCCCATAGCAGACTTCTGAATGGGGCTCCCCTTCCCACTTGAAAAATATACTTATGTCTATACTCACACATACAAGTTACAATCACACATTTATAAACTCATGCGCACACATATAGAGCATATACGTATATGGCATACATATGCCATGTACAAACATTCAGCATATATACACATAATAGAGCATATATACATTACAGATACAGCATATATACATCACATATGTGTTATATACATATTATTCTGTACAATGTGCAGCATAATATGTATATAATGGCGCACATCCTCCTCTTTTAAGTGTATCAGGTTGGATGATGGGGCCCCCTGACACTGCGGGCCTCATTGCAGATGCTATGGCTGCTACCAGTATAGTTACACCCCTGATACTGATCCAAATAATAAAGGAGAGGTCTCATCTCAACCGCCATTTAAAGCCACAAGAATAATCAGAATATGCTGCAACTGTGTTTTTTTGCACCACATTTAAAATATTTTTCCAGCTCCCCAGTACATGCCACAAAATATTAAATGGTGCCACTTTAAAGTATTGCAGATAACAAGCCCACATAAAGCTTTGTAAACTGAAAAATCAAAAAAAATACAGCTTGTGGCAGGAGCAGAGTGAAAAACAGAAATGCATAAAAACTAAAAAACTTGGCCTGGAAGGGGTTAAAATAAATTTACCATCAAAATCAAGCATGATAAAGCAGGGGCACTTACTCATATATCTTATTTGTTATCCCTGGCCTCCTTCCTTCTAAAATCAACTTAAAAATTATGAGCCTGAAGGGCTCTGGGGTGGTTGTTACCAAAGCCCCTCAGATTCACAGGATGTTACAGTGTGCAGGCTGCACTCCCCCTCACAGTGTGTGCTGAAGATTCCTGTGCTGCATTGAGATTACATCAGGCAAAGGGAGGGGGTTAGCTAAGCAGGAGCAGCAGAGCAGGGTGAGATAGTCTAACAACCTGTGACATTTTCAGCACATAAGTGCTCTGGCAACCACCTCAGCATTCCTTCAGACTCATAACCATAATTGTGAAAGTTGATTTTAGAAGGAAGGAGAGCATGGGTAACGCATGTAGGAATATGAGCACAGTCACATTGTCTGGACCTATGACTAAGTGTCCCTTGTCTAAACATGCTTGATCTTGATGGTAAGTGTTTAAGTGTTGAGTTCTCACAATTAGGCATAGTGCTGACTGCATCTCCTTCCTCCTGATCAGCAGGCCTTTCTAAGCTCCCTGACCCTCAATGGACTACATGACGAGCTCTTCAATCTCAAAATCCATCAGTAGGACGATCAATATTCTCTTAAGATCTCTACAACCAAATGGATATATGGATAAGATTTATCACACAAATGTAACAACTTCCAGTAACTGCATAGCTAAACCCCTGATCATCATCGTATAGGTCATATCCAGATATCATTTCCATATAGGAGCTTCATATGATTTATAAATTGTACTGTTCTGATCCAAAGTTACAATATATTTTATTTTCCAAACTCAAGTAAACTTGAGACACCATCTGATGTTACATCACATCATGCATTTCAGTCAAAACCAGAGTTACAGTCACGGTGGGGAATTTATCATTACAATTTGTCTTGATTTGGTCATCTATGTTCAATTCCATTTTTGTTTTATCTGAATTCATCAAGTGAGTCTTTGTATGTTGTTGTATTTGTGTTGTTTTTTTGTGTTATATTATTGTTTTCCTTTGCATTTTTCGCAAAATGTTCTTTTCTTCACGCACATAAAGCCACATTGAAAGATACTGTCCACATGCTGCTATTACATCTTATTTCATATATTTGACATTAAGTGACTACACTTACATGTACATGAAAGTAGGCTTTCGTAGACCACTTTAGAAAATAATGCCGAGTCATGGGGTACAATCCATTTGGGGTGCACTCTATGCTTTAATAACTAATTGAAATCTGGATTTCATTCCTACCCCTTCCTTTGTTTCTTAGCTTCAGTTGTAAACCAGGGGTCGGGAATTCAAATCTCGCTGGGGCCTCCAAAATGTTAGAGTAATCCAAATATAGCCCGGCAGAAAGTAATTAATTAAATAAATGCATCGGCCGATAACATAGACACAAATAAATATTTTTGTTTCCACAGAGATCCGAACTGGACCCTTCGTTTATCTTTAATTTATACCCTTTTCAATATAGGAGGGCTGGTTTGTGCGAAAATAAGATTGGGTTGTCCATTACATAAAAATAGAAAAGAACAGTTAAATAATCATGAAATAACACATTCAGAACATAACTGTCACATATATCAAAATGTCCAGACATAAGAATTCAGTTAAAGTTCATCATATTGTTATTGGACATAAAGGCAGACCATCTGGATTCTTCCTTACAGGAATAGTCTGACCACACTCAAGGTCAACCATTGTATCTCTAATTAAGGTGCTGATACTTCCACAGTGCATTCAGTGCACTCACACATGTAGTGAAGAAGTTGATAAGTTCATCATATACAAGAAGTCTTAACTAATTTTCTACTACCTAGATAAAATAAATTACTTTAACATGGCTCATTTGGTTGATTCTCTTGGGACCTGGAAACTGAGGGTGGGGGTGTAGCCCGATCATAGTATCATAGTAAAAAAGGTTATAAAAAGACATCAGGCCATCAAGTCCAACCAAATATATTGATCCAGAAGAAGGAAAAAACCCTGCAAGGCTGATGCCAATTGGCCCAAAGCAGGAAAAAATTCCTTCCGGACCCCTAATACAGTGGTCAGAATAAATCAATCATCGATCCAACCATGGATCAATGGAAACTACTGACAAAAACTTTTATTCGCATACAATGTGATATTATTGCTCTCCAATAATGTATTCAGGCTCCTCTTGAACATGTTCAAATTATCATCCATTACAACATATTGTTGCTGGCAATGGTAGAACCATCTCTCCTCTAGGCGTAGAGGATTCTCCCTTGTCCTGGCCACAGGCCTAGATATAAAAAAATCATTGGAGAGATCCTTGTACTGCCCATTCAGGTGTTTTCTAAGCTGAATAACCCAAAGTTTAGTAATGTATCATTCTAGTTCCCACATTCCCCTAATAATCCTGGTAGCTCTCCTCTGCACCTGTTCCAGTTCTACTATGTCCTTTTTATACACTGATGCACAAAACTACACAATATTCCATGTGTGGTCTGACCAGGGATTTGTATAAGGGCAAACCTATGTTCTTATCATGAGAATGTATTCCTCTCTTGATACATCCCATAATTTTATTTGCTTTAGCAGCAGACGCCTGGCTCTGATCACTAAAATTGAATTTACTATCCACCAATATCCCTAAGTCTGTTTCTTTAACCCAATATGACAATCTGCCATTAAAGGGGTATTCCCATAAAGACATCATTTTTAACTATATTCAGGATAACAAAATAACACATTCTCTCATTCACTTTTGTTATCAAACATACAGCATTTCACATATATAATCCCAACCTGTCTCTATCAGTCCTGGTTGGTTGCCCCTGGATTCAACCTTGAATCTTTTGACTATGGTAGAATTTTTTTGTCTGCACAATGTAGAGCTCTCTGCCTCCTGTCCCTTCCCCCTGCATTACAATACCAGTTCAGGCGTAGGGAGGCATATAGCAGGCTGACTCTGTGTGTGTTATAGGTAAGTTAGACGAGCTGAAAGTGTCATAGTGTTTTATATCTATCTCATGGATCTCATCGTCTCTCATCTCTGATCTGTCTCATCTCTTTTTCTATGTGTCAGATACTGGTAAATGTTCAGAAGATAACTAAAAGTGTAGATAAACCTGTAGCCTGATAATCTAAGTACATTGTCAGCACACAGCCTTTTATAGTACAGATGAGGCATGAATTATCTGCTTAGAGAGTCCCCGCCCACACTCTGGAATTTTACACTGTCCATTATTGAGTGGTAGAAGCTGAAACAGCAATTAAACTGCATAAAGTTGTAAAGACATGAGGTTAAAGACGATCTTTATTCTGTAAACATTACTAGGGGATAATATATTAATATTTGAGAACTTTCTTTCATGGGCAAACCCCTTTAATGACTACCCTCTGTTTTCTATCACTAAACCATTTGCTTACCCAAATACACAAATATTCCTCTAGTTCCAGCAGTCTCATTTTATGTACCAACCTTTTTTAGCAGAACTATATCAAATGCCTTGGATACATAACACCCACAGTCTATAAGCTTATGCACAGTGATTTAGTCCAGTATAGCATCTGTAATAAACTCCTCAAATATTTTCCTAATAACCGATGTTAGACTCACAGGTCTGTAGTTTCCAGGATCATTCTTTGACTCTTTTTTAAATATTGTGCACACAGGCGCCCGGGTCCCTACCAACATTTCTAGGATGGGACCCTTTCTATAGGTTATCACCACCGTCGACTAACCCATATCGAGGTAAGCCTTGTAATGCCAATATATACATTAGGCACATGCTGAATTGAAATATTGTATGTCTATACTGAGTACAGCCCTCCCTCTCACAGAACTGTGCGTGGTACCTGACATCCTTTGGTGTATCCTCAAGATGAACGGGTACACTAGCCACTACGCACCCTATAGGAACTGCACCACACACTTGCAGCATACCAGGACACGGCACAGTGCTCCGGCGGTAAGATGTGGTGCATTTCCAAATTGGTTGGAGGGTTATTGACTATTATATATACCCACTTATAACTGATATCAGTATTTTTCTCCATGCAGCCCCCTGAGCCACACTGCCGTCATTTATCTTCCATGCTTCAAGGTTATCCCCCTCTCCCTGCCTCCACATGTTTTACCTACCTTGACAATACTTACCTCTTACTGTCCTTGGGTCTCTCTCTCCACTTCTGTGGTTTGCTCCTTGGTTTCTCCCATCGATTAATACCTACTTTGGAGAAGTAGAACGTTTAATACCTGCTCAGCTGCCTGCAACATAGGACCGGCGTGCAGGGGATCATTTAGGTTTGGAGAACCACCAGGACATGGATACATCATTCCAGTATTAAAGGTCTCATGTTTCTACATACACCAATTTTGGGTGTTTTACTGACTGGCCCAGCCCCGTGAGGGCAGCTATCTCCTCATTCTAATTATTATTGTGAATTTTTTATCCTTGTACACTAGTTTCCATTAAAAGTTAAGTTTTAAATTTTCTCCTCACATTCCGTGTACTATCTCTTTTTAAATATTGGCACCGCATTTGCTCTTGTATGCCCTCAGTGCTCCACGCTGTTTTGTGATCCCTACATACCATGGAACCTACAGACACTACATTGGCTGCTTGTATGGTACTGTATGTTAGTACTTGTCTTAGTGTGAGTATGAAGTAGTTGACACAAAGGGGGCATAATGTTACTGACTTTCTGTCATATTTTTTTCTTTCCCTTGCTGCGTATTGTTCCCCATATTTATGACGTGTCAGTGCCCCAATATTGCTCCTTTTCCAACACACAAACCTTTTTTTTATTTTGTTCGCTCAATTTGGTAATCCCGACACTTTTCCTGTGCTCCTAGGTCTGTGACACTGTTTTTGGCGCAAAAAAAAGATGAGCTAAAAGTTGGTCTACCAAGTTCTATTTCCCCTTCATGAATTTGGAGACAGTTCAGGATTTTTTTTCAGATGTGAGCCAGTTCATTAACCTTTTGTGCCACAATCTAACATCCCAGTGTAAATAATAGTGAAATTTGTATGCTAAAAACATAGTCCACGCGCCACAATTGATGAATGTCCCCCAAAGTTCTTATATCAGGAAAATTGGATAGGTGAATATCCATCAGATCAATTTTTTTTTCGCCAAAAGAGAATCAGTGGATTCCATCATATTCATAGTAAACCTTTGCAAGGATGGCCCTTACACTGGATACATTATTTATTTTTGGTCTTTTTTTGTCGCTGATTTATTTCTTGTTTACTCCTCTGTGACATGTGCAAAACTATTGTTACAATAATGTACAAAATACCAGAATCTCCATTCAAGGGAGGGGGTGACGAGTAGAACGAGGAGCATTTAGCAAGAAGAAGAGAAATCTCTGCAGCACTGCCAGAGTGTAGACGTCCTAAAATTGTGCCATTAATTCTGCCGCCCTGCGCACAGCTCTGGAATCCTAAACACACATCTCCGTCTATAGCGGAAGCTACAATTAATTATCGGCAACCACAATTAGCAGCGCATAATCTTGTCAGTTCTATAACTGAGTACATATGCCAACATGGGGGATCCCCATGGGAGGGGGAAATATAGGCAGAGACATTCATCTGCTCTATAGAAGATATCAGAGGTTTACTTACTTGATATTTGCAGGGCATAGTGTCATCTTTTTGGAAAATCCTATTACCAGCAGGAATTGGCAAACTCATTTCTGTCTGTAGCTGATGACTTCATATCATGGGTGTAACTAATAGTGTCCCCAATTCTGTCTATAGTACCCCAATACTAACCTAATGATATTACCTCACAATAAAAGCAAGTAGGATGGTGAGGATAGTGATGATTGTAATAATATCAAGGAGTGAAAAATCAAAACCTTGTGTATCATAGAAAATGTGACACACGATTGTTATTGTGTGGCGTAAAGTATTTTTGGTCAATTTCACTCTGAAGTATTCTTGTTTTTCCTCACCTTTTAGAATCCATAACCATTAGTGAATCCAAAGATTAGAAGAGCTTTTCTATGCGGATTCTGACGTGTTTTTTGATGCCACAATCAGCCTCAAAAAACCACACGTGAACATTCATTATAAGCAGACAAAGAGGTTACCAAAAAATTAAAACTGGAAAATTAAATGAAACAGAATAAAATCTTAGTACATCAGTAATTAATCTTGCCTCCAGAGGATGGCGCTACATGATGTGTCCTGTGCTATAAACACCTCTACCATGTCTCTGCAGAAGTGTGCGGCATCTTTCTTTTTTTAGAAAACTTAATAGTCCCTCAATTTTAGTGGCAAAGCTAAAATGGAAACAATTGTGAGACAATCGTCGCCTCTGCTTAATTGTGAAATCAGTGAGGAGATAATTACAAATTTATTGCTGTTTGCTTCCCAGACTTATGTTTGTTGTAATCCGTCCAGACTAATGACTGGAGAACAGTGCGGAATCAGCATCGAGAGCAGGAAGAAGCACATAGATATCCGGGGAGAGTGGTAGACCTTAAATTGCAGATAAAAAGTACTCTTCTGAAATACTTTGTGCTGCTGGAAGACTCTGCTATTTTTACGTAAAATGTTGCTCAAGAGATCATGTTTGTCAAGAAAATTCCTGTAACTATCAGGTCATTTCATCTTTTGCACCTGCACTTCTCTTCTTGGCGCACAGTTTATCTCTCTCATAAATCTATACATATATAAATATATACACTCACCGGACACTTTATTAGGTACACCTGTCCAACTGTTCGTTAACACTTAATTTCTAATCAGCCAATCAAATGGCGGCAAGTAGACATTTAGGCATGTAGACATGGTCAAGACAATCTCCTGCAGTTCAAACCGAGCATCAGTATGGGGAAGAAAGGTGATTTGAGTGCCTTTGAACGTGGCATGGTTGTTGGTGCCAGAAGGGCTGGTCTGAGTATTTCAGAAACTGCTGATCTACTGAAGCATGGATCCATCCTGCCTTGTATCAACGGTTCAGGCTGGTGGTGTCATGGTGTGAGGAATATTTTCTTGGCACTCTTTGGGCCCCTTGGTACCAATTGAGCAAAGTGGTGTTTCCATCCTTTTCTGAGGTTCCCAGGTGTTTGGCCAAGCTTCCCTGTGCAGAGCCTTAGTCCCCTTGAAAAATGCTCGAGTCTCCCATTGACTTCAATGGGGCTCGTTATTCGAGACGAGCACTGGAGCATCGGGAAAAGTTTGTCTCAAATAACGAGTACCCGAGCATTTTAGTGCTCGCTCATCTCTATTTTAGACCAAGCAGTATGGGGTGTGTAATAATACACAATGGGTAATGCCACAAAGCCAACACACTCAAAAATGAGCTTTAAACCAACAAGAAAATAGGCAAGTGTGTATAGGCGAAGTATTCAAAAAAGCTTTATTACAATATACAAACAAAGTCCCACATATATGTTTTTTAAAACCACTTAAAAAGTTTAAGAATACACATATTTACAAAAACCAAGTGGATCAGAGCCAATAACAAAGATCCACATGCAGCCACAGGTCAGTGCAAAGCACAAAAATATATACAATTTCCTCACATAAAGTAATGTAAACAATTCTGGTATATATGCCAAGATTTCGTCCCGCAAACCGTATCAATTTTGAACATGCAGAGTATAACCCACACTCTAAGGTAGTGCTAGATTCCCAACATGAGCGTCAATTGTAATAGGTGACATGAATACAGAGATGGGAGCCCGGTGATTGGTACAGAACAGAAAACAGAGGCACGAATGATATACAGTTCAAACCATGGTAAGTGGAGGAAATACTCAGTGAAAAGCCTGTGGCTGGAGGCACCCCACGCATTCCGTCGCCAGATTGCGACTTCCTCAGGGGTAAGTGCCTGATAGACCCGTGAAGCCTACCTTAAGAGTCCCAGAGATGAACCTCAGCACCAATCGCTGAAGTCTTGTGAAGTGCTAACACCTGTGTGGAGCAAGAGGGCATGATCAGCCAATGCCGGCAGAACTAACGCGAGATAGAACGGAAAGTTCGCACATGCGCATAAGCAGAGAGAATGATCGTATTATGGTGAGTTGAAATAATTCATTATGCGCATGCGTACCTCATCTGTATGGATCGTGGCTGACGAAAATAGGTAGAGCGTCGTATTATGCGCATGCGTCCAATAGAAAACTGCCATTTATAAAGGTACAAGAGTCAATACTGCTAAACCCAACACTGGTAAGTGACCATTAAAGTTGAGTATACGTTACCAAGTACGGAGTCAATCAGAAAACAGGAAAAAAAAGATAGAAAGAGGGAAAAGTGTCGCAGACTTTATGCACTTGAGGTGAAGAATACGCAGTGGATTAAATGAAAAGATTTTTTTATATATATAAGACCTGAAAGTGAATAGAGTACCAAAATTACTCAGAACTGGAAGTGTTAAATAAAAACTACCCATTGCATTCAGTGTTAGCAAAAAATATCCAAAGTACTCAAAGGCATGATATTATATTCATAACATAGGTGTACAAAATATATAGGTGAAAAAACGATATAAGTATTCTGGTGATTAGACATACAGTGTACAAAAAGCAATCTCGACAGTCACATGGTTACTACTACAAAAATAGGTAGACAAAGTACCGATTTGGCGAGGACCATCCTATTCTGGGACACAAAAGGTTCGATAGGCTCCACGGGTCACATGTAAGGCTACATATAAAGTTATTCATGCGGATACATATATGGAAAGGACTGGCAATTCCAATCAGGTAAACAAATTTTCAGTATTAAAGACATGATCAAGTAAGTATTAGGTCATGATCCAGAAGGCTGGTACAGAATTGTTGAACACTGCAGGGGAGGAGATCACCAGTGATCCCCAATCCTGCTAAACAGAGGAAGCTAAAAGGTAAATCAATCCAGCAATATTACAACAGTTAATCGAACATAATGCCCTAAAGGCTAAGCATCAAAGATCGCCAATAAGACAAAGGATTCCAGACACCAGAAATCAGCATATCACGCCTTCAGGTATTTGGGTATATTGATAGTCAGACTGGTTCAGTTGGAACTTTTTAGGATATCCACGTACGTCAGAGGCCAGGGATTGTAAAGAGGGGTACAGCGTTATCCCTGGATAGCAGAGTGTTCATCAACTATAGCGAATGGTCTCTAGTTCCTTGAAAAAATCTATGAGAAAATGTTGGTCAATAATATAAAAAGCATTTGTGATTAGAACCCTTTGTGTCCACTGTGATGTGAAAAGGAGGGCACGTGTGTGCGGTAAAGGACACAACACGCATGTCCACAGTCGTGCATAAGAAAATATAGGTTTATATACTGGGTGTGGGGGTGTATGGAAGGAAAGTGTCGGGGGGCCAGAAGGGTCCCAAAGCTACAAGGGGACATTGGTGGTCCCAAGGGAGGTGGAAAGAAAAGGGGCCGGAAATAAGTAAAAAGTGACCAACTGTGACAGAAACCATAAATAATGTGCAAGGAACATGAACTAAACGTGCAAATAAGATGAAAAATAATATAAAGCTTACCTATTCACTAATGTTGAGTAGGCCAACTAGTTGAATCAAATGAAACCATTATCTCTGTTTGTAATACCCTGAAAAGAGAAGATCTGCATTAATTCCCCGAGGGGCCAGGGAGCCCAGACTGTAAATCCAACGGGCCTCCCTTCTTAGTAGTTCAGGCATGGGGTTTCCACCCCTAATGGTAGACCGTACAATAGCAAGACCAACTATTTGGATCCCCCGTGTCTTACCTGAATGTTCTCGTCGAAAGTGTGTAGCCACCGTTGAGAGGGTTTTGGCCTGACTAAAATGAGAGTTGGCATTCAAGATACTCGAGAGGTGCTGTTGCACCCTCTTCTGCAATTCTTGGGTGGTCTGCCCCACATATATTTTTCGACAAGGGCAGATCAGAGCATAAACTACGTTTTTAGATTTACAGTTGATGTAGTTTCGTAGCATGAATGTTTTTTGATCTGTGGAGTTCTTGATCTCCTTACACGTTTTCATCAATGGGCAAACGGAGCATTCTCCACACGGATGGGAGCCAGTCAGTCTCAGCCCTCTCCCTAGTGATTTCTTGGGTCTCTGATAGTGACTGGTAGTAAGTTTATCCTTAAGATTTTTAGCCCTCTTGGCAATCAGACACGGTTTCTCGGTAATCAGGTCACATAGTTTCGGTTCAGCCAAAAGAATATTCCAGTTTTTATTTAGTATGGTCCGAATGTCTTTCCATTGGTTGTTAAAGGGAGTGATGATTCCACCCTTGAACTCGGCACCCCGAGTTCTGGGCTGTAAAAGCATGTCTCTTTGTGTATCTCGTGCCCTTAAATAGGCCCTGGAAATGGACTTTTTAGGGTACCCGCGTTCCCTGAAGCGTTGCGTGAGGTCTTTGGCATTTCTCTGAAAGTCCTCGAATTTAGAGCAGTTCCTCTTAATTCTGATAAATTGTCCAATGGGAATGCCACTCTTGAGGTGGTCTGGATGGAAGCTAGAGTGATGTAGTAAACTATTTGTTGCAGTGCTCTTCCGGTAGAGGTCACCCATTTGTCACCCATAAGACAAACTAGAGGAAGAATCTCCTGCCCTCCATTGAAGACTATTCAAAAGGATAGGTGGAGAATTTATCATCCGTATCATTAGGAACCTTCACTATTGCCCAGCACACTATTTCCTGTACTGAACATTGGCATGTCTCATTAAGAGCCCCCTATACTGTAACGTAAATACCTTATATACTCGAGTATAAGCCTAGTTTTTCAGCACAAAAAATGTGCTGAAAAAACCCAAACTCGGCTTATACTCGAGTCAAAAAAATAAATAAATCAAAACTCGCCTTTCTGGCGGCACCCGTAGATCTTCTGTGTGATCCATCCGGTATTGTTGTGCTGCACAAGGGAGGAGGTGGCAAGCTATATACACTGGGGCAGGGGCTGGCAAGCTATATACACTGGGCAAGCTATATACATACTGGAGAGGCTGTGACCAATGCATTTCCCACCCTCGGCTTATACTCGAGTCAATAGGTTTTCCCAGTTATTTGTGGTAAAATTAGGGGCCTCGGCTTATACTCGGGTCGGCTTATACTCGAGTATATACGGTAATATTGCTTACCCCCACCCTCATGTTGTATAAATGAGTACGTATGCCTATGAACTAAACAGCACTTAATATTGTTTAGAGCCCTTCATACTTTATAGTACTGTACTGAGAAGCGCTTTTCTACTGCACTGTGAATTACTACTTGGCATCGTTGAGAACCCTCTACACATTATAGAAGCAAGGAGCAATAATCCACTAGTGATAATTTTTGCCCAAAACACCACCCACATAACTATGTGAGGCTCCACACAATGAGGGGATGCAGGCAGTTCCCCTACAATTATTGTTTTAAACAGCCTGTACAGGGAATCGACGTGAGGAATGAAGTCCCTCACTTGCTGGTTCTTTTTATAGCATACATTTAAGGACTCAGGAATGACAAATCCACACTGCACTCCCCCTCCCCAACACTGTAGAGACCCTAAGGACCCCCCTAGTTCTAATAGCCTTCCTATACTGTGAACCACTAAGCACTATTAAATGTCTCTGGTATTGTACAGCACTGTAGATCACAAGCATTTCTGTAAGGCAAGTGTCGGGCCCAGAGCTGCAGAGGGGGGAATCCATGGCATGAGGGGGGCTTTATATAAAATAGCTGAGGAGGCTGTTTGGTATGATAAACTAGGGAATATATGAGGGAACAGGAGACTGTTTTAGTTTCTGAATTTTATTTGCCGCCATGTGAGTTCACTGCAAAGGGGCCTACTGAGGCTCTGTCCCCCAGGGGCCTACTGAAACACCAAGAGCCGACCCTGCTTCCTGTGCTATACAACACTGTGCAACACCCAGAAGGTGGTAGTTGCGAATAGCGCCATCTCCATGTCAGGATCTATCTGGTGATCCTGCGCAACTCACCCAGAAGATAATGTTAGGAGAATATAGTGTAATTGCAGCTGTAGATTCTGCCTGGAAAGTAATTATCCAAATATGTGGCTGTATTGTAAGCTGGAGTGTGATTGGAGAGGTGCTACCACCTGACCAGGAGTATAAAACCCCTGTGCAGTGGGAGCACATGGTCTCAAGTCTGTCTACATTCACATGAACGTGTGGGGGACGTACAGGTAGTCCCCTACTTAAGAACACCTGACTTACATACAACCCCTAGTTACAAACGGACCTCTGGATGTTGGCAATTTACTGTACTTTCGCCTTGGACTACAATAAACAGCTATAACAGTTATCACTGGTGTCTGTAATGAAGCTTTATTGTTAATCCTGGTTCTAATGACAATCCAACATTTTTAAAATTCAATTGTCACAGAGACCAAAAAAAAATTTGGCTGTGGTTACAATGATAAAGTATACAGTTCCGACTTACATAGAAATTCAACTTAAGAACAAACCTACAGACCCTATTTTGTATGTAACCCGGGGACTGCCTGTATATATGGCCGACGTATATATACATCCCCCATACATTTCTATGGCCTCACGGTGCCCTATCTTTCGACGGATGATGGCACCGTGCGCTGTGTATTCCTATGGAGAGGGCTGGGGTGAGCAGCGCTCATCCCCTGCTCCTCTCCCCGGCACCAATGTATGCCCACCATACTACGGTGGAGCTAGTCTCCAGAGTGAAGAGAGACAGTGTGAGCATCACACCTTCAGTGTTGCCACAGAAACTAATCCCAGGAACTGAGTCAGGAGACTCAGAGCTGCAGCTTGCACAATTTGGAAACAGCTTCACCTCAACTATCCCAGCCTGCATCTGCTAGTCAAGTCTAAGGTCAAGATCACTCTAGAAGTGGTTTTCAGGATATCTCTGTATTTGGCTGCAGTCATCTTTCCTTCAATTAAAACTGGTTGTCCTGTAAAACACCCCTAGAGCATGATGCTGCCACCTCCATGTTTCACTATTGTGATTGTATTTGGCAGGTGATGAGCAGTGGATTGTTTTCTCGACACAAACAGCTTAGAATTAAGACCAAAAAGTTAAATCTTTATATCATCAGACCAGAGAATCTTAGTTTTCACTGCCTGGGAGTCCTTCATTTGTTTTTGCAAACTGTATGCTGGCTTTCATATATGTTACACAGATGAGAGGCTTCCGTTGGCACCCTCTGCCATAAAGACAGCTGGAGGTCTGCAGTGATAGTTGAATTTGTGGAACTTTCTCATATCTCCCTACTACATCTTTGGAACTCAGCCACAGTGATCTTGAGGTTCTTCTTTACCTCTCTCACCAAGGCTCTTCTCCCACAATTGCTTAGTTTTGTCAGACATCCAGGTCATAATATCATAGTTTATGCTGTTGCAAAAACTACACCATGTCCATCAAGTTCAACCAAGGAAGGAAAGGGATTGGATGAGTAAGGGATTTAGGGGAAACAATTCTATATAACATATATGTCAATGTTATTTTGGTGTAAAAAGGCATCTAGACCCTTCTTGAAGCTCTCTGCTGTCCCTGCTGTGACCAGTGCCTGAGGGAATCTATTCCACAGATTGACAGTTCTCATAGTAAAAAAGCCCTGTCGCCTCTGGTGATTAAACCTTGATTTCTCCACTCGGAGACAGTGCCCCCTCGTCTTTTGATTTGATTTAATCTGGAAAAATTTACCACCATATTTTTTGTATGGACCATTCATATATTTATATAAATTAATCGTGTCCACTCGTAGTCGTCTCTTTTCCAGAATAGATGAACCTAGTTGTTTTAATCATTCCTCATAGCTGAGAACCTCCATATGCCTTATCATTTTTGTGACTCTCGGTTGAACCCTCTCCAGCACCAGGGACAAGAGCCCTAAACTGCACAGCATTTTCCAGATGAGGCCGAACCAATGCCTTGTACAGTGGTAATATTACATCCCTATTCCAAGAGTCCATACCACTTTTGATACATGACTTGCTGGCTTTAGAGGCAGCATGCTATTATTTAATTTATGATCTACATATATCTCCATCTCAACAAGGAACTCTCCACTATATATATTCCCCCAATGTCATATGTTGCGTGTGGATTATTAGCCCCCAGGTGCATAACCTCACATGTCTACATTTAGCCAGTCAGTATATTACAGGAGTCTTTTCTTCTTTTGTATAAACGTAGTTAAAAAACCCATTGGGTATCTCCCCTTTCTCTTGGTCTCCAGTCACCAAAGCCCCATTTTCAGAGTTAAGGGGTCCAGCCTGCTCTGACCCATTTTTTTCACATTGATATACTAAAAAAAATGTTTAGGATTTGTTTTTGCTATCTTTGGCCACCTGTCTTTCATTTTGTATTTAGGCCTATTTTATTTCCTTCTTACAGATTTTGGCAAGTGTTTTGTAAATATTGAAAGCCTCAGGTGACCCGTCAGATTTATATTTTTTGAATGCCCTCTTTTTATCATTAATTGCCCTTTTAACTGTAGCTGTAAGCCACGTGGGGTGTAATCTAGCCTGTCTATATTTGTTACCTATTGGAATAAATTTAGAAGTATAATGACCCAGGATGGATTTGAATTTCTCCCATTTAACATTAGTATCATCATGTGACAGTATCTGATCCCAATCTATATCTTGCAGTGCAGCCCTAAATTTCTGGAAATTAGCCTTCTTAAAATTCAATGTTTTCGATTTGCTTTTTACAGTTTAAAAGGAAAATAATTATGTTTCCGCTGTTCCCAAGAGTTTCCCGGACAGTGACATTTTGGACAATTTCCACATTGTTAGAAATCACAAGGTCCAACAAAGCTTCACCTCTTGTGGGATCTTCTACAAGCTGTACCATAAAGTTAGCTAGCAGAAATTTGAAAAAATGTCTCCCCTTCACAGATGAAGAAGAGCCCTGACTCCAATTTATATTTGGAAAGTTAAAGTATCCCATGATCACTACTGTCCCCTCCTTTTCAGCCCGCTCCATCTGTTTATATAGGTGATCCTCTATCTCATCAGAGATATTGGGGGGACTATAACTTACACCAAAAATAATTTCCTCAAAGCTCTCCTGGATTTAAATCTCAACCCATAAAGTTTCAGCCTCCTCACACTCTTCTCAATCGCTTTTAAGTCTCTTCTTACATACAGACATACACCAAGGAAATGTGGTCGTCCCAAGCTTCTTCCATTTAAAGGAGATCTACCACCAGATTGCTTGTTACCTTAGGGGGTTGATTTCACCCACTGCTTTTTCATTGTTTCAGGAATCCGGTATAAGTAGGAAAATTACTTTATAAAAATATGTTAATATGTCACCTTAGTGCCTCATGGCTCTGCCAGCCGCCAATTATGCATGTCCACCAGCAATTATTATTCACCCCTCTCAGCCCCATAACTTTGCAGGCACCCGATGACGTCAGCCGGCGGCCTGCAAGTCTCTTGCATGAACAAGAACTCAATGAAGAAGTAGAGGATCTCAAGGAGGATCTGAAGGAAATAGACAGCATGTGAGTTAAATATCACAGCAAAGGGTATGAATACATATGACCATGTGATATTTCAGTTTTTCTTCAGTTTTAATTATCAAAAATATTTACATTTCTGTTTTTTTCTGTCAAGAAGGGGCACAAAGAGTAAACAATTTAAAGGGGTCTGAATACTATACCCACTGTACATACATGGGGTAGATTTTGCAAATGTCGGGTAAAGGACCTTATATGACATCACCCTGGTCACATGACATGAAGTGCTGAATGGTGAGAAGGTGTATGGCATGGGGAGGAGTAGATGGTAGGGGGCAGCCGGGCAGTACACACCCCCTCTGATGCCAACTAACATAACATAGAGTTGATTTTATGGGGATGTGAGGGAAACAATTTTTAGCTAAAAGAACCCTTTACTAGCTGTACAAGTTTTCACTGTAGGCTGATTTCACACAGTGATATATGCCACGGGTGGTCCATATCGCGGGTCACGGGCTCAACCGTGCCCCTCTTCTCCCCCGTTGGTGCATTGTCTGTGCATCTCACCTGTCCCAGCTCCTGTTCCGACTCCTTCCACCGTGCAAACGGCTTCCGACTGCTAGGGCTTCACTAAATTGAAAGGGTTGGCGCACCGTTAATTGGCGCTGGCCATTTTCAGAATATATATAAGCCTGCCTCTTCTTGCACACCGTACTGGATCTTTGAGCCTATGCCATTGAGAAAGCTCCCCAGCAATATTCCTGCTCCCATCTGCCTGGACCTCCCGTTGCTGACCCCGGATTGGACTTGACCTTGCCTCTCTGCCGCTTGCCCTGACCCTGTGCCTGAACCTGACCACTAGACAGTCTTCTGCAAAGGTACCTCGACCTTGGCTGCCATCGCGGGGTAGTCGCACCTGTGGAACGACCTGGTGGTACCCTGCCGCAGCTAGTCCAACCGGCTTTGCTCTGGTGAAGACCAGGTGCCACTTAGATTCTAGTCCCAGGTGTCGGCTAATACCACTCCCCGCGGTGGGCCAGTGGATCCACTGATCCTGAATCCTGACAATATATATATCCCATGCCCATATATCCCATGGACAGCTAAGGTGCCCAGCAGCGGTATGGTTACCACACAAGTGTGGCACTGTACAGTGCACAAGAAAAAGATAGAGCATGCTGTGAGCACTGCTCGACCCTTCTCCTACCCAGCGTGCTGCCGTATACTTACCCAGGCTATGGCCAGGTGAGCATACATGTGTGTGAAGGAGCCTTAACTAGGTTCTGGTGCTGTTTTTCTTTCTTCTGGTCACAGTTCTAGTGTTGTTTTTATATACTGAACTTGGTTCGGGTGCTGTAAATATGTACAAACTTGGTTTACTTGTTGTATTTATTGTAAGTATTGGGCTTGGTTCTGGTGCTATTTATGTATAGAACTTGGTTATGGGGTTGTATTTATGGTATGATCATGGCTCTGGTACTGTATTTAATTTGGTTCTGATGTTTTATGTGTTTGTCCTTCTGGATCTATGCAGTTAACACAACATTTTTGTATTTATGGTTTGTAAAGCTTATGTATATGCCTACATATGGCTTAATACATAAATTAAATAATTTGGTTGATTTAAATAGTATATTAATATAAAGTGCATTTTAAATATGGGAATTGATGATTAGAGTTGGTAGCATTTTTTATCCAAAAAAGAGAAAAAGTCCTCCAGCACTCCAACACGGTTTTTATTGTTGGAGTGCTGGAGGACTTTCTCTCCTTTTTGGATTATACATTTACACAGTTGGTCAATGAGGTTTCCTGTCCTCGTTACCCCCCTCCTTTCTCTGTGCACACATTCGGAAGGACCCAAAGTAGTGTATCGCATAGGATCAGGGTGCAGGAGAGCTGACCATTTATACCTGTTTTCTATCCGTAGTTTTTATTGCGTCGCGCAATGGAACGGAATTCTTGCTCCAAAAGTATAGTGGAGCCTGTTGTTAAAAATTTAACTCCCACCTATGAGTGTAAGATCATCACAGTCATGATATGATATGAGTAAGTATCCCTGGTTTATCATGCTTGATTTTGGTAGATTTACTCTTAGTACAATAAGGGTGAACTCATTAGGGTATTTTACCTTCTGGTAAAATTTCTTAATAGTGCCCAACCCCTTTAAGCTGTAACATCGGCGGGCAACTTCTTATTCTGAAAGGAATATTGACAACAAGCAGATTCCAGACTGTGCAATAATCTCTCCATGGGATGGAAAAAGAAAAACAATTACAGTAAATAATACAGTTTTGCTCTCTGTTATGGAAAACAGAAAACACAGACGATCTCATAGACCATCATCTCACATGGGATTAGTGTCCCCCGCTGCTTCATGAACGCCAGATTTGTTGTCTTGTCTGTGTTTCAATCCCTTATTGTAGTCACATGATTACATCCTCTCGAAGTAATAATAATGTTATGTCGTCAAATAACCACCATAGTTTCTTTCTAATTGCCTCTTCACTTATGACCAGTATGTCTCTATCCTTTTATGTGGTGAAGTTGCTGCCTCATGAAGTATAAACTGAATTCTTCTAAAAAGCCATTAATTCTAACGAGCAGCTACAATTTACACTCATCAGAACGCTGCTTTATTAACTCCTTGTCTATACAAATGTAGAATCATCCACTGAAGATTATATCCACTGAGTACTTGTCGATTATACTAGCCCACATTTATCAAAAACAGTGCTAACTGCACTATGTACAATTTGCTTGTGTAGTGTGCAGAATCCGTCAGATTTGTGAAATGTGGCACACATTCTTCATGAATCTCACGCTCCCTGCACTGCTCCAACAGAGTGCACCAACTTTTTTTGGTACACCTTTAAAGGAAAAGAGATATTCCACATGGTAGATTTCCTGTCCAGACAGAAGCTGCATCACATTTTTACCTAATTCAGCTGCTACAGAAATAAAGTTTAATGCTGGAAAATGCAATTTAATTCCTAAAGCTACTACAGCCCGAGAAAGCTCCAGGGCCGAAGGCTACTCCACGCCCTCAGTAGTCACTACTGACCCTCCTCTATTCGCTCCAGCCAGTCTCCGGCATCAATTGAGCTCTATGCAAGCACAGTAGCTTGCTTCCAGTAACGCGGCTGCTGCTGGGGAGCTCTGCACATTCGCAGTAGCTCCCATTCGTCTTATGGCGGTTTGCAAGCAGTTTGCACTGGAAGGAATGTGCAAAGTCAGACTGGGTCACTATGTTTTTGTCGGTCATTAGAAATATATACAGTATGTTATACCATTTTCAGGCCTTCTTCCACCCATTCTGTGGCACGAGCAGCCAATACTAGAAACATAACCAAATACATTCCGATTAGGGCAAACATATAAAATGACTTGGATCATGGTCAGGGACAGACTGGAGTGGCAATGGAAAGGAATATATATTTACTACCTGTATAATACTATTAAAATAATTGATTAATACTGAATATAACTGGTTTTAGTGTCCACTGCTGTCCCATTTGCCCCGTTGTATATACCTTCACAATGAATAATAAATCCACAATATGAGGGGTGGCTGATGTGGACTCAATATAAGAGGGGGCCCACAGGATTAGGTGGATATGAGAGGCCACATGAAGAGGGAAGAGTAGGGAGCCTTCAAAATGGGTATGTAAGTGGCCACAATTGGATGGGGATATAAGAGGGGCAACGAGATGGCGGGGCAAATATGGGGGGAGTGAGGAGCCACAATAAGAGGGGGAGATGGATGAGACCACAATATAAGGAAGGCACAATATGAGGGGAAGATGATGGGGCCACAATATGGGAGGAGATGATAGGACTACAGTATAGGGGAGATGATGGACATAAGGGGGAAATGAGAGGGGTCTCAATGTAAGGGCAAGATGAGAGGGACGCGATATGAGGGGGGAATAATGGGGCCACTGTTAGAATGGGAGGAGTAGATGGGAGGAGCCACCTCTGATGCCAGGTGCTAAATTTGATTTATAGGGAAGTGAAGGAAGCAATTTTTAGCTAAAAAAAAAGTGTGTCAGGTAATAGGGCTCCATGGGGACCTGTCACTACCTGTGTTTGTGAAAATGTGGTGACAGGTTTTCTTCAAGTAATATGTTTGGCTCAGTGTCACTGACATTGTTATGAAATTTAAAATATCTTATATTAAACTTATTACACAAAGAGGTGTACTCAGAGTTGTAATAATACATCATATCTTCTACCCAAGCACAGGTAGAAAGTAGGAGAAATTCAGATTGTCAATGTAGCTTTCTTCAATGATGATCCAGCCCTGTCTACTTTGAAGTCCCATCAAGTGTTACTTTAAATAGTGCTGAATGTGGCACAGCCTGAGCTACCAAGGACTGCAGGAGGAGGTCTGCAGTCACGAAACTTGTCTTTCAAGCTCTGAATTAGGGAAAAATGCCTGGGTGCCCACAGAGTTGGCTCTGAGTGCCACCTCTGGCACCTGAGCCATAGGTTTGCCACCACTGGTATAGGGGATACACTTTTCTGGGACTTTGAAGGATACCCAGTTTTTTATCTACCCGGAAGTCCTTATTTGATGATATACACTAATAGGGTCTTTTTATTTTTTTCCTAAAATAATATGTCTGTCTTCAATAAAATAATTTTTAGTATAATAGTTTTATCACATAAATGGTAATTATGTATGTCCAGTTCTCAGCTATCACATGTATATATCAGTGTCAATATTTTCATGTTTGTATGTCACATTTGTACAATCAATTTTCCTTATTATTTGTTATTTGTCATTCACTTAGTATTGCATGTTGAATATTTACACATTTTATATATTTGATATATTATTCCAGTTTCAGCTGTATTTACTAATGCACTTTACTGATAGGCACATGCCACTTTTCATTTCACTATAATAGGTATGACACATATCTTTATTCACTTATGCAGCCTGGTTATGTTTTAATATTAATATTATAGGACCCTCCTCATAATCCACTGGTCTTATGTCCATTCTTTGTGTTCTATAGCCCAAAAAAAATTCATAATGCAGTAAATTACTGTTCAATGATGCATTCCCTTTTGAATAAAGGACTTCTACCATCAGATATACTGATGGTAGACTCCTATAACACACCTGTTTGTCGTCTTCTCTTCTTAATGAAAGATTCTTGAAATAAAGAGTTATATTAAAAACATCACCTGAGCACCTCCTGGCTTCGGGCCTGAGAATTTATATATGCCCTGCTGTATTTTAATTTTACCTGGGTCCCGCTCAGTTTTTGTTCAGACTGCTGGTGACGTTAATCGGCAGTCTGAACGATACCTGGGAGGGACCCAGCTATTAATTAAAATACAGTGGGCTGACGTCGGAGCCTTGTTGGACCATGGTGGCGATCCACCACCCATCCACTACTCCATCCATCTCGACTATCCACGGTTGCACGACACTCATCAGTAAATAAGACTATTTAAAAATTAGTCTTCATGTAGGTCTGGGCACATTAACCCTATTATCAAGCAAATTAAAACAGCAGCTCTGGGAGGCTATTCTGACAGCATGCAATAAATTCAAGTAGAAACTCTCCAAAAACTCACAAGTTCAATGGATGCAAGAATTGTGAAGGTGATATCCGAGAAGGGTCCTAACTTACATGTAACTTGGCCTGTTAGGATGTTTTGGATTAAAATTGCTTTTGATTCCAGTGAGTGTGACCTCCTATTGCTGCAAATTCAACAAACTACCATTTCAGTTCTTTACAACCTATAAAATGTTTTGAAACTCTGCTGTGCATAATAATTTGGAACTGTGCATTTTGATTTTTTATATTCTAATGGGTGATGACTTTTATTATACTGCATCAACCATTTAGGAAAATTTAGGACCATTTAGGAGATAAATATCATTTGCATAGTAATTTGTAACGTGGTGTAAAGAGAAGGGGAGCAGCTTGTTACATGGCTCATGTACCCTGAGGCACATATCCGCACATCACAGAGACACATAGGGGCTTATTTACTAAGGGTACCGCGGCCACATTTTCATCAGGTTTCTCGACTTTTCGGGGATCATGCCGGGGATTGTGTCGCACGTGATCATATTGTGTCACAATCGCGCCAGCTTTCACGCGACACAAATTGCGGGGCGGGCCATCGGACGATCCGACTTATTCGGACTACGTGCGGGATTTAACATTTAAATTTGTGTTGCATCCAATGCACTTACATACACCAGGAAGAAGAAGGTGAACTCCGGCGGACCTGAGCGGGGAAGCGACACATGCAGGAAATCTGGCGCACAATGTTCATGAATCACGGCAGAGTTCATCCTCGTCGAACAGTCCGGGTTGGGGATCGCGCAATGATGCACTGTGCTGCGATTCACTAAGATTGTGCGCCCGTTATCATGCATGTGTTTCTTCTGCGCTCAGATCCGCCGGAGTTCACCTTCTTCTTCCTGGTGTATGTGAGTGCATTGTCTTGCGACACAATTTGAATCTTAAATCCCACGCTCAATCTGAATCAGTCAGATCGTCCAATGGCACACCCCCCAATCTCTGTCGCATGAAAGCCAGCGCAGCTGTGCCAAAATCAGATTGCGTGCAACACAATCGCAGTGCAAACCTCTGTTAAATACCTGCCAAAGCTGCGCAAATCCCGAAACCCGTGAACAGTCAGACGAAATTGCGATCCGCGACCCTTAGTAAATAAGCCCCATAGAGACGCTCCAGGTGTGAAGCAGTGGCTACGTCCTTGCACATGCGCATCCCTATTTTGAAATATGGCAAGGCAATAAGAGGATACAAAATATATCTGAGACTGAGAAACAACATTGAATGCAAAGAAATTGACACACAGGTTGTGTACAATAGATGATATAATTCATAATTACACTGCAATGAAAGAAGCATGAATGGCGCTGCAAGGTATCCCTGCACAATATAATATCATTCATAATTACACACTAGTGTAACACAATTAAATGAGGCAGCATCATATAGATTATGAAGCCGCATCATATACCTAAGCCTTAGTACACAAACTGTACAGGAGGTTGTACAAAGTGAAGATATTCCTGATTGCAATGGAACAAAGTAGGAGAATGAATTTGTAACATGGCATTGATGGTCAGAAAGTATCAATGTAATATATGTATATGAAAATAAGTATTGATGTAACTGAGTATACTGAAGGTTATGCCTGGAGAATATGCATGCCAATGTCAATGTGATGTTGTGTTAGATGTGGTGCAAAAAAATCTCAAAATACTAATAACAAGAAATGAAGAAAAATGTACAATAACAATTAATATATTAAGTCTAGGCATGTGTGTATGTATTTATTAAATAATATGTATTAAAATGTATAATGTATACAATGTCAATTCAAAATTATTTTAACATATTGAATGTGTATATGTTTAAAAAATGACCTGTGTCAACAGTGCATATGTAGTTCCTAAAAAAAAAACAATAAATAAAAATGTAAAAAAAAGTCTTCCCTTGCAAAATGGAAAGGGCAGCTCTGTATGTGACTGGTGTTTAGGACCTGGAGTGACTGAGGATTACTATAGAACAAGTCATGCAATTTAGATTCTATGAACATTTTATCTACATGTGGTTAGGTTTTGACTTTGTGTTCATGTTCTGTATTTTCAGAAATAAAGCCCAGGAGTCACCACCTTGTGCAGCTGAACTGGATGGCAAAGTGTTTTGCCTTATTCCACCTTTCAGTAGATCATACTTCATCATTAACCTAATTTTCACCATGTCTTTGTCCTCTTATTGTGAGAAGCTCCAGCTCAGCAATGTAACACTTTACATTCATTCCCAGTGTCTTGTCAGCTTCCATTGACCAGTATGTAGCCTGCGTTGCCATGTCAGTCAGTTGCTACTTACACCTTATTAACCCTAGACCTGCGCCATGTATGCCCCGCAGCTGTAGAAACCAATCTGTGCACATTTCATGGTCACTCATGCAAAGTCTTCTCAGTGTGGAGTCTTGTGCCCAGCGGCTTCACACTTAATGATTATTGCATGTTAATTTGGTTTTCTTTGAGATTCTGTGATTTCCTGTTTATTTTTCATGTTTTTTGCACTCTGTTCCTGCCAGATAATCAAGTCGGATCGTGGCATCATTATTCCAGGCGCGGATGTGAATAATGATCATTTATAATGAGTCACATGAGTCTGCAATGAGGATATTTCAGCTGGCACATCACATGGCCTGTACCCACCACATTGCACAAGCCATGGATCACTTACTATATCTCCCTTTGGTTGTGTTCACACGTGGCGTTACATTGCATTTTGAAACGCTGTGCAGTGGAGATTTGCCTAGTTACATTGCATTAACATTTGTGTTTACAAAACACGTTAATGCAATTTTAACATAACATGATAACACTTTGTAGATGTAAATGTTAGTTAATGTTTTGTAAAAGCATTATAAACACAATGGCCAAAAATATATTAAAACTCTGCATTAGTTTTTTTTTGCACTTGCTTTGCGCATATTGCGACACATTATTTAATAGTGTTGCATACTCTTAATTGAGCCAATCAGATTTTAGGACACAGGTGCACCATTTTTTTCTTGATGCACTTGGTTGCATGCTGATATGACAAAATATGTGTGAATGCAGCCTTCCTCTGCAGTTCTCACATGATTGTCAAATCCAAGTGAAGGTTCAACTATAATCTTGTATTTGGGCAGATTAATCTTCTCTTAATTTTACAGACAATCTATGACTCATCATTTGTCAACCCAAACCAAAACACTTAGCAACAGAATTAAGTGACAAAATGTAGTGAGAGTGTAATTTGAGATTGAGATGGACCCTCACTTCGTCATACCAACTCAAGAAAACACTGGGGCACATTTACTTACCCGGTCCAGTCGCGATCCCGCGGCATGTTGTCCGAAGAGGATTCAGGTCTGCCGGGATTAACTAAGATCATGTGCCCGATATCCAGCAGGTGTCGCTGCTGCGCCGAGGTCCGCCGGAGTTCACCTTCTTCTTCCTGGTGCATGTGAATGCTGGTCTTGCGACACAATTTCATTTTTTAAATTCCGTGGTTTTTCCGAATCCGTCGGGTTGTCCGATGGCCACGCCCCCCGATTTCTGTTGCGTGAAAGCCGGCGCCGATGCGCCACAATCTGATCGCGTGTGCCAAAATCCCGGGGCAATTTGGCGCAAAATGGAAATATTCGGGAAACTCGACGAAAGTGCGACGTTCGCACCCTTAGTAAATGAGCCCCACTGTGTCCAGTATAAATAAACACAAAACACTTTATTTTATGTTGTCAAATAGGCCACAGCTTTATTTAAATCACAAGACTAAAACAGTTAGAGGAGGAGTCGGGTGAATTGCTAGGATGGGATTCACCTATACTGTGAGATCCCCAGCTGCCTGATATACAGCCCCTAGCCAGACATAAATAGAGCGGAGGCACGCTCTGGTTTGCCAATCTAGCAGAGCCAGTCCACTTTGGCCACCAATGACCCTTGTGAAGATCCTCACTCCTGTGCTTCACCACTGTGCCCGCCCCTGGATGACATTTCCATTAAGACATCCTTCAGGCTGGCCACTTCCAAAGCTCATCCTGTTCACTACCATGAGGTTTAACATCCTCTATTAATAAAAAATTAGTACCTGCAACTTCCACCCAACTCCTCCACCACCAACTCCAAAGCTGCTATTCTTTATTACTTAAAACTGACTCCCATTTTAATATGTTTCTATTCGTATGTTTCTTTTTAAATCAAAGCCATGAACATATACATTATGAATTAATATCCAGGCAACCATAAAATCTGGCCAACCTCCGAGTCACAGAGTCATCTGACGGCACTCAGGAGGGGAAAAACCCCCGGTGGAGGAAACCTCTAGGGAACCCATGGCTGAAGGAACGCCCTTCCTCTGGGAAGGATAACACAAACCTTATCTCATCATAATGCAGTAAATCACAATATTACATGGTACAAAATACAATGTCAGGATCCAACAAATAATGTACAATAAAGTTTCCTTATTTATAAGTAAACTAGGTAAACAATTGTAGAGTAGTAATGGTACATGGCGGGCGGGACATGTTTCTCCATGGTCTTCTGGTGAGAGAAAGAAGAAGAGAGAGCCACGCCAGGAAGTGATAAATACTGCTGGGCCCCACCCCTCTCACAGTACCACCCTAGACCCTACATACTCGGCACAGAAGCCACGCACAGGGAGCTTCCAGGCGGCGTGGGACATCAGCAGCGCCGGAGGAGGTAAGTACACGTTTATTATTTTCAAATAGTCCTGCCCCAGCATGGCCCTAAATTATTCCTAAGCTCGGATTACCCCTTTAATGGGTCATAATAGAGGAGGAGTCAGGTGCCCCAATCCACAGCTACAGATTATCCCTTGTGTGCTTCACCAATGTGCCTGCCCCTGGCTGTCTTTACCATTAACACACACTTGAGATTGGCCACTTCCAAAGCTCAGCCTGTTTACCACCATGAGGTTTTACATCCTCTAAAAGTTAAATTAGTCCACCATAGTAACTTGACTGTACCTTCCACCTGACTCCTATGCCGCAAAATAAAAGCTGCTCCAGATAACAAAATTTCAAACATTATGACCTAAAATTGACTCCCTTTCTATTTCCTTCATATTTTTATTTATATGTATATTTTTCTAATTACATTTTTTTTTAAAATATATATTTCTTTAATTAACCATAGTCATGAACATATTATGGAGAAATTTTAATGTCCTGGCAGAAACTTTAAATGTAGGCAATCTTCAACTCTATTGAACCATGTCTAAAATTGTTCTTTTAAAGTGGACCGCCCATCTTACATCAAATGCACAAAAAATGCAGGTGTTATAGGTCTTCCCTTACCACTGTCATGTTCCCTCTTCACCTATGGCTCTGGAGGTGACGGGATTCCAATACTGGCAGATACATGGTTCCACCATTGGCATGTACACCACAAGTCAGCAGACCCAGGTCCGACAGAGGTTCACAGAAAAGCCGAATATATGAGTCTGGTTGTGGAGAGAGTATAATCCGCCCTTAGACACCTGAGCAGCAGCCATATATCCAGCCCCAGGATTCTCCCTCAGGAAGCCGGCTGGCCAGGCCCTGCATCACTCAGCCTCAGCTGATAAAGCCCAAGCTCCGTTATAAACCACCCAGATTTCCAGGGATACTGAAAGGCTGCTGGGTATGGCTCACACGCCTGCCACCAGAGTCCATTCAGAGGATCATGACAGTTGTATTTTTATTTGCCATTCACTTTATCATAATCACTATCATTTCATTATTATTATCTTTATCTTCACCATCATCATTATCACCATAATCTTTGTCATCAGTTTTTAACTTCATCATCATTACCATTATCAATGCATTTAATATCATCTTTATTTATTATTATCATCGCCCATCATCATCATCCTTTTTATCATCTCTGATCTATATGCACTGCAGCATAGCGTATGGATGTCAGGAACAGTTTTAATATACACCCACTCACTGTCTGTGTGCCCCCCAGCCAGCTCTGTGCCCCCTACAGCAAGGATTAGCGGGTTCTTTGCAGGTCTTTGTAGCTGTGAATTTAGGTTAACAGAGGAATGAAGAGCGGGCGCCCTCGCATATCCTGCGCCACACGCTGAGCAGTAATTAGAGAATAACCCTAATTTAAATGCAAATGAGCCTGCAATTAACATAGCAACTTGGGCAGTTGGTTATTTCCCGGCCAACGCAGGATTGGGCAGGCAGCACTCTCAGATTCCACAGCTGTGCTTGTCAGGGTGACTTGGGTGAGGGGGAAGCATTCTGTTTTGCAAATTAACCATTTCTGCAGAAAATGTGATAATCTCTCACGGACTAGAAGCAGGTCTTAGAAGTAGGTCTTAGCTGTAGCGCACCAAAAAAAATCCTTCTCACTTCCAAATGTCACACCTGTCGTAAGGCCTCGTGGTCAAAAAAATTACCTGAGGAAATAAGTTTCCTGCAATTCTGATGGTTATATTCTTAAAACTGATTGCACATATGTGACTTAAAGAGAACCTTCCACCACATTTTAGCATATACAGCTAGTGTCAGGTTCCTGTATTAACTAACTGACACCCTTGTTTTAGCTAAAAATTGTTTCCCTTACATTCCTATAAAATTAATTTATCTTATATTTCCTTACATCAGAGAAGGCTTGTCCTGTTCGGCCGGCCTCTCCCATCTCTCTTCTCAGCATGTCATATGACTAAAGTGACATCATCACAGGTCCTTTACTAACATCAGCAAACTGTACACCATGCATTTATCTGATCACATGAAATCACAGCAGCCTCCATTGACTTCTACTCCTCTCCATCCTCTGAGGTTTTCTGCTTCTCTCCATCCTACATGGAGGCATGTTGTGATTTCATGTGATCAGATACATACATGGGGAAGATGTTGCAAATGTTACAGGACCTAAGATGATGTCATCCTGGTCAAATGACTTTAAGTGCTCAGTGATGTAACAGAACTCTCCATGCAGCAGAATATCATAGCCTGTCAATCAGGCAGGGCAATGCAAGTACATTTTAGTCACTCAGTGTGATGGACTCACATCAGGTGAGTTTCATATAAGTTTACAAATAGATTTCTTTAACATTGCACCCATGGAAAGGAACCATTTAGGGATACAGACAATGCTTTTTAATCATAGGTTTTAATGAAGTCTTTATTTTGGGTTGGTTAATTTGAAGGACAGGTTCTTTAATATATTAGCCCATCTGGCCTGTGGCTCTAACCTCGGCTTCCTCTGTTCACTGCCCTATGGCAACTCTAAACCACAATAATCGTTAGTGCAGCTTCAAGTGTGAAAGCCTCAAGTCCCAATCGATACAAGATAAGTAAGGCAAAGTGTTGCCTACAAGTAATTACAAGATCAATACAGGATGTTCACAGGATAGAAGTTGAACCCGATAGGAACAAGAGCTCCTCCTTGTACTGGTCAATACCATCAAACCTTTACCTACCCCGTTAGGGGAGTAGGATCTGCCCTTGGAATTTTGTGGTGAACTGTTGACAAAGTCTGTGTGTAGTTTAAACTGGGACTATGGGGAATATTCATCAGGACTTTTTGATACAAGCCCTGAAATAAGTGCAATGCTAGGAATCATGATTATTCTCCCCATTGCACCACCTTCCAAGTGAGCATGGAGGGGTGTGAAGAGGGTCGCAGCCGGCATCAGACTACGCTTTAGCTATAGCCTGCCCCTGTTCAGGTAAAAGCACAATTCTGCACCTGTGCAGGTAAAAGCACAATTCTACCCCTGACAGTACACAATTCTTTGCCAGAATTGTATGGTGAGCCCCCTGATATATCTGGGGCACCGGATGGGCAGGGAACCATGCGCCAGGATAAGATAAATAACCCCTATAAGGCCTGTTACACACAAACGTATGCAGCCGTATATACGTGCCATTTAGTGGCACGATCAAATAGGCTGCACACAGTGCAGTGGATGGGAGTCCCTGCATTATTTAGAAATATAATGCAGGAACTTTCCCTCTGCCGGCCAAACAACCGCTCTGCAGTTCCATCTCGACTGTTCAGTTGACAGAGGAAACATCTTTGTATTATATTTCTACATAATACAGGGACTCCCGTCCACTGTACTGTGTGCAGCCCGTGGAATCAAGCCCTCTTATCTGAAGTGTCTGAGAGCAGAACTCTACTAGTTGCCCATGGCAACCAACCAGAGCTCCGCTTTCATTTTCCCACAGATGTTTATAAAATTAAAGTTTAGCTCTGATTGGTTTCCATGGACAACTAGAACAGTTTTACCTCAGACACTTGTGATAAATCACTCCCATCATGTAAATGCAGCATTAGGCCTAATGCACACAAATGTGAAATGTGGACGTGCACTAGCCATGTTTTCAACAGCTGGCACTTGTCATTGCTATAAGTCTCAAACTGCACCAGGTTTATCAAAGTGACCAATACTGAATGCATGAATTTTGGCGTTAAGACAGTCTAGTCTCATATAACAAATCCTAGAGTAATTATTGGCTCAAATCATTTTTTTTTAACCTGAGGCTACTTGGCTGCGCCAATCTTCATATAGCGCCCGCCCATACCGCCTATATAAATATCCGCCATTGAGAGTGACATATGGATTGTGGAAGCAAATGATACTAAAAATGTTAAAAATATTTTCCTTTCAATATCAAAACAGAACTTTCTGAGCTTAATAGGGCATTTTATTCACCTGCTCCCTTATCATAAAGACAGCTGATAAGGTAAGGAGACGTTTCTAAAGTTTTTTGTGAAGTAACTCCTTACAGATTACTATTATTACAGTCATTATCAAGTGAAATTCTATCTAGGAATGTAGGGCTTTAAACTTTAGTTACAATCAAGCAGAAGATAAATAGTAGAGTGCCACATGCCGCGGTCTGCTACATGTCCATATTGCCATTCTGCTAATAAAGGTTGAGAACCATATCGAGGCAGTGCCGGTTTACCTTGTGTTTCTTGTTAAACTTTAGTTACTCTCATCTCTTTTCTGTGTTCACTGCACTGACTGGGAGGAAAAAAATAGGAGAAACTGTGACATTACTGATCACTTAAAGGGTTTTCCCACAAAAGAGAATTCTCAAACTTCAATCCCCAAGTGATGTTAACACAATAAAGATCATGTTTAACCCTTTATTTCACAATTTTACTCAGGAGCTAAAACAGCAATAAAACTATCACTCCCTAGGCTGGTCAGTGCAAAATTTCACAGTGTGGGTGGGGACTCTCTAAACAGACACATTGGGGCAGATTTATCAAGAAGTCTGAAAGTCAGAATATTTCCAATTGCCCATGGCAACCAATCACAGCTCAGCTTTCATTTCACCAGTGCTCATGAATATTTTAAAGGGAAGCTGTGATTGGTTGCCATGGGCAATTGGAAATATTCTGACTTTCAGACTGCTTGATAAATCTGCCCCATTATGATCCATCTAGTTCAGGGAGCAGAAAATGTGGTTAGATTATCAGGGTACAGGTTTATATACACGTTAATTTAGCTTCTGAACATTGTTTTAGTTTCTGACACATAGAGAGAGAGATGAGACAAATGATGATGAGTTCCCTGAAATGCCTATTACACACTGCCAGCTCTCCTATTACATCTCTTCTATTCCACAACACAATAGATCTGCTGTGCCTCCCCAAATAAACAACTTAGCTGTATGTAGCTTGTAGTTGTCCCCATGCTGTTGCTGCAGGAACTCAGATTCTACGTATCAGTGTGCATCAGTGAGTGAGCTCCGTTCTGGAATGTAGGGGTTGTGGCTACAGTGCAGAGAGCAGAGACAAAGAAACAAGTTACAGGGTTGTGTCTAGGGGCAACTGAACTTGTGTACAGCAGGACTGATAGAGACAGGTTGAAATTATATCTGTGAAATGCAGTATTTTTGTTGATAACAGTGAATTAGAGAATTTGTTATTTTGTTATCTTATCTACATTTAAGAAACTTGTCTTCGGGGGAATACCCCTTTAACTCATAGAAACCTCCTGAACACATGGATTCAGGGATGCACAGGAAGTGAGGGAGAGTTGTCCACACAACCTTACATACGGCATAACATTTGCTCCCAAAACCCTGAGAAAACCCATTCACTCGCCTGAAACAGAGCCCTGTCAGCCCAGTAGTTTCCGCCACCATAACAAATCTAATGGGAGATAAAAGTGCAACTTAGATTAAATTTATAGATTTAATTTTCTTGATGGCAAACAAGGCAGTGCAATACACAAGACAAATAATACAAGAGAAATACATGTTCAGTAGACAAAGTACAAGTATTAGAAGTTAATTACCATGTGCTGTACCACTGGGGAAGGGATGGTCAGGTTCCTTCTACCTTTAATGATGATGTTGTTCGATATCTCCCACGGGAAAGAACAATAACCACAGGGCACATTTTTTTTTCCAGGGCTGTGTAGACACACCCATTGACCCTAAGGGGGTCCTAGAACACCTCCTACCCAGGTCAGCTCCTGAACTGATGAATTCTAACTTCACAATGAAGCAGGTGCCCTTTTGCTTCTTTGAACCTAGAAATGTGTCTGGAAACTGTCTGGAGCAGTCCATATTCTATAACTTGTGTATACAGTTATTGGCCAAATAACCTTTTAAAGTTTTGACAGGAACTCTATAAGGCAGTTAGTCTACTCAAGATTTGAGATCAGCCTTTAAGGCTCGACCTCCTGGGGAGGTTGTTACACTATCCATTTTGTAATAAAGGTTCATATTCGTAGTGTTCTGTGTAGTATTAGAAGAAATGAAACCTAGCATATAACCCCCCTTGCTATATTCATCACAGAAGCATTTTCTTTAATAAAGTATACTAGAAAGTTTACTGTTATAACCAGCACTATTAATTCCTGAAAATAAAAAAATGTAGCTCCTCTTTTAGTAAAGATATATACACCTTTCATCTTGGCTATTCAGATTAAACATGACGAAAGTATTCTTGAACTCCCAGTGTAGTTACTCATTTACCCGTGATTCAATTAATACTGTATGTTTATGTGTTTATTACGCCCATGCGTAATTTAGGTAAATTTTCTACTTGACATTTTCACTGTTAAAGAAGACCAGTCAGGTCAATTTGGGACCCTAAACCAACTATAGGTCCTTGTGGACTTGTGGTTTAGGGCCCCACATCGACTTTTTTAAAGTGTAAAAAAAAGGAAAATAATACATTTTGATACTTACTTACATAGATATGAGCCCAATCAGACACTTCGGACTCACACCATAAGCTCCTGCACTGGCGCAGGAAGTGAAGGTGGGACAGTACCCCGGCTTCACTGTGTGTGAGCCTTACCTACAATGCTTCACTTGCCGAAACGCGCAGGTGCTGAGGGATGAGGCGAGTATTATGGTTTTTTTACTAAATGCCTTAAAATCAACAGGGGGCAATTCGGGACACTAAATCAAGGATAAGGACCTGTGGGTGGTTTAGTGTCGCAAATTGCCCTGACACTATCCCTTTAAGTCATATGCTTGTTATTGTGAGAGACACTTCAATATATTATACAATGGGGCACATTTACTAAAAACAGTGCAAACTGCATTATGTGCAGTTTGCCTGTGTAGTGTGTAGTGTTCAGAGGGTGCCAAATTCATGAATTTTGACTCCTGTTCTTCATGAATCCGGTGCTCCCTGAACTGCCTCTACAGAGTGCACCAGTTTTTTTGGTGCACCTTTAACATGGGCATGCAACACACTTCTGTTGGACTCTGCATATTAAATGTGCCACACAGTCTGACTGAGCCCTGAAACGCTCCTTTCAGTGACAAATTTGTGTTGCATGAGGAATAGTGCAACCGCACCATAAAAGAGCATGCAAAGTCCGACAGAAAATTGGCGCAAGGTCCAAAGTAAATGTGCCCCAGTAGGTTCTCCCACTGATTAATGAAGGTCATCTACTTTATACTTTTCTTTTGTGAATTTTCCGATATGTTTAGAATATTTGCCATGTGAATTTATTAAAGAGGCAGAAATTATGGAAGAAGCAATCTCACTGATTTTCGACCTTCCTGTCGCTGCAGTAATTTCACAATGAGCCGGTGCAACAGATTGTGGCTCCTGTGGGATCCATGTTCGCTGTTTCCTGATGTGGAAGGAAATGATTGTGATTTGCTGCTTGTTCTCCTTCCATGTCAGAATCCCTGGAGCGTCTCCCTAATGTGCGCTGTGAAATGAACGGAACAGTTTTAAGAGCACAGGAAGGCTCACCTGATGATATCTGTACAGTAGTTATCTACGTGCCAAAGTCAAAAAAAGATGTAGGGAAGCTCAGAAATGGCACAAACACCTACAAAAGCAAGACATTTCCATTAGAGGGTAACTACCCATGGAATTATAAAAGTTTAGTTATAGGTTATTGGTGCACAGCCTTGGTGACTGTTTACAACAACCTGCAGAACTCTGAGTGTAGCTCTGGTGTGTAATTCATTTTACAGATATAAAAGTGGTCTATTGATATTGGAACCAGGCATGGTGCCATTTCATAAATGTGAATCTACCCCTGTATAATGGAAGACGATGTTACAGGCTACATTGGAAATTGTTCATTCTGTAGATGCTTTGTAACATTGTTCTTAGGGTTTGTGTTCTGCAGAGATCTGGCCTTTGTTTCACTATCTGCTTCTGTTATTCCAAAGTGTTAGACAAAAGAATGAATGGACAAAAGAGCTGTGTCTCACCGGTGACGGGGGTGCAGAACAGAGCGCCGCGATCAAGCACAGATATATTAATTTAAAGACACATCGGGGGAGCAAAAGTTCGGAATAGGTCTTGTGTTTCCATGACAACTGTTATAAAGTAATTAGGAAAAGAAGTCACAACAAAAGAAGAAAGCCGAATAAAAGATCGAAGGGAAAAAAAGGTAAATGAAGGAGACGAGAAGCACAGATGACACAAGGGAATCCAATGCATCAAGCTGCGGTGCACAATTGTGTGTAAAAAAAAAATGGAAGGTATTGGCTAGGTCACCCCCAAACTAGCGGTTACAACTTTAAATAGTAATTCCATTTCCAGTCACATGGTGCTGTTTCTCCTTCTTAATACTAAGGAGCAGTTTATAAGATGCCCAGGAGCGGGATGTGCAACTGTGCATATGGATATATGGAATAGTTAGCTGCTCTGGATGCGACTAGACATGATGTGCAGGACTTACCGTATATACTCGAGTATAAGCCGACCCAAGTATAAGCCGAGGCCCCTAATTTTACCACAAAAACCTGGTAAAACCTATATATTTTTTACTCGAGTATAAGCCGAGTTTGGGTTTTCAGCACAATTTTTTGTGCTGAAAAACTAGGCTTATACTCGAGTATATAAGGTACTAATTTTTTTTGGAAATTACCACTTTCAACCTGATGTAAATTATTAACCAAAATATACATGTTTGTAAAGGGCTTTTAAAGACAAAAAATAATAATATAAATTCATTTAAAAATCACCCAAAAAGGGATTAGAATAACACAAACTGTATGGAAAAGGAGCATGCAGTTAAGTTGATTTCTTTCCACAGCCTTCCTATCAACAGATAGTGACCAAATATAGACTGCCAAAAACATTGCCCTGCACTCCGCTAATGAACTTAAAGTGTACATGTCATCACAAGGACTTTTGACTATAAACTGTCATGTGTTTCCATTGGGATTATTACTGTAACATGTAGTAATCTGATTTACAACAATCCTACCACACATTGCACATGGTGAAGAAAAGCTTCTCCTTCTTCCACACACAATCAGAAGCAACAGCATGAAGGACATATACTGAAGTACGGAACAATTTATCTGTGAACCCAGCTACGTGGATGGAGACCCTACTTTTTATGATCAAGAATGGATCTGCCCATAAAGCAACCCAAGCAATTGCTTGGGGCCCCAGAGATCTTAAGACCCAACACAGTGATGAACCGCAGCCAATTCCCCTAGACCAGTGATGGCAAACCTTTTAGATGTCGAGTGCCCAAACAACAACCAAAACCCATGTATTTTTCGCAAAGTGCTGATGCAACAATTTAAGCAGTAATTTATTACTCCGTACTCTGTCACATGTTTAAATCGTAAAGGAACGTGAGGACACCAATACAGTAGAAAGAAGGAGAAGACGTTTGGATTATCATTGTAGCTTCCTTCTTGGGTCCTGGGCTGCCTGGGACTGCAAGAGCCCTTGAGTCGTGTCTGGTGAACTCTGCGCTGGGGTGATGGCATGGGTGCCCATAGAGAGGGCTCCGAGTGCCACCTCTAGCACCCGTGCCATAGGTTCACCACCACTGCCCTAGACCATTTTAAAAAAAAATTTGTATGCTTACAGCATTTTCCATACATAGGGGCCCCAGAATTTTGTTTTGGGGCCCCAGACATGGCATATCCACCCTATGTGACTCTTTTTCTAGCAGTTATCAAATCTTGCATGCTCCACATTGGTCTATGAGCATCATGTAACCTGATCCCTCTGTGAAATGGTGAAATCATCGTTCATCATGTCTTTCTGATTTAGTTTTATATTGAATAAACAGCTAAGGAAGCAAGAGAAACGAGAAGTGTTGCGTTGGGAAAAAGTCATTTTCCTCCAATAAGATATATTACTTTGGCGTTTACTATTGATTTATGCACAGTTTGTTGAAACAAAGTATGTATTAAAACATGAGCTCTACTGTACGATCAATTTCTTCTCATAACTGAAATAGCGGTTTAATTCTAATTGTATACAGGTGTAGGATTCCTGTGGCAAAGCTCCAACAGTAAAAAATGTACTTCAGAGTATTGCCCTTTATGTAGACTTTACATAGACATTGTAGACATTGTCCTGTTATCTGACTATACATGTTCTGTTACCTGACTATAGAGTTCTACAGGTTGTTGTAAACAGTCACCAAGGCTGTGCACCAATAACCTATAACTAAACTTTTATAATTCCATGGGTAGTTACCCTCTATAGGAAAATGTGAGTAACATTGCCTGACTTGCTTGATAAACAAATAAGTGTATGTAGTTATCAGACATAACATGATATCTCTTATAAGAATTAGGAAACATTTTAACAAACTTTGTAAAAATCCAGTGTGTGTCATGAGGCATAACACTGTTTCTGGTCATTATGTGACTTGTAGTCTTTCTAACAACTGACGTCTCTGTAGTCTTTGTCTATGATTTTATAGTGCACTTTCAGCTGGTGGGTGAAGATGTTACTGCTGTGACTGCTATGACAGTATTGTCAGGGCAATAAAACCCTGAAATACAATTATTACTCCTTTATTATGAATGTGATATATTCCATGTAACAATTTCATGTGGGTAAAGGTGGGTAGGGCAATTGCACATGATACATCTTACGGAATATTTAATTTGCTCACAGTATAATTTCAGTTTGATTCCATGTATCAATATCATGTGGGGAAGGTAGAGGGGCACTTGGCAATTTGGAGTTCTCTTCCAGGACATTTCTAACTGCAGCCACCATAAGCTGCTCCATTACTATTTTTAAGGCTTAAATAATTAAATGTAATGTAATTAAAGTGTTGTATGTCCCTAAAGTTTAATTTGCCCAAAAATCACTCCACAATTTCCCCCTGTATGTGGGTGTCTATCTCCATGCTGTACATATTTTTGCAGATATTATGTAGAGAGGAATCTGCTGCCATGGTGTATATGTATATTGTATGTGTGTATTTTTCTGCTATGCTGCAGTGGGTGCTTGTTCCAATGTTGTATTTACAGTAAGTCTATTCTGCTGTGTATTCTATTCTGCCCTTTAAAGAGGACCTGTCACCCATAAAAAGGCCCTAGTGCTACAACAGATGTAGCGTTATTGTAACCCTCCGACACTGCCGCGTTGTACAATAGAAACGCGGGACCGTGCTGTATTCATGAAGGGGCGGGACTAGGAGGCGGTGACTGCCGCATGAATCTCGGCCTATGGAGTGGGGGGGAGGCAGTCCAGGGGAGAAGCAGCGCCTTGGACCGCCCCCTCATGAATACACCCGACCGCCTACAGCACGGTCCGGCATTTCTATTGTACAACGCTAGCTTTATCAGAGGGTTCGGATAATGCTAGCAGTGTAATACTGCTACGTCTTTTGTAGCCTTTTATATGGACGTCAGGTCCTATTTAAAGGGAACCTGTCACTACTTTAGACTAATAACATGTGCCAAAAACCCATAACATGACAAATGCATATGTGCTTTTATCATGTTTGTGGCATGTGTACATCAGCTAATATCGTCATTATACCAACGTTGCTGGCGCTTGCGGGGAGAGCTGTATCTCTCTGACATGAGTAGTGAGAGCTGGAAAGATACAGCTCACAGTGCAAGCGGCGGCAATGCTTCCAGCGGTGAGCTGATGCCACAGAGGGGCGGCAGCTAAGAATCAGGCGTGCCTTCCATGGTTCCCAGTGGCCGCCCAATTGTGATGGCACATGAAGGGGGGGGAGTCAGTGTGTGGGCAGCGCTAGTAGTGTGAAATGCGTTGGTGACAGGTTCCCTTTAAATACATGACACTTTGTGCAAACTATCTGGAGAGGGCGAAGAAGTGGCTCATATGTGGTTACTATGTTTTACATAAGGATTGTGCTCCATCCTCACTAAACACATTGTAAGGGCTTAGTTTTTTGTTAAGTAAAGACAAGGATTGGAGTTTGAGGCAACACAACAGATAACAAAGTATCTATAACAAATACAAAAACAATAACACCTTGCGGAGTAAAAGCTGAAGCTGCAATAGCCACTAGAAACCACAAGGTGTCAGCCTTCACTCATGTCCTGGCACACAAAAATAGCTATTCTCAATCACAGAAACCTTAGCCACTTCTCTCCATTGAATGACTGCATACTGGGAAGGAGGGGGGGGGGGGGGGGGGTTGAGAGCAGAGGGGCACGCTGCAAATATTACGTCACAACTCTCATTGTGTTCATATAGATCAACCAAAAACAGTTAATATAGAGCACACAACCTGCTAGCTGAATGCACAAGTATAGCGGATTTCACTGGAATCCCTTGTGAATGTCTCTAGTCCACTTGTTATATGAGCCTCTCATACACCTCTTGCGTGAATTTGCAGTAGAGGACAGAGGAAAACAATTCCATGAAACAGAAAGAGCACACTGCTCTGCATCCAATCACACCCCATAGCAGACCAATATAGCTCCTCAATCTGTAGGCAGAAACCATCCATGAGGAGACCAGAGCGACCAAGGAGCACTGACACATTCACTACATCAGTTACTTTCAGATTTTAAAATTGTAAAATCTTCACTTATGTTAATTCTCTGGATACATTGTTGAGCCCCAAGGATCTGACAAGCTTCTCCATCATTGCCTCCGCTCAGAGAACGCCAGCAGCTCTCAATGCCATTAGAACACAATGCAAGCCTCATCTGAGTACAAAGAGCGCAGTACATCTGAAGAAGTAGTGCTACATAAGTTTTTATCTGGAAACAAATAGCTCTGTGTCCGTACCTACACAGAACAAATCCAATCATCCGGTGATGGAAAATCCAGAAACAGGCAGAACATTACATGATAAGTATCCTGAGAACAGAAAACTCCTCATGATGAAGCTGCCTGCTGTAGTGAAGAAGACAGTGATTTAAACCTTAAGTTAACTCTGATTCTTATATTACAGTTCACATGCAAACATCACCAAAGCCATCTCCGTTCTCCAGGACTCAGTCTTTACTCCCCTCCTCCCTGCTCCCTCTGTACTCTTCCCATCCCTCTGCCTGCTCTAATGTGAGGCAGCACAGAGTATTTGCTGCTTGTACTGCCACAAGATTAGAGCAGACAGAGGGAGGGGGAAAGTGCAGAGGAAGTAGGGAGGAGGAGGAGAAGTGCTCAAATAAGTGACAAGAGCCAGGGCCCCAGAGACCGGAGTGGCCATGGTTATGCCCCCCAGAGCCCTTCCACTTCATTTACATAAAGATTACCTTAATTTATAGCCAAACTACAAGAGCACCCAGACCAGTGACCAGTAACCCTCCCCTCACACAAACCACACACAATACCCCTTAGATGTCTTTTACATGTTTCCCAGATGGCTCTATCCATGGGATTAGAGCTACCATTATTCAAAAAAAACTTTTATTGATGCTCTCTCTTATCTGAGATCCTGTCATTAGGGTGGGGAAGCTTAAACATACAGTCAAGCGAGCCCGAATCCTAACTCAGTCCACCTCAAGAATGAGGGTGGGGAAAATTAGAGAGTTCATAGAGATGCTTGCTGCGTATCAGGAGCTGAAGAGAAGTCAATAGAGAGGAGGAAATGAGGGAGCTGCAAGTAACATTGGCTGTGTGTGTGGGGGGTTATAAGAGAGAGCTGATTTCTATTCAGAAAATCATACACAGCTAGTGTCTCTCTCAACTTCTTCACCACTCAGGAATTCTCTTCAGCGAGTCACAAACAGCCAATTAATCACTCGACTCTCGCATTCCCCCTACCACATTTTGGAGCATTCAGCTGCTTCACTACACTCACTTTTCCTGAGGAAGATGCTGATCTACTGTTAAAACCACCAGTTTGCTGAGTCATTGTTGACCAAAGTAAGAGCAGCGTCTCAATCTTACTTGTTACATGTATGGCATACAGAGTGGTCAGTTGTGTTACAAGGGTTATTTTTAATTTATGAGCATGGATGACCAGGATCCATCACAGCTGTAACTACAAATGCTGTGAGTAAGTGATCATCTCTAGGAGTGTGTGGCCAAATTGTTGTCAACTGTTCAAGCATGGGGTAATCTACCTCCTTACTTGCCCCTGCCCTGTCAGAAACGACTGCCCATATCTTTTACATCACTAAGGTATTAAGTCCTGCATACCAAGCACTGGTCACTCTACCAGCGCTCACATAGCAACAGATACATTAATGATGTATATAGTAATGTCCATCCTACTTACAGACATCTTCGTGTAGGCATACGCCCCCCATTTTTAGGAACTTTTTTGTGTGGGCAGGAGTAGAAAAGCATCAATTCTGTACTGGATTTTTTACTTTTTTTTTTTTGGGTGTTCACCACATAGCCTAATAATCATGTTATCTTTATTCTATGGGTCGATACGATAACAGGGATACTAAACTTGAATATTTTTTCTTATGTTTTACTAAATTGGCCAAATAAAACCCTAATGTGGGGAAAAATCTATCATTTTTGCATCGCCGTCTGCCAAGTGGCATAACATTTTTACTTTTTTAGCTATAGAGCTGGTTGATGGCTTGTTTTTTTGCAGGACATGTTGTACTTTGCAACAGTATTATGGAGTACATGTGTTTTGTTGATCACTTTTTATTGCATTTTTTGTGGGATTCAATAGGTAAAAATCATAATTTTTAGCAGGTTTTTAAAGTTTTTTTTTTACGGCGTTCATCGTACGGGTTCAATAATTATTTTATTCTACGGATTGTTACAGACGAGGCGATACTATATATGTGGGGTTTGTTTTATGATTTAGACTTTTTTGAGTGTTATATGTCTCTTTATATGTTTTGGGGCTTATTGGCATCAATGTATTGCAGGGTATTAGCAGTGTCAGCCATGCATAAGCGGACACTGGGCCTTTAAGATGACATCACTGACGCCATCTTACTGACAGTGCCTGTAGGCAGTGCTTGGGTCCTGATCAGACCCCAGTGCTGCCATAGCAATGATTGGCGCCCCCTGAAAACAGAGCGAGGAAGCGATTTCGGGCGCACAACCTTAGTGAATCACGGCAGAGTGCATGATTGTCGGACAATGCACTTTCTGTGAAGTCCTCTGGACAGGTAAGTAAAAGTTGCCCCACTGTGGTTACCAGTTAACTAAGGGACAGTTTGTGTTAACTAAAGGACAGTTTTTGTATAGGGTCTGACCCTGGAAGACTGTGCAACACCCCTTCCAATTCCTAGGCAAGCTGGCAGTTGTGAATAGCGCCCTCTCCAGGTCAGGAGCTGCTAGGGGGAGTCACAAACCCTCTAGGAAGGTTCTGGAACCTGAGCATTGTGTAATTTCAGCTGTAGATACTGCCTGGAAAGGCAACAATTAACTGGTATATGTAAATAGCCAATGATCTGTCTGCTATGAAAGCTGGAGTATGATTGGAGAGGTGCTAACACCTGACCAGTGAGAGTATAAAAACCCCTGCTGGGTGAGAGTACATGGTCTGTTCTTCAATGAGAGTGAGGAGCACACCTTCAGTGCTACCTCAGCCATCAATCCCAGGAACTACCAGTGCCTCAGGCCTATTGCCTGGCACCTAGGTCGAGTCTGGAGACTGAAGCCCAGAACTGCAGCTTCCACTACTTGGGCACAGTTCTCCCCGAACGAGCCCAGCATGTATCTACTATCAGGCTGTGTGCACCTGCGGACCACTCTCCATGATCACTCCAGCAATAAAAAATCTGCTGTTAACCATTTCTGGCCATTGCCTGCTGTTCAATAAAGAACTGTAAGTTGATTTTCACAACTTTGCCTCAGTCTGATACTTGGATACCGCTGCTTACCACCAAGGGCTTCCCCATCCATTACCAAGGGACTCATCCTACAGACACTGAGGGTTTGCGCCCAGGAGAAACCATTGCATCAGCCTCTTCCTCCGTATTTCTTACACACACCACCTGCTGGAGACCTGCCAGGCTGTTGGTCAGCCCTCCGGTCACGATACCAAGCACCGTGACCACAGCATGCCCAAGGCCGCATTAGCCAGCCACTCCTTTATTCTGGGCCCTGACTGCCTCCAGGCCACCAAGAAAAGGCTAGGCCCCGGTGGGGGATGTTGCATCTGTCACCCAGAGATGGAATTTTGCTCAAATCGCTGCAATGCGTCAGTAGAAGTTGGGGGCTGCATGTCTGGCTCCAGCTATATCACATTATTGAGATATTAGGATGAACATATTCAAGATAAAGAGGTTAAAACTTAATTCTTTATTGATCCGTTGATAAAACTTCAGCCACATTTCTTCCAGTCGCTTTATCTCACAGGGACTAAGTTTTATGGACCAAATGTTGAGTAACATAGATGAAATTTTAAGTATAGATCAATACTGCGCTGCAGATTTTACAGCTGGGAGATTCGCCCAGAGGTTTTGCATAGAATGAAAATGTTCATAGAGTGAGAATGAGGAAAAATGTTTAAGGGAGCGCTGAGTCGCCATTGCCGCTGTCCTTATAACCTCCTTTCATTGCTGTGTCTCACTGAGCCCCTGAGAATTACACAAAACTGTGGAGCAGAAGAGATGAGAAGGTATTTAACTGCCGATTCACTGAATGACACTTACAATTCTATCAATTCTAATGGGAATTGGCTTACAAAGCAGCTCACCAAGGTCGTTCTCATTTGTTCCATACAGAGCTGACTGTTATATAGCACAAACTCCTGGTACACTATATATATTTTGCAAAAGTAGTGGTTTATAGGGAAAAGATGGGAGGACTTATATATGAGGACCTTGGTAAGATCTCAACAGTCAATTACACTCATCCCCCAGGTCACCCAATAGTTTCAACATCTTTTTTTTTTAGACAGAATGTAAATTCACAGTTGACTGAAGGTCATACGAGATATTTCCGATTTTTAGCTAAAATTAGAGGATGTAACACAATTAAACATAAACCAGTATATTATGATTCTTGTGCCATTCGATGAAATAAAAAAGTTAAAGCTTTTAGAATTTAAAGAAATTAAAAAGTGGCCATGTTTTAAAGGCCAAAAGTCTAATTACTTCATGTATATTGATTGCATTTACATACAATTCTATGGGACCTATAACAACCTTGGGGTCCAAATCTGACTGTCTGCTGGATCGTGTCAGGGACAGGACTGAGCAGTGCAGGTGTCAGCCTATGCATATACAGAAAAAAGATTTTATATTTACAAGGCAGTGTTTATACTTTCTAGAAAGCAGGATCATTTGTCTATGTGTCTTTGTGTGTGTGGGAAGGGGGGAGTCACTGTGCTGGTACCTAAAGAACTTGAAAATAATGGCACTACAAAAGCTCAATTGCCCTCCTTCTGTTCTCTGCCCTGCTGTGGGTCCCTAAAAATGTAGTTTATATTCACATGAAGGGTTTTGTAACAAACTGCACAACAAAATCTGAGATCAATTTTCTCATTTTATCTTGCATGAACAAGTACATTTTAGGGCTAAATAATCTATTATTTGGTCACAAATAAAAAATTCAAAATAGAACCTCCATTTTGTTTTCATTATTGTGAGAAGTGTTCACAAGCTTTACAAATTACCAAATTGTCTAATAAATAGAACTTTGAAGACCCTTATAAAAATAAATTGTGCTTTAAAATAGTGGAATCTTATTATAAAATAACATACAAATATAGTCAAACATAAAGCATACGGTTAAGGCTAGTTATCAACAAATTTGGGTGGTTGGACTAACTTGGTTGATAAGCATACCATTTAGAAATCAGAAAATCATACGTTTTTATAAATGTTACTGATTCCGATTTCCAATTTTTTAATGATTAAGTGCAATAAAAACTAAAATCACCTCAGTAAGTTAAAATGTTCTAAAGTTATAACTGCATATCATGACAAATGGCAGATTTGAAAAATCAGGCTGTCGTAAAGGGGTTAAATGAGCTGTATCCTTAAGGGTTAAGCAAAAAGGCAGAAAAAATCACTGAGTCACTAAAATTTTAACCCCATTCCAACATTGTGACGTAGGACTATGCAGGCGCACCTGTACGCCTCTCCACTCTCCAGGACCCCCGCAGCGGTATGTCTTACCTTGCTGCATTCCACCAATGGCTCCGGCAGCCTGGCCGATAATTGGCGCTGGCCTGTGGCCCATTCTGCTAATTTCCGTCCCCTTCCTGTGTCCCATGCCAGATCTTTGTGTTTCTATGCCTTTGTGTTTCTTTGCCTTCATGCCTTTGTTTCCCATATTGCCTGTGTTTAGTCTGATTTCCCGCTGTGACCCCGGTTCCGTTCCTGATATCGCTTCTCCACTGCCTGCCCTGACCTTCTGCTCTGCCTCTGACGTGGAACCTGTGCTACCTGTCTCGACCTCATGTCTATCCTCAATCACGATTCTCGGCTATGGTGTAAACCAGGTAGCACTTAAACTCCACTCCCTGATGTCGGCTTACGTCATCGTCCACAGTGGTCCAGTGGGTCCACTACCCCTGAATCCTGAAAGTAAGATCCGGCTATGGATCCCACTAAGTTTCCACTACCTGAACTGGCTGATTTACCACCATTCTGGTCAGGCAGTCCCAGCAGATTGCCACGCAAAGCCAGCAACTTAGACAACTCACCACCATCCTGAAGCAATTGTTGGTTACCCTGCACCAGCGTCCAGCAATTGGGGTACATCCCATTACATCGGTTGCATCATTGACTGCTGAACCCAGGCAACATCTTATGTATGATGGTAAGGCCAAGTTATGCAGTGGGTTCATTGACCAGTGCTCCGTACATATAGAACTGATGTGTTCACAGTTTGCCATGGAACAGGCTTAGGGTTTTTTTCGTGATCAGCCTTCTTTCCGTGAAAGCCCTGGCATGGGCTACCCCCCTCTGGGACAGGAACTATCCAGTCACAGCTACTCTTACCACATTCCTTGCTGAATTCCAGTCCGTCTTTGAGGAAACTACCTGGGAGTCTTCTGCTGAAACCGCATTGCTGAACTTGCATCAAGGGGACTCATGTGGTACCCTGGCTTCTGAGCTAGCCTGAAATTAAGCCTGGAAGGAATCGCAGCCTTTAAAAAGGGACTTTCATTACAGATTCTTTGCTGGGGACGGGAGTGCCAGTCTAGCTGTTTGGTGGTTCCTCATGCTGTGTCCATCACGGTCTCTTCGATGTCCACCAAGCCACTGGTGGGTCTGACAGCTTCATACAAAGTCTTTGCTTATGTCTTTTCAGAAAAGCAAATAGAGACTCTGCCGCCACACCCGCCCTATGACTGCCAGGCATGTCTCCTCAAGTTTATCCCCTATCTGTTCCTGAAACCGCAGCCATGTTGGCTTTTGTGAAGGAGAACCTGTAAAAGGGCTTTATAAGCAAATCTTCTTCTCCTGCCGGTACTGGATTCTTCTTCATGGCCAAGAAGGATGGTACCCTCTGTCCTTGCATCAATTGCCGCAGTCTCAATGAAGTAACAGTAAAAAACTGCTACCCACTGCCCCTGACTATGGAACTATTTGATAGTCTACGTGGTGCCATGGTTTTCACCAAGTTGGATTTGCAGGGGGCAAATAACATCATCCGCATCCGTGAAGGCGATGAATGGAAGACCAACTTCAATACTCAAGATTGGCACTTCGAGTACCTTGTTATGCCCTTTGGACTCCAGTGTTCCAGAGGTTTGTCAACAACATTTTCAGAGACTTACTTTATACCTGTGTCATGGTCTATCTAGACGATATCCTAGTGTTATCTACCGACGTTGGGTCCCATTTGGCCCGTGTACGACAAGTTCTCAGGTGCCTAAGGGCCAATCATCTATATGCCAAGCTCGAGAAGTGCCAATTCCATCAGAAGAGTCTCCCATTTCTAGGATATATTATCTCTGACAAGGGACTACGGATGGATCCTGCAAAGTTGTCTGTAGTACTTCAGACCACACCCAGTAGGACTTCGAGCTATCCAGAGATTCCTGGGCTTCACCAATTACTACCGGCAGTTTATTCCACATTTCTCCTCTCTGGTATCTCCCATTGTGGCACTGACCAAAAAGAATGCCAATCCTAAACTCTGGCCTCCAGCGGATTAAGAAGCTTTCACTAAGCTGAAGTGTACCCTTGTATCTGCTTCCGTTCTCAGCCGGCCTGATATTGAGAAACCATTCCTGCTAGAGGTTGACTCCTAATCTGTTGGTGCTGGAGCCATTCTCACCCAGAAGGAGCCCAAAGGCTGAACTCTCACCTGTGGGTTCTTCTCTAAGACCTTTTCAGCCGCAGAGAGGAACTACTCTATTGGTGATCGTAAGGTTCTTGCCATTAAACTTGATTTGGAAGAATAGCGTTATCTTCTGGAGGGAGCTCCTCATCCAGTCAGTATCTTTACTGATCACAAAAACCTCCTGTACCTCCAGACTGCCCAGCATCTCAATCAAAGACAAGCTCATTGGTCTCCCATCTTCCCCCGATTCAAATTCCTGATACATTTCTGTCCTGCAGAGAAGAATCTTAAGGCCGATGCTCTCTCTCATGCCTCAGGTGTCAGTGGGGAAGATCCTGCTTCCTGACAAATTGTTCCACCTGAACGCCTGGTTTTTACTGCTCCTGTGGATCTGCAGAAGTTTCCTCCTGGCAAGACCTACGCTCCATCTGCTCTTCGGAAGAGGATACTGACTTGGGGACATTGCTCTCATGTGGCTGGGAAGCCTGGGGGGATATGGGGGGCTGTGCGAGGAGGGGAGATGGAGTGCTGTGTAAAGGGGAGACATGGAGGGCTGTGTAAGAAAGGGGACATGGGGGGGCTGTGTGAGGAGGGGATTTTGGGGGCTGTGTGAGAAGGTATACATGGGGGGCTATGTGGGAAGAGAGACTTTGGGGTCTGTGTGAGGAGAGGGGGAAACATGGGGGCTATTTGAGGAGAGGGAGAAACATGGAGAGCTGTGTGAGAAGAGGAGAAACACCTGGGGCTGTGTGAAGAGAGGGGGAAACATGGAGGAGCTGTGTGAGAAGAGGGGAACTATGGGGTGCTGTGTGAGGAGAGGGGAAACAGAGGGCAGTGTGAGGAGAGGAAGGACATGGGGGGCTCTTTGAGAAGTGGGGGAAGCAGGTTATTATTATTATTAACTTACACATAAATCTAATCCCTTTTTACTTTGTACAAATGATGCTGCAGAACTGTGGTGCAAACAAATTCTGGCACATCCCTATAGGTGCGCAGTTTTCTAAAGTTGTCAAAGTCCAACTGCAAAACTTAATAAATACATATGACCTAATGGAGCAAAATCATTACCTGTAAGCTCCTAGAAGCCACTTCTGGCTGTTGTCACTGACTGATCTTTTTTTTTTTAAACTCGGTTTTATTGTAACAATGGGTCACAAGTAGAAGTATTACATCAAGGCATGTTGACAAGTTGTTGACAGCATAAAAGTCTTACATTAGTACAATGAAGGATAATAAATCCAGTTATACAAAGACATTATACAGACAGAGGTTTGTCAATTGCATACTTCAGCAAGGGGTTTGTAACTCTAACAAATGACCCTGTGGAGGGAACAGTCTGATAAAACAAAAACGTAAAACTAAACACACTATACAAAAGGGAGGGATCGCCTTGGTGCAGGGGGGGTTAACCTAGGGCCTGGAGAGCAGCAGATAGGTCATTGGAGTTGTAGGAAGTTAGGTTGGATGTACACCACCTATCCCAAATTTTGTGAAATTTATCTGGGCACTTCCTATTTTTATAAACTACTTTCTCGTACGGAATTACATTATTGACGAGACCCTTCCACATATCCACTGTGGGAGGTCTTGGGTCCATCCATCTAAGGACTATTGCTTTCCTTGCTAGGAAGAGGGTAGATGTCAGAAAGACTTTGACATATTTCGGCCACAGTTCCTCGTCTAAAAGTACAAACAGGCATATTTCCGGCCTCAGTGGGACTGGGAGTTGTAGGATAGAAGAGAGCAGGGAAATCACCTCTGACCAGAACAACTGTAGCACAGGGCAATCCCGAATCATGTGCCAGAATGCAGCAGGAGTAGATCGGCACCTGTGACATTCCGGAGAAGGGATGCGGCGCATCTTAGCAAGTCTTTGAGGGGTAAGATAACTCTGGTGGATGATGTGTAATTGGATCATTTTATTGTTCACAGCTGGTGATACTTGTAAGTGGGAGCACAAAATATCTGTCACAGTGTCTTCGTCTAATGTGGGTATCAGTTCTTTCCATCTGGAAATTGCTGGGAGAGGTGTCGCCTCTGCTCTACTGCGAATGAGATGGGAGTAAATCATGGAGACCAGTCCCCCTGGGCTTTGTGACCGTATAACTCCAATGAGTGGGTAATTTGAGATGGGGAGGTGAGGGTCAGGGGATTGTGCTGAGAGGGCGTGTCTTAGTTGAAGGTAATTGTAGAACCGGTTGTTTGGGATGTCATGGTTTCCTTTAAGTTGTTCGAAAGACATTAGGATATTGTTTTCGTATAGGTCTGCTAGTGTGAACACTCCGGATGTTTTCCAAATGTGTGTTTCTTGCAATTGGGTAAGTTGGGGGTAAGGTGGGATTGTCCCACAGTGGTGTCTCAGCTATAATACCTGGAGGTGGTGACACCCTTTTTGCTGCTTGCCATACTTTCCTAGCGATTAAGTGTATGGGCAGTAATCTGCCCCTGTGTGTAGAGTTACCCTGTAGGATCTGCCAGAGGGAAGACATGTTCAGGTAAGAAGCCAAATAGGATTCCGGGTTATTGGGTAATGCAGGGGCTAACCATTCTCTTAAGTATTTCAACTGGCCTGAGAGGTAGTACAAGTAAATGTTTGGTAGGGCCATACCCGCCAGGTCTTTGGGGCGCTGCAGTTTCGCTAATTGTAGCTTAGAGCGTGAGGAGCCCCATATAAATGATATTAATAGAGAGTCAAGCGCTTCGAAAAAGGCACGTGGTATGGGAACAAAAATATTCTGAAGAACGTAGAGGCACTTCGGCTGAACAACCATCTTGATTAGATTTATCCTACCGGGTGTGGATAGTGGAAGGGAGGACCATGTTTTACATTTTTCTTTGAAAAGTGGCAATAGGGGATCTATATTGGCCGCTAATATATCTGTAGGAGATCTTGTAAGGGTTATGCCTAAATACCGAAAGTTGTCAGTGGGTTTCATATTGCATATCACTTGGTTTGCATTAGGCCTGGATGGGTTCAAATACATGAGGTGGGACTTGCCCCAGTTAATCGTCAGGCCGGAGTAGGAACCAAAGGTGTCGATTATTTGAATGGCTCTAGGGAGTGAAAGTTCGGGGTGTCACTGACTGATCTTATGGTGTGTATCAAATAAAAGTCTGTAATTTTTTGCATAAAGGTTAACAAGAACATTTCAGAACTGACAGTGGAATAAACAGGTTAGAAATGTATATGCTCCATAGAAAGCAAGGGCATCACCATAGTAACTTATGAATGTAAACTTACTTCCAACATGTGTGGAAGTAGAGTGTAGAGTAGAGTGTGCAACTGCCATTGAAAGTTTCATCTGAGACAAATAGTTTGTAGGTCATTAGATAACCATTCAGTTTCTATGAAGGACTCAACTGAAGTCTCAAAGATACACATACCAGACGATATGTAAACGTGAGATTAACAAAGGGGCTGGATAAAGTCAATGACCCAGATTTAATAATTGTTTGAAAGTAAAAAACTATACATTATTAGCAGGCTAAAAATGAATCACTGTGTCTTAGGTTGTATAATCTATCAGTCGCATAGAATTAGGAATATTTATCAGGGTTTGTACGACAGTTACCGTCAGGAAGTACAGTTATTTCCCAGTTTACGCCACCTTCACGCCAAGATGGAGGGGTGAGAAGCAGGAAACCTGGCTGCAGATTAGGTTCCTGCTCAGGGCCTGCAAACTTGCAATTGCCTGCGACAGGCAATGTGATGGGCAGCATGTAGTAGCGCTATTCTAAGCCAGCGCAGCCGGCTGATGTATCAGGCGCAGTGGAGGGTTATAGTTTACTTCATATGCCATTGCACAAACGCCGAACTAATAATAATGTGAAAACATTCTCTCACTATTTCACACTAACAGTAAAGAATGGTCGGGCCAATCGTGGGATGGGTTTTTAGGGCAAGCGTCTAATTGGGGTCTAACCAAGGCATTACATGTAGTGGGAGTGGGATGAAGGACTGCTCCAGTCATATCTAGTCGTATTTAGGCTAGAATTACAGCTCCAATCTAGGACTCTGGCTAGATGAGTAGATGAGTAGACTTTGGGGTCAGGGCCCTGTTCACACTTGTGCTAAGGTGAAGTTTTTCCTTTTTCCCTTTTGTTGAGCTCTATGAGGCTATCACGGGACTATTTAGTACATGTGTTTTATAGATCACATAAGAGACGTTTATGGCGTGTGTTATCTATTGATAACAACATGGAACAAAATTCACTTCACGATTCATACTTCAAGACAATCTTTGACCTGGAAGTGAATGGGGATCCCATATTTTAACACCTGAAATTGGATATAAAATGGGGCTATTAAGGGCTAGATGGCTGAAAATGTTGGTAGTAACAGGGCAGTTTCCCAGCCCACAAAGGGCTAGGGTAAATACTTGAAATAATAATATGACATAAAAAATAAACAAAGAAATATAATTTAAAAAATTATGTCACAGCAGTTAAAAGTACAGTAATCTGGGTGTTCAAACCCAGTTATTTGCATAAAGGATCAAATAACTCACTATTCATAGACAATAGCACTTTATGATCTACGTATTAGTATGCGCTATTCACTGACAACAGAACTTTATCATCTACATATTATTATGCACTATTCATGGACAGGAGTAACTTTACAATCAAGATATGATTGATGGTGATTTATGATTTTACTGGAGCTGAAAATTATAGAGAGACAGGACCTTAAAGATCTGCCGGATGATGCAGTAAATGCTGGTCTTTCCAAGTATTGCTGTATAATCTATGATAAGGGCAATTATTTCTTTACATTCTACACTACTGCTCAAATGTTTGGGATCAGATGAGCTGCAAAATGAATAGAAAATATAGTCCAGATATTGACAAGGTTTATTTGACAAGGTATTTGAAATAATAATTTTCTCCTTCAGGCTCTACTTTCATCAGAGAATGCTTCAGTTACAGCACTGTAGACCTTTGGCATTCTAGCTTTTAATTTGCTGAGGTAATCTGAAGAAATGTCACCCCATGCTTCCAGAAGCCCCTCCCACAAGTTGGATAGGCTTGATTGGCACTTTTTCCGTGCCATAAGCTGCTCCCGCAACAGCTAAATGGGGTTGAGATCTGGTGACTGGGCTGTCCACTCCATTACAGAAAGAATACCAGCTGCTTCTTCCCTAAATGGTTCATGCATAATTTGGAGGTGTGCTTTGGGTCATTGTCTTGTTGTAGGATGAAATTGGCTCCAATCAAGTGCTGTCCACAGGGTATGGAATGATGTTGCAAAATGGAGTGATAGCCTTCCTTATTCAAAATCCCTTTGACCTTGAACAAATCTCCCACTTTACTAGCTCCAAAGCAACCCCAGACCATCACATGACCTCCACATTGCTTGACAGATGGCGTCAGGCATCTTCCAGCATCTGTTCAGTTGTTCTGCATCTCACAAATGTTCTTCTGTGTGATCCAAACGTTCAAACTTAGATTCGTCTGTCCACTTTTTTTCCAATCTTCCTCTGTCCAATGTCTGTGTACTTTTGCCCATATTAATCTTTTTCTTATATTAGCCAGTCTCAGATATGGCTTTTGCTTTGCCACTCTGCCCTGAAGGCCAGCATCCTGGCTAGTACTGTACATAATCCTTAAATGTTTCTCAAGTTAATAAGCAGTCCTGCAACTAACTTTTATAATTTGTGCAAGGCTTGTATCCTTCTTCATTTATATGTGAGAGCTTTGCTGAATAGGTGGAGGACAGCATTTCAGGTGCAAATTATTCCAGAATTCTGACATAGACAGATTGATACATCTCCCCCTCTGTTCTTCCCTCGCTTCACATCATGACTCCTCCCCCTTCCTGTTTCATTAAAGGGAAAATGGATCAATCTGTCTATGTCATAATACTGGAGTAATTTGCACCTAAATCTACATTTATTGAGGGTTTTCTAAAATTTTTAGGCAGTTTCCCGACTTGTCTGAAAAAGTTACTCGGTAAAAGCAGGTGTGGCCTGGCGGAAAATAGCCTGTGCCCCAAATATTATTATAAATATATTATAAATATTATACAAATATATAATATAGGAAATATTCTGGCGCAGCAAGCTAGATCAACTTACACAAGGTGCAAAGTACGACTCACCAGTCTTATATTGTAACAGAATAAGCATCAGACACAATGACAATCTGGTACAGCAGAGAACTGTCTAGTTCTACTCTGGGAGATCAGGGAGGGGTAACTGGAATGGCGCTACTGTTGAGCAGCTCCTCCTGGAAATATAATGGAAGGCTTGAACCAAGCCTTTTATAAGGTAGACTCCCACCCTTATAGGGATAGATAGGGGTCTCCACCATTTGATTGTGATTTATCTACCTTAGAGGAGCGCATTTCCTAATACTAGATTAGTTCTACTCTGGACTGGTCTAAAGACAGACACATTAATGCATATCCCCCAATCTGTGACCTCAAAGAAGTAGGTGAATGGGGTTGTAGTGGATGGACTATGTGAGAAAGGAAAAGAGAGTGTTCCCACATGGACTTTCAGCAGTGCTTCTACAGACTGGAAGTGTCTGTTTATGCAGAATGCAGAGTACTGGGAATGTAAAGTCCTACTGGATGGATCCTTACTAAAGTAAACTCTCTAATTCTGCAGTTACCATGTTAGTTATCCTTTGCTGCCTTCTGCTCTCTTAAAGAGGTATTTACCCTTATATTACATCATGCTTGCCACTATAGAGTTAAATGTTTATTTATGTTATTTATATACTTTTCCGCAGAACACAGGCTAGTCATTGGTTGGTTTCCTTGAAATCCCCAGAATAGAAAGTCTCTCTGACTACATTTCTAGGGTCTTTGAAATGTGAGCTCTGCTAACTGCTTGCTGAAGAAGCAGCATAGCCAACATGGCCCCTATTTCCAGATCCCTCCACCGTATCACCATATTCCGGATCCACAAATGACCGATCCACCAACTTGTGTGTCCTGCAGAAAGGAAAGTTTACAGTCTGTTATCAGCTGCTTTTTTGGACTGTGTTCCATTTAAGAGACTGTTCGATATTGTTGAAGATTTCAGTCTCCAAGTGTAATCCCTGGCCTGCTGCTAACACCACGGGCCTCACCTTCAACATCTGCCCGGGCATCTGTTACCACACACACACTAGGAGTGCCCCAGGGGGACCCCTTCACTACACTGCAGCCTCCCCCTCTTCTTGCATCTCCTTGCTGGCCTTGACAGTCATGGACGAGGCCTGTTATTGTGGTTCAGGCCACCATAACATTTTTGGGCGCTAGACCGCACTAAAAGCCAGCCACTCAGGTACTAGGGAATCTACCTGCCCCCACGTGGGGGTCAGGCCTCTGTGGGGTAACGTTGCAGGAATGGCTAAAGCTTTCAAAGGAAATGAAGACAAATGTACAGTACATATGCATGGATAAACATGTCTAATAGAAGAGACTTTCTGAAAAGTGACCAAAGCCTCTAATAAACACTAATTGAAAAAGAAAATAATTACTTAAAGTAATTGATGTTAAGGTGGTTCTACAAGTTATTGATTAATGGAGGGTTCTTTTCACACAGAACCTTTTCATTTTGGCTTCATTTTTGTTTAATAAATAATGACATGGTAAAATTGTTGTGTGTTGTTTTTAAGACCTTTGTAAGACATTTTTATTAGTATGGCTTTCCATGCCACATAAAACCATTGTATTCAAACAGGTTTTACTTTCATGATTATTTATATTGAGAAGATGTATGAGTTATAGCTGGATGGCCATCTCCTACAGGTGACTAGTGTGGATGCTGCAGTCCATGACCGTATTGATACAGTGTATACTACTATTGTAGTATTGCAGTGCTGTGGCCGCTACGGGTGCTGAGATTTTGACGATGTCTCAGGGGAGATCTCAAAAACGTTTAGCTGTGTACTCGCTATTGACATGCACATCAGCCCTGTCTGTTGTTTTCTAACATTCTCCCTGGCTGTGCGCTCTGCGTCTGGCTCCTCACCCCCCACAGCTCAGATATTCCTGTATGCTTGCAGTGTTAATGTGCTTGGAGAGAAGTGCAGAATACAGGGGAGGGTGTGACAGTCTGCAGAGTCTCTAAGGGGGAGGTAGGATGTGAGCAGGAAATACACCATCCACATAGAGAGCATCTATGACACATGTCCCTTCCTCCACTCATCTCCCAGAGACATCTGGATGATTCTGGGGTCTTGCTTTTCTGCAGGTAAACACATCCAGACATATCACCTCACTTATTAATAGTCTCTGCAGCACCTTGACGCGTATGGTCACAGTTTTCTCCGATACAACAATCTTCATTGTCTTTCACACTACAATTGATTCTGTTGTGAGATTTTACTACAGGAATGGCAGAGAAAGAATGCAAGTTAGAGTTCCATAGAAAAAACAGTCAGCTCCATCTCCATCACTGCTATCCAGCCCATGAGAGAAAAAAAAAAGAGTGGAAATATCCCTATGTTGCATAAAGATTAAAAAATGGCAGCAGTAAGGGCCCACAATAGTGCGCAGCATCAGCAGATTACAAACTGGTGAGATAGATAATTACCGATGATTGATATTGTTGGTACACATTGGATACTGGGAAATATATTCATGATATACACAGGCCTCACATTCAATAAACACCACCACTGCAGAGAGCCAATGTGCCATCCATTAGTCTCTTATCTATCATGATTATGAACGATCAAGTCAGAGATTTATACTCAACATCCCCCAATCAGTCATCAACCGTCATGTCTTCATAGTGATGAGAATGCCCTGATTTATAGAGGGAGACACAAGACGATGGGTTCTTAAAGGGCCATAAACAATGTGCATTGTCTTAAGTGTAGTTTAAGATTCAGTGATTTAAGATTAGGGGATTTCAGGAGGTTAACTTTGTATTATATTTTGTCACACTTTTTCTTTGGGTTGTAATTTAATTTTAAAGGGAACCTGGCATCAGGAATCGTTTTTCTGGCTCCCCCATGTCCCCAAAGGAAATAGTGTACACATTGCTAAAGAATTTTTATAGTAAAAATGCCTTTATACGAAAAAAGACAAGTAATATCAAAGTTTACATGCAGAGCTGTGTCCGTAGTCTCATGGAAGTGGCCAGTGAGGAGTGGTTTCACCCCCACCGTCTGGAAACTGCTCCGTCATGAATCAATTTCAAGTAAAAAGAAAACCTCCCATGTCCTCCAAATCTCCTCCCCTTCTCATTTCCCCCCTCCCCACCTTCAAAAATGATTAATACATTATTGATAAAAAATTAATTAACCCTTTCTTGGGATGGGGAAGCAAAAAACACTGGAATTCAATTTATCATTTTTGCTGTTGACTGTATAGCATAGATAGCATGTTACTTATATTCTGTGAGTCAGTACAATAACGGCGACATTCCATAGATTACGACAGAATCTGTTGTGTTAAATGGGGATACATGTAGAAACCCCCCAAAAGAGTGCAGAGAGTGTCGGCAGTAATTTTGCATTGACGTCACTGATCTTTTTGCCCTTTATTTCACTCGTCAGTGTCCACCAGTTGTTCCTCCCTATCGGCAGCTGGAAAAAAGTCACCCATTTTTGACCTGTAGCGAGGGTCCAAGAGGGTAGAGAGCCAAAACTCATCCCTATGCCGGATGTTGACTATTCGGCTGTCACTAGTTAGGCAAAGCAGCATGCTGCGGGCCATCTACGCAAGTGACTCTGAGGGACTCCCGGCCTCCATCTCCACTGTATACTGCCACAGTGCTTCTGGGTCATCTGCCTCGTCTTCTACCTCCTTTGGATGCTCATGCTCCTCCTCTCTTGTCACCACTGATTTCACCAGACTTTGCTTGTGCTCCAATGTCCTCTTCCTCCTCCAGTTCAGCCCCCATTGGACGCATGAGTTCCAGGACATGAAGCAGTGGAATGACGTTATTCATCCTGAGTCCTGGCGACTGACAAATGAGGTGGCCTCTTCAAAGGGCCTGAGCAAACGGCAGGTGTCACGCATGAGCTGCCAGTAGCTGACATCAAAGTTACACAGACTATGTTGGGGGAGGCTGTTCTGACGCTGAAACTCGAGAAGGGTGTGCTTGGCTTTGTAAGAATGGCTGAAGTGCATGCACAGTTTCCTGGCCATTTTTAGAATATCTTGCAGATGGGTGGAAGACTTGAGGAACCTGTTGACAACCAGATTGAACATGTGCGCCATGCAGTGTGGACACCATGTCCCTCCCATTGTCTGTCACCATGGTTACGATTTTCAGTTGTCACGGAGAAAGCCACAGATTGATTTCTTGTTTCATGACGGGGAACAGTTCCTCCCCTGTGTTACTTCGTTCGCCCAGACAAACCAGGTGTAGAACTGTGTGACACCGCTGTGCCCTGCACATGTGGTATGATGGAGCAGCACTTAGACTTGTGGAGGCTGAGGTGGTGGTGGAGAAGGAGGAGGAGGCGGACCCTAGCGCAGGAGCAGCAGTTTGACAACTGGGAGGAGAAAGCGGCATCTTTTGTTCAAGTTGTTGGCGTGGTTGGGCGGGAAGCACATTCACCCAGTGGGCTGTAAAGGACATGTACTGGCCCTGACCGTAGTTACAGCGCCACACATCTGCGCTGCTGTGCACCTTGGAAGAAACCGATAAGCTCAAGGACTGGCCCACCTTCTGTTCTACATATTTGTGAAGGGCTGGCACTGCCTTTTGAAAAAAAAATTGTGGCTTGGAACTCTCCACCTTGGTTCAGCACAAGCCATTAGTTCTCTGAAGGGTGCAGAGTCCACGACTTGGAAAGGGAGGGATTGCAGTACCAACAACTTGGACAAGAGCGCGGTCAGCTTCTGCACCTTAGGATGGCTGGACGCTTACAGTTGTCTCTTTGTAATGACCTCTTTCAACGACTGCTGGCGCCATGCATAGCAATAAGCATCTGGACCGGGAGATGATGTAAAAGACAAACAGCTCCCTTCAGCAGAGGTGCTGGAGCCTTGACTGGCTGAAATGGTATGTGTGCCACTAGGTGCTGCTGCTGTTGCTGTGGCGGCAGGATGGACCTCCACATCTCCCAGGCCATTGGATGGTGACGCTGCATGTGTTGACGCAGGGCCGTGGTGCCAACAGTAGCTTCCTGGCCACACTTCACTTTCTGCCCGCAGATTCTACATTTACACATGCGCGGCTCCTCTGGTGTCTTAACAAAAAACTGCCACACCGCCGAGATGTTGATTTTACTGTCAACACTCTGCACTGTGTGACTACTAATGCCACTGCCTCGCTGTCACCCAGTAACACTTCTTACTTGGACCTTCGAAGCAGGGTTTGTACCCCGCGGCCTATTGGCTCACGTCCTTGCACTACTGCCAACCTGCTGACTCATGGCCACAGTAGCGACTTGCTGCCTGCTCCGCTGCCCAATGCGCAAGCTGACACTCTCTTCGCCCAAAGCTGATAAATCCCTTGCTACACCCGGGATGCCAGAGCTACGTGGGCCCTTCTCCGCTAGGGGGCCCGGTCGCAATTTCACCCTCTGCGACCGCGATAGTTACTCCCCTGTGGCTATCTATCTAATATCTTTATATCTATGTATATCCTATCTATCTCAGATCTATCTATATCATATCTATCTATGTTATATCTTTCTGTATTATATCTATCTATGTTTATCCTATCTATTTTTATATCTATTATCTAGTCATATCTATCTATATATCTATCTACCTATCTATCTACAGGCAGTCCCCGGGTTACATACAAGATAGGGTCTGTAGGTTTGTTCTTAAGTTGAGTTTGTATGTAAATCGGAACTGTATATTTTATCATTGTAATCCCAGACATAACTTTTTTGGTCTCTGTTAAAAATGTTGTGTTGTCATTAGAATCAGGATTAACAATAAAGCTTCATTACAGACACATTTGATAACTGTTACAGCTGATCATTGTAGCTTAGGACTAAAGTACAATAAATTAACAATATCCAGGGGTCCGTTTGTAACTAGGGGTCATATGTAAGTCGAGTGTTCTTAAGTAGGGGACTGCCTGTATGTATATCCTATCTATCTATCTATCTATCTATCTATCTATCATATATCTATTATCATATCTATCTACCTATCTACAAGCCTATCTATCTACCTATCTATGTATCTACCTATCTAAGTAAAACTTTAGCACAGCACATGAGGGGCCAGCTTGAAGACTTGGAGAATCTATCCTTCCATTTTCTGCTGTGGAGTGTGAGGTAATGGGGGAGGGGGATTGTGATCGGTCTCCATCTTGTGTCTGTGTGGATTTTTTGTTACATACAAGTGTAGGGAAAGCTGAGGGAGAGATAAGTGTAGGTGTTTTGTTACTACATTAGTTAGGGCTCCTGGCAGCACATGACTGAGTGCTGGAGCACTGAGCTATGAGGTAAACAGTTGGGAGCAGAGGGGGGGGGGTAGCTGTCTCCCTCCTTAGTCAGCTCCTCAGTGAAGATGGAATGTGCCTAGCAATAGCTATCTAAGGAGTCATCTTAGGTTGGTATATAAAATGAGACTGCTGGGAATAGGGGAAAATATGTGTATTTGGGTAAGTAATTGGCTTAGTGATAGAAAACAGAGGGTCATCATTAATGGCACATTCTCAGATTGGGTTGACGTTACCAGTGGAGTGCCACAGGGGTCAGCATTGGGGCCACTTGGGTTTACACAGTCAAGTTTCAATATTTGCAGATGATACTAAGCTGTGTAAAGTAATAAATACTGAGGTTGATAGTTTAGCATTACAGAGGGATTTGTGGAAGCTTGAGGAGTGGGCAGAGAAATTGTTGATGAGGTTTAATGTAGATAAATGTAAAGTTATGCACTTGGGCCATGGAAACAAAAAGTATAATTATGTTCTAAACAGTCAATTACTTAGCAAAACTGGAGCTGAAAAGGACTTGGGGGTATTGGTGGAAGGTAAAATTAATTTTAGTGACCAGAGCCAGGTGGCTGCTGCTAAAGCAAATAAAATGATGGGATGTATCAAGAGAGAAATAGATTTTTATGATAAAGACATAGTTTTGCCCTTATACAAATCCCTGGTCAGACCACACATGGAATATTGTGTACAGTTTTGGGCACCAGTGTATAAAAAGGATATAGTAGAGCTGGAACGGGTGCAGAGGAGAGCAACCAGGATTATTAGGGGAATGGGGGGATTAGAATAAAATGACAGATTACAAAATTTGGGATTATTCAATTTAGAAAAAAGACGACTAAGGGGAGACCTTATTAAAATGTACAAATACCTGAACGGACAGTACAAGGATCTCTCCAAAGATCTTTTTACACCTAGGCCTGTGACCAGGACAAGGGGGCAACCTCTGCGCCTAGCGGAGAGGCAATTTTACCATCAACATAGACAAATGTTCTTTACTGTAAGAACAGTGAGACTGTGGAACTCTCTGCCGCAGGAGGTTGTTATGGCGGACTCTATGTACATGTTCAAGAGAGGCCTGGATGCCTTCTGGAGAGAAAAAATATCATGGGTTATGGGGATAAAACATTTATTTAATTCTTAAAGATTGGACTTGATGGACTTGTGTCTTTTTCCAGCCGTATATACTATGATACTAACAACTGGCTGCAGAATACAAGAGGAAGGAGCAAGATTCAGGTAACTAATCCAATTGGAAAAGGGCTTAAAATTACCTGCCCAGTAACTGTACCAGTCTTAAAGGGGTTGTCTGGACTTGTTAGTTTACAGGGGCACGGACAGAGAGAGACGGCAGCACGGGACACCGGGAGGGACCATGGAGGTAAGTGGCCACGTGTAGTTTTTTTAATGTATTGAACAACCCCTTTAATATATGCCCCCAGTGGGTTCACACCCTCTGCATTACATTGATGGTCTTTACTTGTTATTGTAAATGTTGTTGCTGTTACTGTTCTGTCCTCCTTTTATGAGGAGGAATCTACAGAGATGGATTAAAGTACTAACAATAAACTATCAACCAAATAAAAACATTACAGCATGATGCAGAAGAGTTAGGAGTCAGTTCAATTGTGGGATATCAACCCATAATTTGAATAACTTGCCAGAGTTCCCTACAGCATGTTTCTGGCAAAAAATCCTTGCCTGATACAACTAGTTGAGGTTCCATACAACATTTAGCAGCTGCTCATTGGTAGAAATGGCCTAAATAGCAAAAAAACATAGCATGTGTCTACTTATATGTATGTATATACGTTTCATGGTGCTGGAGCAAAGAATGTATATGATGTGCTTATTCAAGGTCATGGAAGACGTGTAGTCTCTTCAAGGCTGTATAAAGTTAACTCCTTTTTTAATAAATTCAATAAAAACAAATTCATAACACCCATCTGATGAATAGTAACTGTGAGAGGTTCCTTACCTGTTGTACCAGTTGGAGGTTTCCTACTTAGTGCAACTGACAAAATTTCACCAGCCTGGTATAACTGTAATGGTTCTGTGCCCCATGTAACACAACTAATGGGTGAGAAAAGTTTGGATTATTTCTGCATAAAATGTAGATGTTATGTCTGGTTAAGTCTCTCTGAAGCATAATTTGCTGATTTAGCTCATCTACATACATAGCTTGTGGTGACCCCAGGAAAAAACTAATATTTACAGTGCTATGAATAATGAAGTTGGGTTGTAATGACCTTTTCTGGTCCCAGGTGGAGGTTACACATACTATAGCGGGGGTCTTTTAATAAAGCCACAGAGACTGAAATAACATCCATAATATTAATGGAGATAGAAAAGATCAAGAATAATGATCATGCCAAAAGATTGCCCAGCACCTTCCACACTCTGTGTATGACCTGCAAGATTTATCTCCTGAAATCAGCTCACAGAAAATTCCACTGTACTTTACAGCACTATCACTAAAAGTCCTTCCTACTGCACTCTACTATCACCTTCCGTGTAGAATACACCAATATATAGCATTAAGGCTTTCCTATAATGTAGAGTACAGACATTCACTATGGACTACCCTTTATAATATAGTACTAAATATCATTGAGAGTACCTATGTAATATACAGCAATGATGCATAATGAAACTCTCCTGAATGGTCAGGGCTGGAGTGTCAGGCAAAGGTATATTGGAGGCCAACTATGACAAATGTTTAGAGACAAAAAGTGAAGGGCTTAAAAAGACAGGGGGTTAGGAGGATGGGCTGAGACAAGGATGGCGTTTGGGTTGGGTAACATAGAAGGCAGGGGATAGTGTGCCCCCCTGAGCTTGCCCCAACCTCTGTCATTTCCTATAGCCCCCCCTCCACACACTAAACCGTGGGGAGACTACTTGAAGACTCGGAATACACTAGATAAGTGCGGGAAGGGAAAACACGAACAGGCTGACAAAGATAAAACACCAAAGAGTAGTAAACAACGAGAGGGTATGTCAAGAGCAAAATCAGTAAGCAAAAGGGTCAATGTCAAAAAGTAGCCGAGATCACAACAATTCAGGACACAGAACAAGTCAAACCTATAGCAAGGAGCAAGCGATGAAAGTCATTTCAAACACTGGTACAGGTGACTAGTGAAGCTGCAACTGATGCAGCCAGAACCCCAAATCCAGAACCTGATAGGAACTGGACAACTTCTGGGAATTCACCCTTTATGGTGTAGAATAACCAAGCACAATCGCAGGCACCATGCAAAGGTACCACAACTCCTAGCAGTCCAGAACACAACCCCTAAACAGTGCAAGGTCTTAGCAGCCGCTGCCCAGAGCGCATGCCAGAGACCGCTGGTGGTGGACAAGTGGTGAAGTTTGCGTGGAGACACGCCGGAGGTCGGGAAACGCTTCTAGCACCACCAGAAGAACCAGAAGTCCCAGCGTTCTCCCCTGAAAACCTGACAGATGGGTAGTGATGTAGTAGATACTTTTAAAAAGAAAGAGTTACTGTTTGTCACCCATAAGACAAACTAGAGGAAGAATCTCCTGCCCTCCATTGAAGACTATTCAAAAGGATAGGTGGAGAATTTATAACTATCATCAGTATCATTAGGAACCTTCACTATTGCCCAGCACACTATTTCCTGTACTGAACATTGGCATGTCTCATTAAGAGCCCCCTATACTGTAACGTAAATAATATTGCTTACCCCCACCCTCATGTTGTATAAATGAGTATGTATGCCTATGAACTAAACAGCACTTAATATTGTTTAGAGCCCTTCATACTTTATAGTACTGTACTGAGGAGCGCTTCTCTACTGCACTGTGAATTACTACTTGGCATCGTTGAGAACCCTCTACACATTAGAATATAGAAGCATATAGCTTCTATATATAGAAGCAAGGAGCAATAATCCACTAGTGATAATTTTTGCCCAAAACACCACCCACATAACTATGTGAGGCTCCACACAACGAGGGGATGCAGGCAGTTCCCCTACAATTATTGTTTTAAACAGCCTATACAGGGAATCGACGTGAGGAATGAAGTCCCTCACTTGCTGGTTCTTTTTATACCATACATTTAAGGACTCAGGAATGACAAATCCACACTGCACTCCCCCTCCCCAACACTGTAGAGACCCTAAGGACCCCCTAGTTCTAATAGCCTTCCTATACTGTGAACCACTAAGCACTATTAAATGTCTCCGGTATTGTACAGCACTGTGGATCACAAGCATTTCTGTAAGGCAAGTGTCGGACCCAGAGCTGCTGAGGGGGGCCCACATAAAGCTGTACATAAGGAATCCATGGCATGAGGGGGGCTTTATATAAAATAGCTGAGGAGGCTGTTTGGTATGATAGACTAGGGAATATATGAGGGAACAGGAGACTGTTTTAGTTTCTGAATTTTATATGCCGCCATGTGAGTTCACTGCAAAGGGGCCTACTGAGGCTCTGTCCCCCAGAGGCCTACTGAAACACCAAGAGCCGACCCTGCTTCCTGTGCTATACAACACTGTGCAACACACAGAAGGTGGTAGTTGCGAATAGCGCCATCTCCATGTCAGGATCTATCTGGTGAGCCTGCGCAACTCACCCAGAAGATAATGTTAGGAGAATATAGTGTAATTGCAGCTGTAGATTTTGCCTGGAAAGGCAACAGATAAATTGGTGTAAGTAATTATCCAATTATGTGGCTGTATTGTAAGCTGGAGTGTGATTGGAGAGGTGCTACCACCTGACCAGGAGTATGAAACCCCTGTGCAGTGAGAGCACATGGTCTCAAGTCTGTCTACATTCACATGAACGTGTGGGGGACGTACAGGTAGTCCCCTACTTAAGAACACCTGACTTACATACAACCCCTAGTTACAAACGGACCTCTGGATGTTGGCAATTTACTGTACTTTAGCCTTGGACTACAATAAACAGCTATAACAGTTATCACTGGTGTCTACAATGAAGCTTTATTGTTATTCCTGGTTCTAATGACAATCCAACATTTTTAAAATCCAATTGTCACAGAGACCAAAAAAAAATTTGGCTGTGGTTACAATGATAAAGTATACAGTTCCGACTTACATAGAAATTCAACATAAGAACAAACCTACAGACCCTATCTTGTATGTAACCCGGGGACTGCCTGTATATATGGCCGATGTATATATACATCCCCCATACATTTCTATGGCCTCACGGTGCCCTATCTTTCGACGGATGATGGCGCCATACTACGGTGGAGCTAGTCTCCAGAATGAAGAGAGACAGTGTGAGCATCACACCTTCAGTGTTGCCACAGAAACTAATCCCAGGAACTGAGTCAGGAGACTCAATTTGGAAACAGCTTCACCTCAACTATCCCAGCCTGCATCTGCTATTAGGCTGGTGCATCATTCCTGTGGACCCCTCTCCATGACGACTCTGGTAATCCGAATTTGCTGTTAACCGTTTTTGGGCCGTTGACTGCTGTTTGCTGTTCAATAAAGAACTTTAAATTGATTTGCACAACGTTGCCTCTGTCTGATCCCTGTATACGGCTGCTTACCACCACGGGCTCCCCAATCCATTTGCCAGGGACTCACCCTACAGACACTCAGGGGTTGCCCCAGGGAGAAACCAGTACATCAGCCTCTCCCTCCTTATTTCTTGCACTTACCACCTGCTCGAGACCTGCCTGCCATCCTGTCCCCATACCAAGCACCGTGACAACAGCGTGCCCTAGGCCGCAAATGGCCAGCCACACCAGTATTCTGGGCCCCGGATGTCTCCAGGCCCACAAGAGAAGGCTAGGCACCGTGGGGGATGCTGCAACTGTATCATAAGGATCCTCTGTATTGTACAGCACTGCCATTATGAGCACCATTAGGCCGTGTTCACACATTTCTTTTGAATTGCGTTTTGAAACACAATGGGAGGGGTTTGGCGAAATTGTAAATACAACTACAGCCTATTTGTACAGCTCTGTTTATCATGAAGAGAGCAGTCCACTAGCACCGTACAATAATGATGAGATATACCAACAGCTTCCCATGTACAGCACAATTTTTTTTGTTATCACAAAGAAATGTTTTCTTCAACAATGTACATGGCATTGCACCGGCTCTTCACAGCAGGAATGAGTTTTCCCTACATAATCTGAACAGTCAATGAGGCATGATCAGCATTGCGGCGATGAGGGTTTGATCAGGGCTTTGATGTTAAAGTGCACATCTGCAACGAGGTGCTTATCTCTAAAGCTGTCTGATGTGCACTGATGGTCAAAACAGGAGAATGCGGACGTATTATGACAGAGACAAAATGGCTTGCTTTTACATTGGAGATTCTGACAGTCTTTAGGTGTCTTTTGATTTCCTGATTTGAAATATCCATCTGCTGTACATGTATCAAGGAAGAACTGACAGACCAACTCCGGAGATGGCCCATATCGATGTAATAATGCTGCTCATCCATGTATTTTGCATTAGGCTGCTTACCCAAATAGATGGGACCTTAGCCAAATTACTTTTGACTCTTAACTGGAAATGCCTAGTGGTACATTCTATAGAGCAGTGATGGCGAACCTTTTAGAGACCGGGTGCCCGAGCTACAACCAAAATCCACTTATTTACCAACATGGCATTTTAAGCAGTAATTTATTGCTGCCTGTTCTTTCACATTTTTCAATCGTATCAGCCCCTGAGGCCACCAATACAGTTGAAAGAAGAAGGACAAATTCAGACTTTCATTGTAGCTTCTCTCCATGGTCTCTCTGCAGAGGAAGAATGGTTTTGTCCAGCAGGAGGACCTCCAAAGATAATGCAGCCCTGTCCACACCTTCTCACTTTTCCTGCAGTTCCAAGCAGCCAATAAAGTGTCGCTTTAGTGAGCAGTATCTCTTAAGTTGCCTGGGACTGCAGGAAGATTTGGTGGATTTGTTCCTGGTGAACTCTGTCCCGGGGTGATAACCTGAGTGCCCACAGAAATGGCTCTGAGTGCCACCTCTGGCACCAGTGCCATAGGTTCGCCACCACTGCTATAGAGGTATTATACCAAGAGATTAATATCATCTATAGATATGAGAGAGAACTTGTGTGGGGTAACGGGGCGGTGTGGCAACATGCTGTAACATGTGGGAACCCTGGACACATCACTCAGCATTCATTAGGATCTACGTGGAATTTCTCTGAGTCGACTACAAATTTTCCTAAACCATGAACCCTTTACCACCTGTTATCTATGTTTCAGCTATCCTTCCCTTACTTGTTCTGATCATTTTGGTTCATAATCTGGTTAACTCATACACTGACAAGATATTGCATTGTTATAACCATATTACTCAACAGATTATTTGATTTGCACTACTGCTTTGCCATAGTCACTGTGTTCTGATATAATGCTTATCTTTATACAATATGTGACATTTACTTGTACTATATTACTGCAAGCCTATTGTTTATAAAATGAAAAATATTAATAAAAATCATTAAAACAAAAAAAACATGGGAACCTTCCTTACGTCACCCAGATTGATCTAATGATGGCTATACTGTATGTAAGAAGCAAATCCACAGTGAAAAATTGAAAATTATTACCTACCAGTAATTCAGTTTCCATTAGTCCACTACGACAGCCACCTGGTGGATGCCCTTTGAACCTCTCTAGGGAAAAGAAACAGAAGAGAGGTTAAAAGTACCCTCCCCACATTCAATGACTATCAAACAACCACACCAGGTGGATGTAAAGAAAATGTTTATTAAAGTGGTTATCCAAGGGTATAAAAAACCCATTGGTGGCCGGGATGGGGCAGCTTAAAAAAAAATAAGCATGTGCAACATCCCCCACTGGGGCCTAGCCTTTTCTTGGGGCCTGGAGACAGCCGGGGCCCAGAATACCAGAGCGGCTGGCGGTTGCAGCCTAGGCACGCTAGTGTCACGGTGCTTGGTATGGGGACCAGAGGGCTGTCCTACAGCCTGGCAGGTCTTCAGCAGGTGGTGTTGGCAAGAAATGATATGGAGGGAGAGGCTGTAGTGCTGGTTGTCCCTGGGGCAGCCCTTAAAGTCTTTAGTATTTGTCCCTTGGTGGTGATACAGCTGTAGCAGGGACCAGATGGAGGCAATGTTGTGCATAAAAGTAACTTACAGTTCTTTATTCGAACCAACGGTAACAACATGCCAAACAATTCTGTACAAGTGCAGTACTGGAGTGATCTTGTATAGGAACCTCAGGAGTTGGGTCACCAGCCTGGATGCAGGGGCAGGCTGGGATGTAGCTGTGTCCAATGTTGGAAGCTGCAGCTTTGTCCTGTGTCACTCTGTTTATAGTTGATGAGGCTTAGGAGCTTCTCATGTGGTGAAAGCTGGGCCTGAGAGATCTGCTGTCTCTGAAGTTTCTGGAACTCTCCTCCTAACTCCTTCCATGACTAAGGGTCTAGTTAATCCCTGGTCAGGTGGTCTCCTCCACCAATCACGCTCCAGTTACAATAGTGGAACATCATTGGATGATAACATTAACATTCTTAACCCTTGCCTGTCTAGGCAGTATCTACCGCTGCTCAATTACCTCTATATATACTGGGTAGAAAAAGGGCTTATTTGCAACTACTCCTCTGCCGTGCGCATTCATTGGCAGGGACGTTGCACATGTCCTTACCTTCCGTCGTCCAGCGCTGTAATTTCTCCAGTCCGTGCCCCAGGAAAGTGACTGGGGTAACGCGCCCCACCCTGGCCACCTAAGGGTTTTTTAAACCCTCGGCTAACCCCTTTAATATGTTTTCGTCATGTACTAACAACGCAAGATGATCACAAGGGAAGGAATACCAGAGCCGTAATGGACTAATGAAAACTGAATTGCAGGTAGGTACTAATTATCAATTTCAAAAGTGTTGCACATGGTGGCCACCTGGAGATTTACCAAATGAGTTGGTAATATTAGGGTGGGATTGCAGCTTGAAAACTTTTCTGCCATATGATAAGTCGCAAAGATCCAGGCAGTGATGTTTGATAAAGTGCAGGTTGATGACCAGGTTGCTGCTTTACAAATTTGTTCTAGGGTACCACCCCTCTTTTCTGCCTAGTTGATGTTGCTTAAGTTAAATGGGCTTTTACATTATCTGGAACTGGTTTTCCCTGTATAAGATAACATTTTTTTATGGCTGATTTTAACTAACAAGCAAAAGTTGCTTTGGAGGCCTTCTTCCCCTTATTCCTTCCCTGAAATTGAAGTAAAAGGTTATGGTCTACCTGCCAGGGATTTGTCATTTCTAGGTAATGAAGAACAATTCTTCTTGTGTCTAAGAAATGCCACTCCTTCTTTTTAGGATTTTTTGGGTCCTGCCAAAAGGATGGGAGGACAATGTCCTGTGATGTGTGGAAAATGGTGGATACCTTAGGAGCAAATTCAGGATCAAGAGTTAGAACATTCATGTAGGGTTCCCTAATTGAGATGGCCTGGAGTTCTCCAAGACATCTTGCTGAGGTAACTGCCAGAATAAGAGTAGTTTTAACCCCTTCTCGACATTTGACGTACTATTACTGCATGGCGGGAGGTGTGTTCCCACAAAATGCAGTAATAGTACGTCAAGCTTCTGGCAGAAGCTGCGGGTGTCGGCTATATATTATATAGCCCGGGGCTGCGCAATCTTCTTCCGCTGAGCAGGGTCCTGCCTTCTGGTAGAACCCAGCTGCGACACACTGAGCATGAATCGCTTGTTCAAGCTAACCTGTAAAAGTAAAGAAAAAAAGTTAAAAACACTAAATCAACACACTTTTTAATAAAAATAATTAATTAAATAAAGTTAATGTCCCCTAAACACAAACATTCCCTATACACATCTAATAAAGTAAAAAAAAACCTGCAAATCATCAAAACCCCCCACATATTTGGTATCACCACGTCCGTAATAATCTGTACAATAAGTCAGAAACATTTTTGGACCCATACGGTGAACGCAGTAAAAACCAAACCTGAAAAACTTGCCAAAAATGTAAATTTTTCATAAAATCCACAAAAATGTTCCAAAAAAGTGATCCAAAAAAAGTTATGTGCACCAAAATGGTACCACTGAAAACGACAACTCAACACGTAAAAAATAAGCCTTAAACCAGCTCTGTCTACCAAAAAATATTAAAGTTATATCTCCGAAAAGATGGCGATGCAAAAACAATGGAGATTTTCTTTATATTAGTTTTTTTCCTGTAAAATTGTAAAATATATTAAAAACTATATAAATGAGATATCACCGTAAACGTAGTGATCTATAGAATAAAAATATGATAGTATTTTTAGTATACAGTGTATGACCCCCAAAATATACAAACTCCCCCAAAAAATTGACAATTTTCTTTTCCTCCATACATTAAAGAGTTAATAAAATCTCATCAAAAAGCTACAGACCCACTAAAATGATGTATTTGTAAAGTGCATCTCATGTCGCAAAAAATAAGCCCTTATATGTTCAAATTGCCAAAAAAATAAAGATTGTATAGCCAATAAAATGTGACAATGCATAATCTGTTCTGAATGGCGCAGCTCCCCCCTCAATGCCCTGGCGTGTGCCCATGCAGCAGGTTACCACCACATATGGGGTATTGTTATTCACGGGAGAGATTGGGTATCAAATTTTGTGGAGCGTTTTGGTATTTTATCCACTGAGAATTTGTACATTTTATGAAAAACACATTCATTTAGCCAAAAAAATGTAATTTTTCGAAATTGCATCTGTCTTTGTTTTAACCCCTGTAAACCAATTAAAGGGTTTACAAACTTCATTTAAGTAGTTTTACGCACGTTGAGGGGTGTAGTTTCTATAATGGAGTAATTTATGGGGTTTTACTTTTATTTAGGCCTTTCAAAGTGACTTCAAACCTGAGCAGGTCCCTCAATAGCAGGATTTTGTTTTTTTTTATGAAAATGTGAAAAATTGCACCTAACGTACAAAGCCCCATAACATCCTACAAAAATAAGAGTATGCATAAAAAATCACGGAGGCATAAAGTAGACATTCCGTGAATGTTAGTTATTACGTTTTTTGGTGTTATGACTCATGTGTGGAAAAAGTAGAACATTTTGAATTTTGAAAAAATTTTCACCAAATATCTGATTTTCCCATAAATAGCGTTTCAAAGTTATAACCACTTATAGTGACACAGGGCAGATTTGAAAAAAATGGGCCGTGTCAAGAAAGGTGAAAAGTGGCTTTGGCGTTAAGAGGTTAAGGGTTACGTACCTTAGACTAGTCTCCAATATTGGTTCACAAGGTTCTCTGGGTTAGAGCGTTTAGAACCAAGGAGAGACCCAAAGGAGAATGTTTCAGAATCTGGGGTCTGAGTCTGGCTGCCGCCGTGATAATTTTTCACCAACCTATAATCGAGAAGGGACGGTCAAAGAAGGTGCCCAGAGACTTGCACTCTCAACGTGCTTGTAAAAAGACCATGTACAATATGGATTGCAGGAAATCAGAACCGTAAGACCTGAGTGAAGTTGGCCCCCCCACCTGTTCAAATCAAACAAAATTGGTGTCAACGTTTGTGCTACGTTTGGCTGGTTGTGCAGCAGAAATTTCGTTTGTGCCACTATCGTTTTTAAGATTTTAATGAAAGTTTCAGAGGTCATCAGAGGTCACACCAGCCCCCCCACAATGCCCAAATCAAACAAACTGGTGCCGAACAATTCTGCTATGTGTGTGTGGTTTGTACTGCGCAAATTTTGTTGTGCTGCTTTGTTTTGAATATATGAACAAAAAATGAAAGTTCAACTGATTTGCGCCGATTGAACCTGAATTGCCCCGGGATTTTGGCGCACACGATTGGATTGTGGCGCATCGGCGCCGACATGCGCGCGACGGAAATCGGGGGCGTGGCCGAGCGAAAACCCGACGGATTCGGAAAAACCGCCGCATTTTAAAAAAAAATTGTGTCGCGAAAATTTCACTCACCTTCATCCAGGATAGGTCGGTGTATTTCGAGGCATTCCAGCGGACTTCAGCACAGCAGCGCCACCTGGTGGACGGCGGAGGAACTACCATCATAAATCCCAGCCGGACCCGAATCCAGTGCAG